>JBCNYH010000010.1:21456099-21467324 GCA_039654325.1 Tandanus tandanus
TACATATTCTTGAGATCTGGTGTGAGCGTGAAAGCATTTGCTATGAAGGCATTTGATCCTCACTGAAAACATTCAGAGATCTCTTGGCCCCTGTGGATGGGGGCGGAGTCATCCTGGAAGAGCCCATGCCCAACATAATAGAAATATTTCCTCATCAGTGGACATAACAGGCGGTAATCAATCAGGGGACATTGTATTGATTCGCAGTGACACTTCACTCTAAGAGGAAAAACACGACCCGACCCTGTTAGCAAAAATAAACGCTCCCACCATGTTTCTCCACTCATCATTCAGGTTTTTTTTCTTCTTTTCGCTAATTTGTCACCTGTCTGCAGGACGCAGTGAGCCTGTCGTATAGTGGACACATGGCAAGTCAGCATATCTCAGGAGGGCTGCCTACATGAACACAGTAATCATTAAGGCCTGTATTTATGATGATTTATGTCAGAGCAAGTCTTGGTACTTAAATGTCATTAATAATGGTTTAATAACATGACATTCATATGCCATTTGACAGCACATCCTGGAGCATCAGGACGCATGAGTGTCAGCACTTCTTTCCTTGTTTGAACTGTATTAATATAATGAAGATACACAGATTATCTGTTCATACTGTCATGAGTTACCATTCATTTAAATGGATGCTCCACTTTCTTACTTTTGTTCTTTCTGATGAATTTCAGGATGTTTCGCAACACTGGCTTCTTTGCTATGGAAACACTGTCCTGGTGCTAACCAAGTATTTTCCTTGGCTGTGTAAAAGTCGTTGAACTATAGCAGGACTGTTAAGAGGCGCATCAATTACCTCTGCAGAAAGAAACGATCGTTTTGTGAAATAAAAGTCGGCCTGGCCTTTCAACAACATTGTTATATCTTCTTTGAATTAATTACAACCCACGTGTGACTTTTTGCCCTTCAGGGAATATCGTACGCAATCTAACCCGAGTAGGCTAATTTAGCCATAGCCAAAACAATTCCTGTCTTGCAACGCAGTCAAATTCGATAATCTATCTTCACTCAACCCTTTCATTAGTACTCGCACAGCCTCCGCTCCTAACATAGCGAGAAAGCAACTAGCGAGGCCGTACCGGATCTGAATTAGAAGGTTCACGGAACAATGCCCTCTGTACATTAAGACAGATTACTCACTGCCCTACAGCGAGAGATTTTCCCTTTCAATTATGCCATGTTTCAAAGTCGCACTTTAGTTGCTCCTGTTATTTCCGCACCTTCTCTCTCTCTGTTATGGTGAACTCAGGGGCATGATGACAGCCCCGAAAAACCTCCGAGAGTTAATGGCATCTAATTCAGTCTTTGAAATTCAGCAATGACCTACACATGAACGCACCATTAAGTCCTCTTTCAGCGCTTTGCCCTCAGGCATAAAATTAGGCCAAATTACGAAGGAGAAACTCAAAACAATGACGAGGGTCATTACAGCTGATGGACAAAGCAGCGGTTTCAAATGGGAGGTCTCTGCTTTATTAGAAAAGCATCTTGACATATAAATGGGAGGAGTAGAATATTTAAAACAAAGGAGGTACGCATCATGAGGAGCTACACAGCAAAAGCTCCGGTGTTGAATTGATATTGTACAGTGTTGAACACCCAACACTGAAGATAGAAATTAATAAATAAAAGGGAGCCTATCTCAGCCGACACTCGGTGAAAGCAGGGTACGGCTTGAACATCTCGCCAGACCATCGCAGAGCAACACACACACAAACATTCACACCTACGGACAATTTGGAACAGCCATTTATGCTAACGTGCATGTCTTTGGACTGTGGGAAGAAACCAAAGTACCCAGAGGAAACCCACGTCAGTGCAGAAAGAACATCCAAACTCCAAATAGAAACACAGGACCTTCTTGCTGTGTGGCGGACGAGCTAACCACTACGCCGCCACCCCGCCAGGTTCTAAGTAGTAGCGTCTTATCTGATACGCATAACACATTGTAATTGTATAGACGTGAATGGATAAAAATGTAAGGGTGACTGATTTGCATTTCTTCTGCGTCTTTTATTGGACTTGATCCCTTTTATCTGTAATCAGTGCATCATTCAGTCATCCATTCATTCATTCATTTTCTAAGCGGTTTATTCCTAATTAGGGTCGCGGGGAGGCTGGCGCCCATCTCAGCTGACTCTGGGCGTTTACAATCATACACAACCATTTACACTCACTCTCACGCTTAGGGGCAATTTAGAACAGCCAATTAGCCTACTGTGCATGTTTTTGGACTGGGGGAGGAAACCGGAGTACCCGGAGGGAACCCACGCAAACACGGGGAGAACATGCAAACTCCGCACAGAAACGCCCCAAGTCTGGGAATCGAACCCCAGCCTACTTGCTGTGAGGTGGTCGTGCTAACCACTACACCAACCCCCCCCCCTATCAGTGCATCAAAGAGGATAAAATGTTTGCTGGTTCAAATATGTTTAAAAAAGAAACCCAACTACTATTTTTTTCCATGAAATTGTACACAGAAGAAAGTAACTTGGTGCCTGTCACTTTTTCAAGTACAGTCAGTTGTTAAAGCTTTTACATAAATAAGAGGCCGATTGGAACATTTTCTAAAAACAGCATTTCACGTTTACATTGTTGAGCGTCTCGGAATGGCGTCTGTTATCAAACATCTCTATAATTAAACTCTCACATCTGGATGCCTATAAATTAACACCGCATGACTGAGTTTCCAGCAGGCTGCTTTTCCTTCAAACCAAGATGTTTGCGTCACACGAGAACTCATTTGTAGCAAAGTACAATCCCAACGTTGTGGCGTTTATGAATTTAAAGTGAGGCTTTCTCCTGGCTGTAGCTGTCATTAAAACGGCCGATTTAATCAGCCTGCACTATCGCGCTCTTTACTTCTTTTTTCTTCTAATGGGCTCAGCGAAGTCACTAGATAGCTGATGTAAACCTCCGCAACTCAATTTTAAAACATCTTCCCTAGCATCCATCATTCTGTGATTACCGAAAGCGGGTAAAAATATCTGGTTGTGGATTTAAACACTGGTATAAACCTTACAAAAAAAAAGCACTTCTCACTTATTCATTCACTTACTCAACCAGTTAATCCTACTAGGGTTACTGGGAGGCTGGAGCCTATCTCAGCCGACACTGGGAGGAGGCAGGGTGGACCCTGAACAGCTCGCCAGACATTCATATTTACTTTAAGCCCTTGCTTAAAGACCCAACCGTGGCAACTTGGTGGTTCTGGGGCTTGAACCCCTGACCTTCTGATCAGTAACCCAGAGGAGCAGACCACCGCAGAGCCAACACACACGGAAACATTTACACTCACACCTAGAGGCAATTTGGGACAGCCAGTTAGCCTACTGTGTATGTCTTTGGACTGTGGGAAGAAACCGGAGTACCCAGAGGAAACCCGACACAAGCACGAAGAGAACATGCAAACTCCACACAGAAACTTCCGAGCCCAGGAATAGAACTCAGGTCCTTCTGGCTGTGAGGCGGATATGCTAACCAATACGCCACTGTGCCGTTCTGTAGTGCACTTTATAACCTTAGTTTTCACTAATTTTGCTTATTTTGATGCCTTTTCTATTCATGAGTCACTTATTTCTACATCCGTTGACCCAAAAGTCTGCTTCCTGTAATGTCTCCTTACTGCAACCTCTTTTCTTGCGGAATATAATGGGATTTTTTTTTACCAATATGTCAAGTTAGACAGGTGGTATATTACATTTGGGTGACTTCCAGTGGTCTTTTTATAGTAGGTCAAACATGGTGTCATTTAATTTCCAGATGCAAGAATGCTGTCAGAAAAATAAATACCGACATGACGGATTCGAACTTCTAGACAGGAATTACAGTTTCTTAAAGAGGAAAAACAAATACAGACATACTTCGACAGGAATTACAATTTACACTACAATTCAGGAGAACTTAATAATAATTCGGAATGACTAGGGTCGTGGGGAGGCTGGAGCCTATCTCAGCCAACACTGGATGAAAGCAGGGTACACCCTAAACAGACCCCCAAATCATCGCAGGGCCGACACACACAACCATTCACACTCACATCCACACCTAGGAACAGCCAATTAGCCTGCTGTGCATGTCTTTGGACTGTGGGAGGAAACCGGAGTACCTGGAGGAAACCCACACAAACATGTGATCTCCACACAGAAATGCTTGAGCCCGGGAATCAAACCCAGGACCTTCTTGCTGTGAGCCGGATATGCTAACCACTACGCCCCCGTGCCACGTGCTAGCACTGGGTGAACATTCACATTCAAACTCCATACAGAAATGCTCTAGCCCAGGACTCGAACCCAGAACCTGCTTGCTGTTTCACTAACCACTACCCCACTGTGCCGGCTTAGTAATAATTAGACACACTAATCTCTGAATTCTTGAAAATGTTTGGCACTTTTCGCAAACCCTCTGCAGAACCTGTTCTCCAGGACAAACATTCATTCACACTCCCTTTTACAACTAGGGGCAATTTTGAGTATCCGGTTGACCTAATGTGTCGGTTCTTTTCCAGTGGTTTGCTTGCACGTTCCTAAATTCTTTCGTGTCTCTCTATCTTCCTGCTTGCCAACAATTTGCAAGTGTAAGTTTTTTTCGGGGGGCAACTTGTTCTGAATTTTGAAATTCGCATCAAGACGTTTTGCGACTCCACGTGCAAGCGAATATTTTGCGGTTTAGATATACGTATGTTGCGTGACAATCTGCGACAATTTTGCAACTGATCTGCAAATAATTTGGGGTTGTTTGCGGATGTTTGGCGAAAAAAGCGAATCTCCTGTCGTAAATCATTTGCGTTTAGTTCGCTTTATGTTCTCAAACCAAGCGTTTTAATTTGCGCGTTATTAGCGTGAACAAAATGTGAACAAAATACGACTCCAACTTGTTGCTTTTCCTTGCAAGCGAAACATGTATAATTTGCGAGCAAAACAACAACTCTGCGACCTTCTCACGACACGTGCGGACTTTTTGAGCAGAGTTTGAGACGACTCCTCGTCAGAGCCTCGTTTTGCGACATTCACGGAAATGTTAAACATGTTTGAATTTTTTAAGGCCTTTTCCCCATATGCCGCCTGGGGACGTGTTGAATGTTTTTTTGTTTTGTTTTTTTGCCTCCCCGACACCAAGCAGTGTTCGCTGCTAACTATTCTATAGATCCTGTCGCTAATCATCTTTTTTGAGCTCAGCTCAAATGGTCGCATTTGTATACAATACTCTACATTCATTTAGATTAAAAAGTTGTCAGTTAATAGAGTTTTAGTTGGTTTTAAGGCAGACAATCTCTAAAAGATATGTACATTCAATTTTTAAGGAAATGCTGTTCAGTATTGCATTCCCGAAGAACGCCATACACTTATTGCATTTCTAATCTATTTTATTAATTTAGTTAGTTTTTTATATATATATATAGCAACGGCTACTATACTTGATCTTTATAGCTTTATAGCATTAGTGAGGAGGATTAAATAAAGTGCATTAGCTACAGTAGGTACATGAGTTCCTTTGGAGAAAGTAGGGTTGCAGCAGGTTTTGTTTCACTTCAGAAAGGCAGAGCTTTATTACAGCTGTGAGATTTCACTGCGCCAGAATTCCTTCTTGTTCATGACTGATTGAGGCTGATCATCAACAACAAACACACTTTCATTCACCCAGCACTGTCTATAGGCTTTAAACTCCTTGTACTGACGTTTATGCCTAAGAAGTTCACATCACATTGCTCTTGATTTGTCCTGTCAACCGAACCCCCCCCCCCCCCCGCCCGCCCGCCCCCACCCCCGCAACACACAATGTTTGCTCCGCTTTACGTTGCTTGTTATCATAAAAAAGAAAGAAACTTCCATATTGCTGTCATATCATTCCGTCTGTTCAGTTCTGAGACTACAGTTACATCACATTCTATCACCTGGTATCTGTTAGTATCAGAGCATTTTCTTGTATGGGTATGAGTAAGCAGGTATTGTATGGTATGGTACAGAAACGTGATACCAGTACATCCCCAGTAATGATTCCATTACCCTTTCCCCTGTGTAAAACTAATCCAGTTTGAATAAGGCTTTATATTTTGTTAGATGCAATGGGGGCGATAGGTTTACACAATAAATCACTCTTTCCCATAAAGATAGAGCGTTTTGAGGTGTTGCAAGTGTCTCAATTTTATAGTGGTGGCTGATTATTGGTCTGGAATAAGAATCTCATGAAATTGCGGTCACATGATACTACAAGGAAAAAAAAAAGTCTCTTAAACTTTCTTTAACATGTAAATTTTTTTATAACGCTAATTTATATTTTTGCATTAAAATTTATAATAATTATTTCAATGTTATATTTATAATGTATTAATACATTTTTATATTAATTTATATAGGTAGATTTTTACAGAGAAGAATCAGAAGCACATAGAACGAAATACGATCCTCACAAGCAGACTGGTTTTCCCCCCCTCATATTTTCTTCCGGGCGGCACAGTGGCGCAGTGCTTAGCACGTCCGCCTCACAGCAAGAAGGTCCGGGGTTTGGTTCTCAGGTTCGGACATTTCTGTTTGGAGTTTGCATGTTCTCCGTGTGCTTCCTCCTGGTACTCCGGTTTCCTCCCACAGTCCAAAAACATGCACAATAGGCTAACTGGCTGTTCCAAATTGCCCCTAGGTGTGAGCATGAGTGCGAATGGTTGTGTGTGTGTGTGTGTTGGCCCTGCGAGATGCTCAGGGTGTGCCCCTCCTTCGCCAAGAGTCGGCTGAGATGGACACCAGCCTCCCCGCGACCCTAATTAGGATTAAGCGGCTTAGAAAATGAATAAATGAATTTTTCTTCCTTTATTTTACTTGAAGCCAATTTTCACCTCTCAACTATGCAGCCCTATTACATGGCAACCACCAACCAGGGAGGGGCGAGGGCAAGCAGGTGCTTCCTGATGCCAGCCACCTGCATTTTCAATTGTATATTCAGGGGCAGTGTAACACATTTCGGAGGACATCACTGTATTCATCTCGCAGTCTACATGATGATAGTTGCATGATGCGCCAGCAGACCAGTCACAATTGGTACTCACAAATGAGTAGTTACTTTTTTGTAAAGGTGCAAGTCAGGCGATGGCATACAGTCAATGCAGACGTATAAATTATCCTTTATTTGCACAGTCATATGTGGGATTTTCCCAAATGGGAATCATAGTGCTGAAACACTAAATCCTACTGGGCTTGTGGGGAGGCTGGAGCCTAACTCAGCCGACTCTGGGTGAAGGAAGATCACACCTTGACCATCTCACCATTCCACAAAAGGGCCAACAATCATTCAAACTCACACTAACTCACTCAAATCACTTAATCCTACTAGGGTCATGTGGAGGTTGGAGCCTATCTCTGCCGACACTAGGCGAAGGTGGGGTACATCCTGAACAACTCACCAGACCATTGCAAGTCCAACACACACAACCACTCACATTAACACTCACAATTAGGGTCAATTTGGAACAGCCATTTAGCCTGCTGTGCATGTCTTTAGACTGTGGGAGGAAACCGGAGGACCCAGAGGAAACCCACACAAACATGGGAAGAACATGCAAATTCCACAAAGAAACCCCCTTTGCCAAGCTTGGGACTTGAACCCAGGACCTTCTTGCTGTGAGATAGGCATGCTAACCCCTACACCAACGTGCCACCCATCAAAGTGTACATATTATATCAGATGATTAAAAAAAAGCCAATGTAAAGCAGATTGTTACATTGACATCAAGTGCAATCTCCACTGTTGTTGTTGTTGTTGTTGTTTATTTCTATGAATGCTGTGGGTTTTGTGTGAGTCTGTGTGAGCTTTTGAATTATGTTGCATACAAATTTATCAGCAGCCTTATCATGGTTTCATTCCTCCGCTGCATTTCTACATTGAACAATGAGGATGAAGTTACACAAAGCAGGCCGTGATCAATTACAGCACCGCGGATGGCGAGAGAACAAAGGAGACAAAGGAGGGTGCTGCCTGGATGTGGGTCAAGTCAGAAGAAAGATGGTTACAGAAAAGAAAAATGGTCAAAGAACAAAGGAAAAGCCGTCACGAATGCGAAGGATGGCCAGAGAGAGGGGGGAGGGGGTGGCTCTGAGAGAGAACCGGAGAGCAACAGTGGAGAAAGTGTTTTATTTATTCATTCACACTTTTACTTACATTTATTTATTTATTTCAGAAGAGACACTGACAGAAAGAGTCTTGCTCGTGTCATGATCAGAAGATCTGGGGCGACGGTGTGTCAACTTCCATTAAGACACAGGAAGACGAGCAGATGGATGAAGGCTGGGCGGCAGCACGTCTCCACTCCCGAAGAAGAAGAACTCATTCGAGCCTCTTTCACTCTTGAAAAGGAGAAAAAAAACCCTCTGAAATGCAGCAATCTAATCATGAACCTCAGCCGCGTGCTCCTCTTGTCTTTGTCAGCGTCCGTTAATGTAGCGGAATCTAATAAAGTCAAAGTTGCACCTGTCCATATTTCATGCACATGAAAAGGATGTCAAGAGGCATCAAGCAGCATGAGAGCCTCTCCGTCAGCAGTATTGATTTTACGCCCACGTCTGGGATGTTTGGCACAGACACACAGTGCAAAGCACAGCCATCTCACCACTCCGAAACCACAATTAATCTTATTTTTTCTTCTATACCAGGTATCGTTGTGAAGGTCTGCCAAAAGTCTGACCATCTTTTTTTTTTATTGCTTTTTATACATAACAGCTGAACTGGGATTTGCACTGGGAGCCTCAGATCAGAAATCAGATATATGTGTTTTTCTCTTTATTTATTTATTAATTCATTCATTCATTTATTTATTTATTTTCCACCATTTTTTTGCTTGTTTGTTTCAGAGAGTTGACCATTTCTGTTCAGTGTCTCTCTAACTCATTTGACAAACCACTTAATCCTATCAGGGTCGCAAGGAGGCTGGAGCTGATACTGCCGATACTGCGCGAAGGCGGGGTACACCCTAAATGTCTCGCCAGACCATCACAGGGCCAACACACACAACCATTCAATTCAATTCAGTTCAGTTTTATTTGTATAGCGCTTTTTACAATAGACATTGTCGCAAAGCAACTTTACATAGTAAAACAAATTTTACAAAGGAATTTAAACATTGAAACATTTCTTATACAGTCCTACACATTCCTAATGAGCAAGTCTGTGGCGACGGTGGCAAGGAAAAATTCCCTCAGTTGACACGAGGAAGAAACCTTGAGAGGAACCAGACTCAAAAGGGAAACCCATCCTCATTTGGGTGAAACCAGATAAATACATAAACAATATAAGAGAAACTTCACTACAGTCCAACATGTAGGTTGGATATACCACAACTGTAAGTCCTAAATCATTTTCGCAAAAGAGTTTATATCACCATCAGTGAAAAGTCATCTTCACAGTCTCCGAGTGCAGATCTAGGTCCATATGGATCATCAGCAGCAGGAGCGAGGGGCTTCCAAGATGAGAACTCCAGCCAGCAGCAGCACACCAGGACGGACCACAGAACTCAGAAAGCAGAAGGATCAGGAGGATCAGGATCACTGGCATCCCAGAAGCAGCATGTGTACCTCAGCAAAAACACAGATATACATATATATATATATATATATATATACAGAGAGAGAGAGAGAGAGAGAGAGAGATTACCCCTACTTACACCTAGGGGCAATTTGGAACAGCCACTTAGCCTAATGTGCATGTATTTGGACTGCGAAAGGAAACCAGAGCACCCAGAGGAAACCTGCGCAAGCATGTGAATTCCTCACAGAAATGCCTGAGCTCGGGAATCAAACCCAGGACCTCCTTGCTGTGAGCCGGATATGCTATCCACTACGCCCCCGTGCCATCTGTTCACTTTCTATGACTATAAAATACGATTTCGCTGATCTTGTTTTATTTTAATCTTTGTTCTAATGAATCCTAAAATCCTTTTCAGACAGAAACTACAGAAGCTTATAAATGTAAGATTTTTATTCATAAAGCATCATTAGCATATTAAAAGAATGCTTTGAAGCATCTGATAATTATTTTTAGTGAACATAACTTGCTTTTTATAATAACAACTTATTTATAAATCATTAATCTATTCAGAATGAATGAATAAGACCCTTCAGAGTTTATTCTTATATTCCTACTGCAGTCTTTCTTCTTCTATGAATTATTTGTGCTCATGTTTGGGCAATCATTGTCTTTCTGACTCAAGAATTCGTAAGTTGCTGAGGCTATAAATACCGATGTCTTCTATTTTGCTAATTATGTGTTCTGTAAACATGTATATAACCCAATTTCCTCAATATGTTATGTTTAATTCAATCCAATTCCTTTTTGTGGAGTCCTTTTAACAGTAGAAAGTGTCACAAAGCAGCTTTTCGTTCCCTGATGAGCAAGCCAGGGTCGATACTAATACAAAAACTTCCTGAGAACCTGTGAGAGAAAGCAGGTTTTTAAATGAAGTTACCAGAGTTGAGTTTAAATACATATTTAACTCAATTCTGACCCTAACCTTAATACACGAGCGGTAGGAAGTACAGTGTCACTGTCCTGGAAACTGTAGAATTCCATATCAGGCAACTATTAAATACACAAATAGGACACAGTTCATTCATTTACAGTAGCCTTCATTTCAAGTCGATGAAAAGGGTTTTGGGGCAAACTGGAGGAGATGTTTGGAAATTGAGACATTCAGATATGAAGGTTTACTTCAGTAGATTTTTTTTTAAAGTAACAAATCAACATTTTACATGTGATGACAAAATGCCATTTTTTTCTTCAGTCCTTAATTTCTATCCTTGTTTTTTTTATTTTTCATGCTCGGAGGCAAGTGCTTGCCTGTAGAGCACTACTTACTACCACTTAACTTAACTTACTACTTAAGCAAACATGGCAAATTCAGTGGGCACCACCATGCAGGTAATTTGCATAATCTGAATAGTGAATCTAGAAAATTTAGTGCTGAATTTAACTGTAACGGTATTTTCATTAACCTGCTTAATGTGCCGTTTCAAATGGTGTGAAGATATATTGAAAAGGAAACCCTTTAAGTAATCCTGGGTTTACACTGGGGCATGATGTCTATGATCTCTATGGTATAAGAGAACCATGATGAGTACAGAAGGTCATGGGATCGAATCGTGATGATCTTGAAGGAATTTGGTGGAATCGTGATGATCTTGAGGGAACTTGGTGGAATCGTGATGATCTTGAGGGAACTTGGTGGATTCGTGATG
>JBCNYH010000010.1:21517635-21530345 GCA_039654325.1 Tandanus tandanus
ATATATATATAGGCCTAAGTCTATATATAATAGTAGTTAATTACATTTCTCATAAGAAGCAAGACAGTAAAATATGACATAATTCAATTATCAAGAATTTCTAAAAAGATCCATCTTGACCACTTTTCTTAGTATCGTGCTTATGGAGCGGTCCACATAATAGACATGGTTGTAATGTTTTGGGACTAGTAATATGGCGGGCGGCCTGGATTGGCTAGCTTCACTTCTGAGCGGGTTGATAGGCCGAGTGCTTAATCCAGTTATCTTTAGATCGGTGGTGTGTGTGTGTGTGTGTGTGTGTGTGTGTGTGTGTGTGTGTGTGTGTGTGTGTGTGTATGCCACTGATTTATAGAGCTCAGTGGTGTGTGCATGTGTGCACAGAATTGGATGGGATAAATGATGATAATTTGCCCTAAACAGTGTGATATGCATTAGAGCATGATATGACACTATAGATATTTTCAATTCTAATCTGATATACTGTATTTTTTTATATCGCTCAGGCATACTTTCAGTTTCACCTTTTAAAGTAAAAGGAAACACCATGAGGCGGTGTGTCCAACTGTCAGTAATGGCTTCAATTTGGCATGTCAGCAAGCCTTGAGATGTCATTCGACTCATCAAGTTCACTGGTCAGGGTGAAATGCATGGTCCCATTAAAAATATGATCACTTGAAATGTATGATTCTTTCCCAGAAGGCATTCAGCACACACGGATGGAAACAAAAAGTCAGATGAGACGTTGCATTAGGAGCCGTTCGGACTTCCGTCAGCAGCAGAAAGTGAAAAGAGTTTAGCAAAGCTTGAGCAAAACAATCTTGCAGGCTTTCAGCAAGCCTGAAGGACTGAATACTAAACATCAGAGGTGTATTTAGGATTATGCTAATTAGTCCAATTACTCAATCAGACACGAGAGTGCCATATGTTGTTTTCTTTAAATCTTTAAATAAAAATCTCATACACAGTCGGAAGTCTAGAATGTTTCTGTGCATGTCTTTTACATAACTGAAGAACACAATCTGCTCTTGCATCAATGCCGCGCCACCCCCCCCCCCCCCCAACCCCAACCTCATCTTCCTCTTGCCTACCTAAAACACACAGCAGTCAAAGCCTCCACATTCATACATATGGATGCTTATAGCTTTCCACTCCCTCTCCAGCGCTCCCACACACACATTAAGCACTTCAGCACTTCAGAGGGGACAGCCATACGGAAATGGGGGAAGATTTTTTTTCTATTTGAACGCACAGCACTGACAGCCTCTGTCCATGTCGCAGTTTTGCGTGTGTGTGTGTGTGTGTGTGTGTGTGTGTGCGTGTTTGTGTGTATGTATATGTGTGTGTGTGTGTTGTAAGGTGTTGACAGCCTGTCTCCGTGGTGTATGGTAGGTGGCGTGGAAAGCTCAGCAGATGCTGGTTGCTAATTGTGAGCTGGCAGCTGAGGTTTTGCAGAGCACCTGAGCTGTGTGAACGACTCCGCCACATTGTCACGCACAGTCAGAAGATTCAAACTGCATTTCTGTTAAACAAAAATTTATTAAAAAATTTAGAACTTGGATGGGTTCATACTTTCTCATTGAATAAATAATGTATAGTGTTCCATTTTTTTTTTTAAGGATTGTGGTAGGTGGATTAATATGCAAAAGGCTGAGAAAGGAACAAGAGCTCAAGTGAGCACAGTATCCTCTGCCAGATATGCTGGATCATAGTCGTGAACTAAGAGAAATAACTCTGATAAAGTCACCCAATCACCATAATATGATAATATCCTTAGCATGTGTCCAACATTTCTGCCAAGTTTGAAGAAATTCTGAGAAAAGTTGTAGGAGTTGGGTTCAGAATGTTCCTGGACGGATGAACAGACGGATGGACAGTGCCACAGCCTCCGTTAGGCCTTCAACCGGCGGAATATGAAAAAAAAATTGCATAGCTCTGGTATGCTGTGAGGAGTGGGGTGAGGTGGAGTGTTGTGAGATTAGGTGGGGTGGGGTGAGAGAGTGTTGGGAGATGGAGTAGCACTTATTAGCTCCTGCCCATCAGGAGCTATAAGAACGGGTTCTGTCCGTCCGTCTGTCCGTCACACATTTACTTGCCGTGCGCTGAAGCTGAGGTCTCCAAACTTGGTATGCTGGCTCACTACTATGAGTGCTAGGATGAGTTTGTGTGTGAGTGACCTTGAGCTACTTTTCAAGGTCACAAAGGGAAAACTGTATATTAGGTTTTTGGACATTTACTTGCCGCGCACTAAAGCTGGGGCTTTCAAACTTGCTGTGCTTATTCTGTATAGGCATATTATGAAATGGTCCTTTCGGTGTGAGCATCTGGACCCCTGTGGTCTATTTTTTATTAATGTTTTTTGCTGTCATGCTTTGGCTTTACTTGTCCCTTAAAGCTCCGTGTCCCTGCGAATCAATGCAATCCTTCTGATTGATCACCTTTATTTTATGATGAAACGTCCATCCTTCTAGGTGTGATGTAGACTAATAGACTGACATGTTCACTGGTCACCCCTGTGAGGTGCTGGAAAAACAGTAAGGCAAATGGATAAAAAAATAAAAATAAAAAAGTAAATCCACTTTGTTAAGCTTTATTCAAACTGGACTCATTTTACACTGAAAGGAGGGGTGAAGCAATTTCACCACAGGATGTCTATAATATTTACAGATGATTCGCATGGGATAAGAATTCTTAGTATAAATGACAGATGGCCAGTGGCTACTTGATTTAAACTCTGTCGTCACCTGCTGCTCATTACTAGAATACATGGTGCAAACCAGATGGAAGAACACACACAACTGGACAAGGGCTAGAACAGTTCAGGCAAATATTACGTAATCATTCTCGCTGGAAAGCCGTATTTAAAGAAATTTAAGTAAAAACATTTATTTGTCAAGGTGGTGTTTGGAAACTAGACGAAATGCTGTGGGTGGATTAACTATCTGAAAACATAAGTACGAGGAGTGTGTTCAACATTTCAGCCGAGTGGTTCGGACACTATACCCTGCCCATACCAAGACAATCAAATCCGTCTAGTGTGTGGCAGTAATTTAGGTGCTTATAGTAATCTCACTCACTCATTTGCCGAATCACTTAATCCAATTAGGGCCGCGGGGAGGATCCAGCCTATCTCAACTGACACTGGGCAAAGGCAGGACAGACCCTGAACAGCTCACCAAACCATCGCAGGGCCAACATGTGCACACAACCACCTCTCACACCTAGGGGCAGTTTGGAACAGCCAGTTAGCTTAATGTGCATGTTTTTGGACTGTGGGAGGAAACTGGAATACTCCGAGGAAACCCACACAAGCACAGGGAGAACATGCAAACTCCACACAACGCCCGAGTCCGGGCATCGAACCCAGGACCTTGTTGCTGTGACAAGCACCGTGCCACCGTGCCGTGCCAACCTGCTTATGGTAATTTCTGCAACATTAAAAGTAACAAGCGGAAAGAATATGCAAAACTCCATTTCCACGGGATATAATGCAATATTTGCATGCATGTCTTTTCTAATGGAATTAGTATAACCTAAATATAATTCTACAGCTCGATTTTACTAGAGGAACACTCATAGAGTATATGGTACCTATACCACGCAGCGTGGATAATGTATTAAACAGGTCCTATATGGGTATTGGGTTTAATTACCCATGTGCTCATCTTAATATCTAATATGTACTGTAGTATGTGGATGTGACCAACAAAAAAACTCTCATTTGAAGCATTTTCGAGATGGGGTTTGACCTCAGAGGAGCTGGGAGGCTGGGGTTTGACCTCTAAAGGTCACTCAAAGTCAAAGGTAATTGTCTCATTCGGAAGTCAATATATGGTTTCCTTTTAGTGTTCCGTAATAACGGAATGCTAATAGCACTTGTTTCAAAGTTACATATGCTCTATCTCCAAAACTTTGTGACCTTGCTCTGACCTTGACCTCTGACCTTGATTTTTGAAAATCAAATCATCACTGGGACTCAGGTAATTGGGTGAAAATCTGTACATGGATGAGGTCAGAATTTTGTTCACAGTCAAACTGGTAGACAGACAGACTCCAGTGCTTACAATCCCTCCGCCAAAACGTATTCTGTGGTGGAGATAAAAAGCCGCCAAAATTTTTACTTACACAGAAGCGCACTCACTCAATCATTACTCATTTGCTGAAACGTTTACCCCTACAAGGGTCACGGGGAACCTGGTGCCTGTCTCAGACACTGGGCGAAGGCGGGATATACCCTGAACAGCTCGCCAGACCATCACAGAGCAACGTACACACAATCATTCACACTCACACTCACACCTGGGGCAATCTGGAAGAGAGCTAATTAGCCTCATGTGCATGTCTTTGGAAACCTGTGGGAGGAAACCTGTGTACCCGGAGGAAACCCACACAAGCACAGGGAGAACATGCAAACTCCTCACAGAAATGCCCGAGCCCGGGAATCAAACCCAGGACCTTCTTGCTGTGAGGCGGACATACTAACCACTACGCCACTGAGCCGCCATTAGAGGAGCACACAGTCTGTGAAAATGACTGTAATATCTCTGGTAATAAATACATTACCCAACCCTACACGTACAACTAGTCCAGTCCCCATAGTGCTTTAGTCTGAAAATATAGGAGACGAGATGAAGCCAGTTGCTCACTCAGCTTTCTTTTACTTTAAATGGACTTTTAATATGTCAATATCACTTTATATGAAGTGCTCCCAAAGCAGTAGATGAATGATGTTGGTTTGAAATAAAAATAAATAAACTCCTTCCAAAGTTGGAGCTAATTTTGTTGTAGCAAGTGTCATATGAAAGACTGCCAGAGCTGCGCGATGCACATCATTATATCTAATCCCACTCAGCTAGTTTAGAGTCAGAACAGTGGCGCATCCAAGTGCATGACCAAGATACCATCCTATACACCGCTATAGACATTGTATACATTATGAAGCTACATTAATCAACACCTTCTGATCAATCAGAGTGATTAAGCACCGGTTTTACTGCTGTAGGGCGACAATGTGACATAGTGGTTAGCACTTCTGCGTCACGCCAAGAAGGTCCTGGGTTCGAGTTTGTGTGGAGTTTACGTGTTCTTTTCCTGTTTGCATGGATTTCCTCCATGTGCTCTGGTTTCCTCCCACAGGCCAAAGACATACAGTACACATTAGGATAACTGTATATTCCTGACGACCGCTAGGTGTGAGTGTGAGGTTGTGTGTTTGTGTTGGCCCTGTGATGGTCTGGTGAGCTGTACAGGGTGTACTCCACCTTCGCTCAGAGTTGGCAGAGATGAGCTTCAGCCTCCCTGTGACCCTAATGCTAGTCACATTGTCATCTAGGTGGGTTTGTTAAGGAAACCGGTCGCCTTAACCTTGCACATCAAAGCATGGCTTATTTGACTGGAGCACGCACATGCCGGAGAAGAGCACCTACATGAATTTCCCTAAGTCCGGCAGAAATCGCGTCTTGCACATATGTGGGTGCCCATGTAACTCCACCCACCCGAGGTCAAGCCCCCTTCCATGCATGGTAAATGTGGACATGTTAAGGGACCCACGTCTTAGAAAAACAAAGCATCCGTTCCATTTAATTTATAAACGAGCTCCACAAATAATAATAATTATTTTTAATTTATTTATTTATTTATGTATTTATTTTTACTTTTGAAACCAATTCCCTTTAATATTGCACACAATGAACAATTCCGAGATGGGGCGCTGCGCTGTTTATGTGTCCCCGTAGAAACTTACTTGCATGCTCACGTTTCCTCATCTATCAGGTCCAATCTCAGCAGCTGTACAGCATCACAGTGACAATGTTAAGGTCATGTAGCTAATCAATTTATCAATCAGACAACTGTGATCGGTGTTAGAAAGCTAGACCGTGGAGGTAAGCATTCATGGGTGTAATGAGTAATGAGACGGTAGGCACTGTGAAGAGTGGCAACACACAGTAGTTCTGTATTTGGTGGGATTTTGCTTGAGTGACCGGTTTTTCTCTTTCGGCCTTAAATTCAGTGGAAATTTGGTAAGTGGACAACTAAGATTTATTTTTGAGTACACCATGCTCTGTGTTAGTGATATAAGGATTCTGTGATCTGCATGTGTTTCTTTGTCGGCAAAAAAAAATAAAATCCCAGTCAAAATTTTCTTTGATTTGAGTCACAATGAGAGTTTAACATAAATGTATCAGATGGCTGGAGACACTATAGTTATGAAGCAAAAGATTGCAAATTTGTAGCAGTTTTAAATTTTTAACAGCTTTTTTATGGTATCCATGCGCCAAGCCAATGGAAGGACACGGACAGATGGACAGACGAACTGATGGATGGAATAAAAAATCAGCTTCATATCATTATATTCTCTAGTACGGAGCTTCTCTCTCTCTGTGCTCCGTGTGAGGGGAGCTCCACTTTTATATCCAATATCTTTATTTATTTATTTATACACCAGGGAGCAATTAAGTAAATTAGGTCCACATTCCTGGTGTTATGTTAATATAAATCATCAACATATGAAAATAAAGCAAATGATGAGTTAATAATAGGGCTGATTAAATGATCTGGAAGTTTGTCAAACTCCAATTGATTCAGTTGTTTCATTATTTGAATCAGATATGTCTGATTTCTTGGGCAGATTAACGGAATGAATTACAGTGTTGGAATCTCCACTGAAAATCCATTTTGGTTCATGGCTTGGCTTAATGTGTCTCTGGGAATCAGGCCCAGTGATGGGTTTGAGAGCTTTTTTTCCAGCTCATCTGGCTCAAATCAGCAATAAACACTTTAATTTAAAGATGGCAAGAGGATAATGGT
Organism: Tandanus tandanus; assembly: GCA_039654325.1. Lineage (NCBI taxonomy): Eukaryota > Metazoa > Chordata > Actinopteri > Siluriformes > Plotosidae > Tandanus > Tandanus tandanus. Next base: position 21,524,440 of record JBCNYH010000010.1, read on the forward strand.
TTCTTGACTCAAATATGCCCAGGACAATATTCTGAACCATTCATATAAACTTCTTACTCAATAGAATAATCTATAGCTCTGTCGCATTTTCAAGATGATTATTTCACCATTATGGCAGCGCAAATAGACAGGATGCTTCAATTCATATTAGAAAGAGATGTAAATGTATTATTTGATGCCTTTTTTCAAGCCAAACAGAACATCTTGGGGCTAAATAACTTCCCTGAGGCCATTAGTCATGAGCTGAGCTGAAGCTAAGAGAGATAACTGTCTGAACATTGGGATTCCTGTATTACATGAGTGCGTTTCACTCATTTTCTGAACCGCTTAATCCTACGAGGGTTGCAGGGAGCCTGGAGCCTACACAGCCTGGGCAAAGGCGGGGCTCACCCTGAACATCTCGCTAGACCATAGCAGGGCCAACACACACACAACTATTTACATTCACACCTAGGGGCAAGTTGGAACAGCCTGTTAGCCTAATGTGCGTGTCTTTAGACTGTGAAGAGAAACCAGAGTTGTTGTTGTGTTCTGTGGGGTTCCAGCCCTGATTGACACCTCTGGATTCAATAAAATATCAAGTAACATGACCGGTCAGTCTGGGACTGCACTGAGACTGAGTGCAACAAAATGTAAGAAACAAAGGGATCAGTGTAATAACTTACAGATTCCATCGACATATAGACAATTGCGAAATGCACTGTGCGGCACAGTGGCACAGTGGTTAGCACGTCCGCCTCATAGCAAGAGGATTTTGATTCCTGGCCTTGGTGAGGGCGTTTCTGCATGGAGTTTGCATGTTCTCCTCATGTCCTCATGCTTGTGTGGGTTTCCTTCCTCCAGGTCCTCTGATTTCCTCCCACAGTCCAAAGGCATGAACATTAGACTAATTGGCTGGTCCAAAGTGCCACTAGATGTGAGTTTGCGTGTGAATGGTTATGGGTATCGCCCTGCGATGAGTTACCCAGAGTCGGCTAAGACCCTGGTTGGATCAACAGTGGTATTGTGTTACATCCCTAACCAAGATGTACATGTGTTCCAGTGCTTTGATTCATTCATTCATTCGTTTCCTGAAGCTCTTAATCCTAATTAAGGTCACAGGGAGGCTGGTGCCCATCTCGGCTGACCCTGAGTGAGGGCAACGTACACCCTGGACAGCTCGCCAGGTCATCACAGGGCAGAAACACGCTGACGGCAACCTAGTGGCCTTCTCTTTACGAACGACGGCAATGGTTCTTTTACATGCCTCTCACCACAGACAGTGAGAGACATGGCTGGCCTTTGATAACCCAGTTAGCTGTACTGGGGGACAACTTGGTGATATTGGGGCTTGAACCCCTGACCATGCTTTGATTCCAGATCTGGATATTGCCTACAACTGCAAACTCCTAAGAAAAGGTTCCAGCTCATATAATGTCCAGAAAGTCAGGAGTTCATTTATACAGAATGTATCTTATATGCATCTCTATATGCATAGCTAAGGTTTTTATTTTATATATATATATTTTTTTTTACACTTTACTTGATATATTTGAACTGATATGTTTGCTCAACATATTTCCATTGTTTCCTAATTTTTCAGACACCCTGCATATATAATACAATCACTGCATGTGGTATACCCGTTTTCAAAACTGTTGGAAAACTGACTTGGTTTTACCATTGAAGCAAAACTTACATCATATCATCTCCAAACGCGTGCATCAATAGTTTTGTACTTTGGCTTGACAACTTGCATCATTTGAATTATATTGCTCTTGTTTGATTTGAAGAAAAGCTGCAATGTTCACTACAGCCTTGTAACACTGACACTGAAAATGTGGTATTGTGCCATCCAAAGCACTGCCAGTGTACATAAATCACGCTTCTGACACATCGCTAAACTGTTTAAGAGGTTTTTAATAGAAGACTACTCCTAGGAGATTTGGATAGCTGTCTGTGTAGTGTGACAGAACTTTCTGGTTTGATGATACAGTGTAGGAGGTATCAGAGCCCGAGCAGCACCACCACACTCACACTGTCAAGCAGGTTGTTGAGTAGAGGCCTGCATATTTCCTAATCCCCGGAGTAAGTGTGCTTACGCCAAGTTCCGTGGGAGGCTTTGCTTATGTGCTGATAAAAATATGGCACAATGTGTGAGTACAGGTTTCTCAAAGTCAAGGCGAGCTCCAGGCTGATGAAATACATTCCCAGGGCCAGATTCCAATCGGAATCCAAACGAGCCTTTACTTCCCTCTCTCGCGTCTGAACGGCAGGCAAAAACCAGCAACGCATTCCTGAAGTGTCTTATTCTGAACGATGCATTGTGAATAAGAGGTTGTATGATTTCACCCTGTGCACTCTTACACTAGATTATCCCATTATCCTGTGGGAAGAGAGCTACTTCACAGGAATACTTTAACCTAATGTGCATCGACCCCATCTGTAAAACATGGCGAATCACCATGGACGAAAACGTTTCCCTCCACTGACAAAGGTCATTGGTAAATGGAAGCCTCAGGGCAGTTTGTGAAATCCGTCAACAAATGTTTAAAACATGTCGCTATATAAAAAAATTAATCCACCATTAGACTTATAATAAGAATGTGTTATAGTGAGACAGACATGACAACACATAAAAAGTAGTCCCACATAGTTCTAGAACTAATGCAGGAAAGGGAAGTGACGGTTCAGTGTCAGGCAATGGGTTAACGATCCGAAGGCCGGGGGTTCAATCCCCAGTAGCACCACTGTTTGGCCCTTGAGCAAGGCCCTTAACCCTCAGTTGTCCATTGTAAGTTGCTCTGGATACGAGCATCTGCCAAATGCCATAAATGTAAATGTAATGCGCTAACTAGCCAACACAAGCACTTCACCAAATTAAAAGTCTGTACATCCTTGGGGGGCATGGTGACACAGTGGTTAGCACGTCCACCTCACACCACAAAGATTCCGGGTTCAAGTCCTGGGCGTTTCTGTGTGGAGTTTGCATGTACACGCCCCTGCTGTAGGTTCCACCCACATCTTTATGAGCTGCTGCGCATGCACATTCGGGAGTGGTTTAACACACTCGGAGGGGTGCACATGATTAGCTGGTGATTGCTTCTCAACACACCCAACCCCTCACACTCACATTCACACCTAGGGGCAATTTGGAACAGCCAGGTTACCTAATGTGCATGTTTTTGGACTGTAGGAAGCAGTATCCAGAGGAAACCCACAGAAGCACATGGCGAACATGCAAACTCCACTCAGAAACGCCATTATTTTTGGTCTCTAATGGCAAATTGCTGTGGTATGAGAGGAATTAAACTGTATGGGATTATAATATTCTTGCAAAATGATCAACTATTACTGAATCCCTCAGTATTTTCCTATAGCTGGCCATTCCGGTTTATTTTATTCTTTACATGCATGAATAATGTGATATTAAGTATAAAGTACATTTTAAAAAATTACTAAAATATTTACTTTAACATTCTACATTAAATCAGTTTCATTCATATTTTCTTTACCGTTAACTAAAGTAAAATTTTATGTGTTTATACATGTGAGAGTCTTGCAGTATCTTGGCCATGACGCTCTCAGACTACTTTATCTTGTAATAAGTGTGCTTAATGTATATATATATATATATATATACAGGCACCGGTATAGTCTTGAAGACATTCACCACTCAAGCAGATACTTCATCAGTTGTGTCAGAGATGCATTATAAACCTCCATCTCTGTCGTTTATACGGTACATACTCAATCACTGACATCTCATACTGGGTTTCAGAATCATGGTTACATCCATTAATCTTTACTCTCGGTGTGTGAGTGACTGGATAACGTTCAGCGCTTGTGCAATTTTCTGAGACATAGTGGAATTTTTTTTTTCATGATTTGAATTTAAATTTCTTGCCGATACAAGAACGCATACCAGAAGGCAGTCCTTATTACCATATACCAGCACCAAGACAACGGAAAACGGGTAGCATTAAAAGTTAACATAGGTTTCACTGTTAAATAAATCTGTAAATTTATAAAAGTGCTAATCTTAATATTAATTACAGTGAAATAATTTAATACTCCGACAGAAACGTCGATGTCAATGAACAGTACCTGCATAACTTTTGCACAATAACAGCAGCAGAGCATCTCAGGTCATGATGAGATCCAGGATAGAAATCATTATGAAAGCAAGACAGATTCAATTCTCGGAGTGAATTACAATTTTTTTTACTTCTGTTAAGTTACTTTTAGATCCAGTTTTTTGATTTCAGCTCGAGGGAGTTATTCCAGTTATAACAATAAAATCTATTCCTTCATTCATTCATTCATTTTCTGAACCGCTTAATCCTAATTAGGGTCGGAGGGAGGCCGGCGCCCATCTCAGCCAACTCTGGATGAAGGAAAGGTACACCCTGGACAGCTCGCCAGTCCATCGCAAGGCCAACACACACACATACACACACACTCAACCGTTCACACTCACACCTAGGGGCAATTTGCATGTCTTTGGACTGCGAAAGGAAGTCGGAGGAAACCCATGCAAGTACAGGAAGAACATGCAAACTCCACACCCAGGATTCAAGACCACCCCAAGAATATTTATTGTTAGTATATACTATGCAGGAATGACAAAGTCTGATTGGCCCACTATTAGATGATTAAAAAGTTATTCTGAGTGGATAATGACAGGGATTCAGGGTTTGTCATGGACACTTCAAATTCAAATTTCAAATTTCTAATTTATTTGTCACATACAAAATCATACACAGTACAATATGCAGTGAAATGCTTGTTACGACTGTCCTACATTTGAAGAAGAATAAAAATAAAAACTATCAATATCAAGAAGAAGGAAAACTATCAATAACAATAACTATTTGAAGGACCTTGATTCAGGTGGCATCATTATCACTCTTTAAAAAAGTTAAATCATAAAAATCTTGTTAAAATTTTTTTTTTCATTATTATTATTATTTTTAATTTTTTTTTTTTGGTGTGTTTCCATGTAGTATATTCTAAAACAATAAATAAGTGTAAAGAAACAACGTTATGAAGTGTAGTGTACTTCTGTTTCTATGCAGTATGTACTAAAACTCTAGTAGAGGCTTGAAAAAGATGCTGTTAGCTACATAGTTAGCTCTACTTAGATCACACAGCACTGCCTTTGTAATGGTAAATATATGTAAATAAAAATTATAAAAATCTCATTTAATTTTGCTTTTCTTTATGTTTCCACATAATATATACTAAAACTCTGAAAGGGGATTAATGAGATGGCACTACACAGCTCTTACCCACCGGGTTCACCTGAGGCTGGTATTCTTTATACAGTTAAAATTGAAATAATTGTTTTATTATGGGCGGCATGGTGGCGTAGTGGTTAGTATGTCTGCCTTACAGCAGAAAGGTCCTGGGTTCGAGTCCCGGGCGTTTCTGTGTGGAGTTTGCATGTTCTCCATGTGTTTGTGTGGGTTTCCTCCTATAGTCCAAAGACATGCATTTTAGTCTAACTTGCTGTTCCAAATTAACCCCAGGTGCGAGCGGTTGTGTGAATGGTTATGTGTGTGTTGGGCTGCGATTGTTTAGTGAGCTGTTCAGGGTGCACCTTGCCACCGTGCTGGCTGAGATGGGCGCCAGCCTCCCCGCGACCCTTCAAGGGTGAATCGGTTCGACAAATGAGTGAGACAGTATTGCGCATTTTCTTTCGCTTGTTCCCGTGTAGTATATGCTAAAACAATTATTCAGGGCAGTCGGGGCAGTGCTGGCCTGGTGGTAGGGTGCTGGATTACTGATCCCAAGGTCGGGGGGGTCAAGCCCCACTATCACCAAGTTGTCACTGCTCTCCCCCCAGTTCAGCTAACTGGGTTATCAAAGGCCAGCCATGTCTCTCACTGTCTGTGGTGAGAGGCCTGTAAAAGAACCATTGCTGA
>JBCNYH010000010.1:21562286-21574239 GCA_039654325.1 Tandanus tandanus
AAAACGATGCGAACAGTGGATGAAGAGTGAAAAGAAGACATCAAGACATCAGAAGAAGAACAAAAGAAAAATTGGCGCGTAATAAAACGTCTGCAAATAAAACGGGTGGGGGGCAGTGGATGAGAGCCTCTGACCAGCATTGAGGAGCAGGTGCAGTTGGCGATCTGCAAAGCCTTCAACCTGCACAGAAGGAAACAGGCAGTAAGCCTTTTAAAGAAAAGAGGGAAATAAAACACACAATTGTCACGTCTAAGTTTTCTTACACTGTTGTGAATATTTATTTTGCATATTCATTGCGGCAAACGTACTAACTGGATGCAGACGCGCTATTTTGCACCTTTGAAAGTCGCAATCCTTAGTACGCACTGTTAGTAAATCAGTTTGTACATTTTTTTGCGTGTGCAATGAGTTTGCACACGTTTTTATACACGCAAACCTTTAGTAGATCCGGCCTTATATATATTCTTTCTCTGTCTTTTCTGCCTTGGTTTTTCCATTCACACCACAGTTTCCCTGGAAGCAGCTCTGTCTTCTAATCAAACTCTGGTGGGAAGTACTTGTGTATGTATACTGTAGTATTCAACGCTGTTTCACAGTGAAGGGTCACACCGAGATCAAAACAACCTTTTCACTTTGCCCTCTGTATGCACTAAATATATCAACTTGTTCATCAAACATTCCAAGCCTGCAGCAGAAGACCGAGTATTACTGGTTTGTTCAAGAACAGCTGGAAAAGCATACATCCAGAAATAATAGAAACACTAACATGAAACTGTGTCGAAACTGGACACTCACAATAGCTGACACGACTGATATTATACTTCAGGAGGTATCAATTTGTTTATATATTTAAATACAGGATTTTTCATCTGAAGTATTAGCATGGTCAAGCTCAGTATTAGCACGCTCAGGCACCACCTATGAGCCTGCATCTATAAACGCAAGTAGATCTATATAGTTCAGTCTAACGTAAACACATGCTAATTTAAATAAATGCAAATCGCATGTATGTTGTGACAACACAAACAACCTTCTGGAGAACAACCAGTTCTTCTCTAACCTGACTCATTTCTTCTTTTCATCTTCATGTTCAGTCCCCTATCATCTCAGTATTACGGTGGCTTGTAAAAATATTATATTAATAATAATAATAATAATTATTATTATTATTATTATTATTATTATTATTATTATTATTATTTTAAATAGTTACTCTACTTTGTAGAGCTACCTTTTGCAGAAATTAAGGTTGAGTCAAATTTAATGATTCACATTTTTAACCTGGGCGGCACAGTGGCGTAGTGGTTAGCACGTCCGCCTCACAGCAAGAAGGCCTGGGTTCGATTCCAAGCTTGAATGAATTTGAAGATGAATTTGGTGTTCCATACGGACTTATTCCTGTCACACTGTATGGTACCAGTTTCAGAGAATGACCCAGTTGCAAGTATTTTGGTTATGTCTCCATGATCTAGCCACTCATTCTTCAAAGCAAACGTCCTCCAGCTCCTTTAAGATTTACATTTAAAGGAATGTAAGTATAATATCTGAAGGAATCTTATGTAAATGAAGGTGTATTCATCTCCAAAAACGGCAGGTCTTATGGGGTGTTCCCAGAATGCAGTGGTCCAAGGAAGGACTACCAATGAACTGGCAAGAGCATCATGGGAGCTTGAAAGACTGTTTCAGTTGCAGTCAAAATCTTCTATTTGTTTAAACTCTAATCTAATAAACACAAATTTAAATATTAAAGTTACAGCTATGGAAAAAACCACCATCAAAAAGGGTCTGTTCGTTTTTTTTCCCACGTATCTATTCAAGATATTTTTATTTGCTAAGACAAAATTATTTGCAGGGTGGCAAAGTGGTTAACACGTTTGCCTCACAGCAAGAAGGTCCCAGGTTCGATTCCTGGGCTCGGGGCGTTTCTGTGTGGAGTTTGTATGTTCGCCCTGTGCTTGTGTGGGTTTCCTCCGGGCACTCCAGTTTCCTCCCACAGTCCAAAAACATGTACAGTAGGCTAACTAGCTGTTCCATATCACCCCTCGGTGTGAGTGTGAATGGGTGAGTGTTGGCCCTGCGGTGGACTTGCGAGCTGTTCAGGGTGTTCCCTGCCCTCGCCCAGAGTCGGCTGAGATGGGCGCCAGCTTTCCCCCGACCGTAATTAGGATTAAGCAGCTTAGAAAATAAATGAATAAATGAAAATTCTTCGCAGCAATTAACGGAAGACTGGAGTACTACAACACACTACTTCATTACTACACTTTTATAGGTGTTTCAGGATATGGACATCTGCCAAATGCTATAAAAGTGATATGAGGTTATTCATCTATATGCTGCCACTAGACGGTCAAATGCTGATTTAGAAAATAAATAATATTTTTTTTTGTTTTGGAGATTCAGTTAGCAATAGCTGTGGTAGTGTGTATCTGCTCCAAGAATCTACCTGTATTGGGTGTGTCAGACCGTGGTACACTTTGACCATGTGCCGACCGCCTGCCTCACCTTGTTTCTTAAGAATGGTGACACAATACTACTCATTGTATGACTTGACATGCTAATAAGAGGTTACACCGTAGGCCTTTTTATCTTGCACTTTTACAAAATTAAAGATGAAATCATGTAACCATACCTTCTGGAGAAATTTACTACCGAGAAATAACGCATTATCTACCTCATAGTTTCCTACATGCTGGACTACTCCCTTTCCTGCATTGTTGTTATCTGACTGGAGTCCCCATCAAAGTGTGTCTTCCTGTCACAGATGAAACATAACTCAGAATTCAGGTCACGTACATGCCCATAATCATACCTAAATGAGTACTATGTCACTACAGTCTAAATTTTCCACCTTCAAAGCTTCAAACTTGGCGTTTTTACACATAAACTGTATAGGAACAAGTATTATTTTAAAGTAGAGATAAAAACCACACACCGGTCAGACAATCCGAAGAGGAACGTTGTGATCTCAACACTGAAAGCAAAAGATCCGATTGAGGACTTTAGAAATTATGGGGGTGAGGTGAAAGGAAGTTGGACTAAAACATATTAAAGGAATTAGGTCACCAGTCACACATGGGCTGTTGGGTCACCAAAGTTAGCTTTTGCGTGGGCCATGGGAAAGCTACACATCTGCCATAGCTAGCCCTGGGTTAACACTGGGGCACGATGTACGTGATCTCCGCAATTAGAGGGAATTGTGATGAGCATGGGGTGGGGGGAGGGGCCGTGGGATCGAAACGTGTTGATCTTGAGGGAACTTGATGGATTCGTGATGATCTTGAGGGGACCTGGAGGAACTTGAGCGGGCTGATCGTGGTGATTATTACGATGTATTACGATGTGACGCCAACCGTGATAGAACGTGGGAAGCATATTACAGCGCAGTAGAGCTTAAAAGATCATAACAGACCTTGATGTGTCATCGTAGTGGATCCTGATAAGCTTGAAAAGACGATTCCTTCAACTTTCATCTCTTGGATGCACCCTGCCTCCATGCGAGGTCATAAGTGATGGAGCTCCATACTTTTTTGAATTGCGGCAACATGGTGCACCAGTGTAAACCCAGGGATAGAGAGAGTTTTACAATCTGAGTTAATCTTAGTGTTCTTTTTACCCTCCATGCTAAAACAACAAAGAATAAGTAACTTCAAGCACCATGCAATACCTTGATTTTTTTATAAGCTTAGGCTTTACAACTTATTAGTATGGCTTTGAGGAAGCCAAATATCCTTGGGCTTCCAAGGCTTTCTCCGGATCCCCCCTTTAAAACCGTAAACGCTTAAAAAAACAGGCACACGCACATATGGCTGGGGAACGAGGTGTTTTCTTTGTGACACAAGCTGCTTGTATGCAACTAACTCAGTGTTTGCCAGCCATTTACTCTCACTTGATAAATGGTGAAGAGAGAGGTGAGCTTTCTAAAGACCGTCCCTTGTATGAATGCCCAACTGATGACACATTCCCTTTAAATTGTATACAAACGATCACACACACTGCAAAACACTTCCAAAGAAAACATTCCCACCTGTCGGGGTACAGGTGATATATAAATAAGGTTGATGAGATTCTGACTTGATGATTCAGGATTGTTGTTTTCTTGATGTGCATGAATTTCAACACTTGCGATGACGTTGGGTGACATTTCACATAGCTTCTTGTGAATTACTGGCTCATGAGAGAAAAGTCAGACAGCCTCGTTCACGCCTTACCAAAAGGACGGCTTTTTAATTGTTGATTAAAATTTTTTAATAACATTTTTTTTTTACCAGTTTATTCCTATAAAATAACATCAAAATAATCAGTCCAACAAGGAGTTTACACAGGGCTAACAAACTGATCAAGCTAACAGTACTTAATATTTTTCCCGAAGTCTCCAGTGAAAAAGTTGCTGTAAGTACAATAACCCAGTTCCTTTTTTCTGATAATTATAATCCATCTATTACCTGTACTGATTATCCACCAGGGTCACAGAGAAACTGGAGCCAATCCCTGGGCAAGAGGCGGGGTACACTCTAAACCAGTTACCAAATTGTCGCAGGACAAACAACCGTTTACACTTACATTCACAGCTATGGAAAATTTAGAGAAGACAGTTGACCAAACATGGCAACACGATGGTGTAGTGCTTAGCACTTCCATCTCAGAGCAAGAAGGTCCTGGGTTCGATTCCCACAGTTTCTGTGTGGAGTTTGCATGTTCTCCCTGCCCTCTTCCGACAGTCCAAAGACATGCACAGTAGGCTAATCGGATTGTTCCAAATTGCCCCTAGGTGTGAGTGTGAGTGAGAATGGTTGTGTGTGTGTTGCCCTGCGATGGTTTGGTGAGCTGTTAGGGTGTACCCCACCTTCGTCCAGTGTCGACTGATATAGGCACCAGCCTCCCTGCAACCCTAGTAGGATTAAGCAGTTCGGCAAGTGAGTGAGTGAGTTGATTAAATCTGCATATCTTTGGACTGTGGGAGGAAACCATAGTACCCGGAGGAAACTCACGCAAGCACAGGGACCTCATGGAAACTCCACAGTTTAATCCCCCAGTCAGAACATCTGTGCCCTACCTGTTTTTTCTGTATTTTTACCATTTAAAGCAAGGAATATGGAAGTATGGCACCAAAAATCTAATTTTGTCTTTTTTAGTCGCAGGCTATTAAAACATGTCTTAAGTTCTTTATGTTCATGTACAATGTTTCCCAACAAATCACGCCTTCCTCATGCATGAGAAAAAGTTCCATAAGGTCAGGTTAGTTCAGTGAACTCAGTTTCTGTATGGCAATTTGAAAAGGTAAACTAGTAAAATCAGTGAGAGCGCTGATAAATTAATTAAAGAAATCAAATGAAATTGAATAATGTGCTTTTTGCGAATGTCCCTGTGTAGTATATACTTTAACAATGGTTCGCCTCAGGCTTGGTGGATGACCCGTGCCGAATAATCCTCTTGATGTTTCGTCTCAGGGAATATTCCCCAACATCCACCCTACCTTCAAGGAAAAATTTCAAGTTATTTAACTCTTTATATGGGGTTAAGGGTTAATAATAATTATTTACTACTGATTTCCATCATTTTAAAATACTACATTATTGCTTAATTTTTATCAGGCTGGATTAAAAAAAATTCTCATCAGCACCCGCAGCCGGAAATTGGTTCTGCATCTATTTTTTAATGTTTTTAATTTTTGAAAAACCACCTTCAAAACCTCAGAAAACGCCTCAGACAACATAAAAACGACACAGAAGCTGATTGGGTTCTGCTATGTACTGATGTTCTCCGATTCTTACCTGATGTGATTCCGATGTTATTATGATCCGTACCAATGTCACTCCAATTAGTACCGAATTTGTTCCAATGTGTCTCCAATATTGTATAAGAAAACATGTGAAGTTCTCATACTTGTGTCCGTAATGTCTCCAGACGTTGCTCTCATTTTCCCCGAATTGTATACCAACGTTACACCGCTCACTACCAAAGTTAGGGTGCACACGAAAATCTCAAGTTCATAAACTATTTCGGCCCTATGATTTTTATGTTCCAATATGTAAGCCTATCAAGCAGGAGAAAATTCAGATTGATCAATTCATGTTCAGGGGGTCCACTCAGTGGTCAAAGTTTATCAGTTTTTACTCTTTTTCTTTTTTTTTTTTTCTTTTTTGGTTTTTCGATAAGAAGTTAAAAATTATATTATGCAAAATTGTAGATTTGCTACAACAAGATTGCATAAAGTCTAATCAGTCTGCAGATGAGGTCAAGTTGCTAGGTGTACCAAGATATGAACCTGGTAGCTTTGCTGTGGCTGGGATGTCGACATCACATGGGTGAAGTGGTTTCGAACCATGTCTTTGAGGACTTGAAGATAGATATTTTATAATCCCCAGAGCTTGCATTGTTTCTGGAGCTGGATATGGTAAACCTAAATTTCCAATACTGGAAAATGTAACAACCTCAGGACTCCTGGCTATTATTCCATTTGCTGGACATTAATTCTCTGTTCATGTATTTACCAATGGAGGAGTGTAATGGCATTCGTTTATATAGACAAGGTTACTTTGTTTCTATGCACTGTGAGTGAGTGACATGAAATAATTAAAGGTAATCATACTGTCTGAACTAGCTTACACCAGTCTTAAACCCCTGGCGGCTATACAACTCTTGCTGCTTATTTGGCGCCCCGGAGTTAGGAACCCTTCTACCTTATGATACATGAATGAAACGAATTGATGAATGAAAAACCCTGGCACACTCTCGCATGTAAGCCAGTACTACTGACTCGCCTGTTCTTTAACAGAGGGCATTGTTAGTACCCTTGTTTGACTATCTGAGTTCAGACAGTGTCTCTGGCAATCCTCCATGGAAGGTGCGCCACAAATTAAAGTGGAAAATTCGGTACAAGTTCTACCGGGGTTGGCACGGATTTGAACCCACAACCTACAGCACCAGGAGACGGCGTCCTAACACATTTCTCAATGGAAAGGACTGAATTAGAGCGCTGAACTGTGTGAATGAGTGAAGTGTGAAGTTGAGGGCAGAAGAGAACTATCAAAACGTGTTGCAAGCTTGAAAAGGACAGAAGAATGAGGCCTTATTTGAGAAAAAGAAAAAACAAAAACATTTAAAAACTGTTGAATAGTGCCTGAACACACTTTGTGAATGGTATTATATGTCATATTAAAACATTTTATGGACAGCAACCAATTGTAATGAATTGTTGTTTCATAAATTTTCAATTCGAGGTATAATTTGACTAAATTTTGATATTTGACGTGGACCCCCTAAACAAAGCCCAATCGTCCTGAAAGCAAAGGAAAAAGGGATACCCGGGCCTAGAGGATTCTAAAAACTTTTTGCAAAAGTGCCACTCTGTGTGCACCCTAACCAAAGTCTACCAATGTTTTCCTGCGTTCCTGATGTACCCCGAACATATAAATAAATCCCACATTTTCCCACACTCCCAAAATATTTCACAAAGGTTTTCCCTACAACTGTCCATGGATTTTTTCCCGTTCTGTACCGAAGTTCTCTGACTTCCTCCGAGGTAACATCAGAATATGTTCGGGCAAATCGGAATAATGACTGGTATCGTGTGAGCAGACCTTTAATGTAATTGTGGAAGATATTTGATAATATCCTCCTTCGTTTTTAATCATAACTTTTGGCGTGTGTTAACATTTACATTGATTAGTTTACAGCGAAGCATCTTTACTTCTGTTCAGGTATGAATATTCAGTATGTCCTTCCATATTATTCCATATTATTTTACTTCAGACTTTAAGATTACGGTCTTTACCCACCGCCTCACCACCCACTTTAATAGGAACACATGTTCGTCAGCTCATTTATACAGTTATCCAAAAAACCAATCATGTAGCAGCAAAATAATGCATACAGTCATGTGGATATAGGTCAAAAACTTTAATTGATATCATATCAAACATCAGAATGGAGATTTTACAGTAGCAGTAGCACCCTGCAATGGCCTGGCGAGCTGTCCAGGGTGTACTCTGCCCTCGCCCAGGGTCGGCTGAGATGGGCGCCAGCCTCCCCGCCACCCTAGTTAGGATTAAGCGCTTCAGGTAATGAATGAATGAATACACAGTAGCCTGGATGTGTGGTTTTAGAACGTGTTGATTGACTGGGACATTTACAAGTTACCAAATATGTTTGAGTGTGCGACAGTGATGAGGCTGTTAATAAGTAGTGATCAGAGGAAAACAACAAGATTGTTTATAGCTCCCCGGAATGACATAGTAACTCATACACTCATTACAACCAGATTGAACATTAGTCACATTAGTACTGGTTGTACAGTCATGAAATCTAATGTGAATTCTTGAAAAAAAGCAGGACAGCCATACTATCCATCCATCCTTTCATCCATCCATCCACCCATCTCTACTGCTTTAGATTCAGGGACGCAGGGGAAGCTAGAGCCAATCCAAGCTGACTTTAGGTGAATGATGGGGTACGCCCTGAACAAGACGCCATCCTATCACGTGGCTAAAACAGACATAAACATCCATTCACATTCACACCTAGGAGCAATTTAAAGTAGATGGTTGACCTAATGTACGAGTCTTTGTACTGTGGGAGGAAACCAGAGTACCTGGAGGAAACCCACACAAGCACAGGGAGAACATGCAAACTCCACACAGAAGCAGTCTTGTTTACAGTGTTATCCAGTTAAATTATACACCTTAAACATAAGAATTTATGGTTTGCCCTAAACAGCTTGTCAGGTTTGCCCTAAACAGCTTGTCCAGAAAGGCACTCTTTAAACTTCAAAATACATTACTGCCATTAGGTTTTCCTTCAAAGCAGTCACATTTCAAAGCAGCTGGACTTCAGGACTCATTCGTTGAACCGCTTAATCTTACTAGGGACGCGGGGAACCTAAACCCTGAACAGCTCGAAAGACCATTGTAGGGCAACACCATTCACACTCACTCTCACTGAGGTAGACGTGCTAACTCTGTGCTGCCACACTGACCAATAGGCAAACATAAACATCTGGTGAAAACAGTTGTCATGTTACGCCTTGTTTGATGTAGGTGTGGGTGAGACGGTGATGTAGTGGTTAGGACATATTCCCAACAGCAAGAAGGTCCTGGTTCGAGTCCTGTGTGGAGTTTGCATGTTCTCTCGGTGCTTGCGTGGGTTTCCTCTGGGTACTCCGGTTTCCTCCCACAATCCAAAGACATGCACATTAGGCTAATTGGCTGTTCAAAATTGCCCCTAGGTGTGGATTGTGTAGGTGTTGGCCCTGCAATGGTCTGGCGAGCAGTTCAGAGTATATTCCGACCAGTGTCGGTTGCGAAAGGCTCCTGCCTCCCTGCAACTTTAGTAGGATTAAGTGGTTCGGCAAATGAATGAGCGAGTGAATGAAGTAGGTGTGTTTTCTGCCGTGCTATAAAAATAGTTGGTTCAAAAATCAAGAAACACGTCAGTTTGAAATTTTTGGTAAAATTGACGATGAACTTTGTGAACTAATGCTTAAACAGATCAATCAAAATGTTCCAAGCGATTGTCGGTTCAGCATCAGAATAACTGCAGAAAAGGTGTTGTATATGTATATTGTATTGTAAAATGATATATGATGGACTATTCAACCGCAGCCATTCTGATGCTGTAGTCCAGGGCGGTCATTTTGCAGGCCGCTCTGTGTTATGTGATCTGGAAAATAACACCGCTTCTGCCATTAAGGTGACTGCAGACTTGAGGACCTTGAAGAGTTCATGATTATCTCTGTGACAAATTAGTTTGTTTATTAGCTTGTTTATCGATAACAATGTGACAGCAACCAAAAATCTTCAAAAATTCTACCGATTCGAAGGATAAACTGAACGAAGAGGATACTTTGAATGTTTTTCTTAAAACATCCACATCAACAATATTTTTAATTAACACATTTAATGTTTGACTATAAAGTCAGATTGAAAGGCGTGTGCCAGAGTCCTTTACCATATATGAAAGGGTGCCCTGACCTCAAGTGGGTGGGTGGTGTTACAACATGGGTCATGCATGGGCGGGCAATGCGCAATTTCTGCAGGGCCTAGGGAACTTCACTTAGGTACGTTGCTCTGGAAAGTGTGGGCTGTGGTTGACAAAGGTGGGGTTTGATGTGTTCAGTGCTCGTGCAAGGTTAAGGTAACCAATCTCCATGTCAAATCAGGTTATTTATTTATTTGTGTGTTTGCCTATGTCTACAGCAAAAACAGTATGTCGGTGTTGACCCACAACACTCTTCAAGCCTTATTTCGACTACACCTTCACACTGCTTTAATGAACAAATAAAACCTGGCATACAATGGACAAAGCATACACCCCTGAGGAACTCCCTCAGATCTCATCAATCTCTATGACAAATAGATTTATTTCAGGAAGTCGAGAAGTCCAATGCTAGCAAACAGCACATTATAACACCACCCAGAAACTACGGAGATAAGATTTAGCAAAGCTTGATCTGAGATCTCAGGCCATTTGCTATGTGTCAGTCTTTATGAGCAACAGTTTATAGTGTGTTTATACAAGACATTTGATCCATTCAGACCCAAGAATGCATGAAATTTCATGTCAACAATAATAATAGTAATATTAATAATAATCAATAACAGTGCTAAGAATTTGAGAGAACTTATATAAAAAAAAAAATTCTTGTTACATGTTTCTAGTAAAGTCCATGGTCTCCCAAGCACTGAGTGTGTTTTTTACTGCTGTAGTCATGATAATGATTAACCTATGAGGTTAGGTAGTGATATTTCAAATAGAAGCAGTTGTACATAGGGTTGTTATCTTGTCTATATCTCTACAGGTTATAACTCCCATTTGGCCTGAATACACTGTAAAACATTGACATTGCAAACACAAAATACATGAAGTGTGTGGGACATTTCTCTTCTGAACAAGCCGCTCATGCAAGATTAAAGATAGCATGGAGGAATGCTGTAGGAGGGACCAACTGTAGCATATTATCCAGGCTTTTCTTTCTGGCCCCCTCTCCCCTCCTGCTTTTGTGTCATCCCCTCCTCACACACCCAAATATTTTCACTTATCTGTGAAAATAACAGATGACTAAACTGTTGGCATTGCTTCCTCTCTCGCTCTTTCTTATTCTCTCTCTCTGTATGAGTTCCTCTGAAACCTGCCTTTGTCTTCCTCCAACTCAAAAACAGTCAAAACAGAAAAACATTTAGATTTGTGTTGTGCATTTCTAGAGTTTCAGAAAGAAAAAAAAATGGTTTGGAGAGAAATCTGACCAGTGGAAAACAGTAACCTCGTTTTTCAAGAAGAACAAACACATCCAGTTGTCCTTGTTCAATCTTGGATCTACTATGACCAGGACGACTGAGAATCTACAGAGACACGTATGATTAACCATGACCACAAGTCCAGTTTTGATTTTCTGCTAGTTCACCAACCAACATAATGTGGACAATTGAGAACCATTTCTCCAATGGTGCCATTGACAAAGAAGGACATCCCTCGAGAAGATTCTGGGAAAAAGTGGACTTTAAAAAAAAAAAGAAAGAAGGAAAGAAAGAAGGGATGCATTTATTGTAAAAGCCCTCGGCTATTCACTATCAAGAGACAGAAACAGTACCTCATAAAAGACACAAAGGGTTGCTAAGCATTTTAAAAGCTGGTATGAAGCATTTGTCTGAAACGGTTAAGTTGATTGGCTGTTAAGTTGACTGATAGTAGTTAACACATCCACCTCACAGCTAGATGGTCCTGGGTTTGAATCTAAGGGTAGGGCATTTATGTTTGCATGTTAGGGTGCACATTAGGCCAATTGGCTGTTCCAAATTGCCCCTAGGTATGTATGTGAGTGTGTATGATTGTGTGTGTTCTTTAATTCAATTAAATTCATTTACTGTATTTGAAGCTTTTGAAGGAGTTCAAGTATCTCGGGGTCTTGTTCACGAGTGAGGGAAGGATGGAGCGGGAGATCGACAGGTGGATCGGTGCA
>JBCNYH010000010.1:21616210-21626745 GCA_039654325.1 Tandanus tandanus
CCTCCCCCCCCCCCCTTCTTTTCCCCCCCCCCCTCTTTTGGTCCAGGGGGGGAAGGGTTGTTTGTTTTTGTTCTCTCTCCTTTTGGAACCCCCCCCCCCCCCCCCCCCCCCCGGTCAGAACTTATTATTATTATTATTATTTGTAATCAACACATCCTGACCAATCAAAAGTAAGAAATTAACAGTGCTTTAGTATGTTTTATATCTCAAATCATATCAGCTACACGAGAGTAAGAACCAGCTCTGTCCTTCAACCAGCCCTGTCTTTCTGTTCATGATGTATTTGTGACATCTTAGGACAGTATTTTCATTTAATACATCACAATACAAATTTTGTAACGTTATACATAATCTGGTTTTCTTTTGGGGAAGAGGAACGAGGTGCACAATATGGTCCAATGAATTAATGTGTACATTTCAGGTTAATAGTGAAAACTCTTTCTCCTAGATACCCACTTAGTCACAATCACGGCGACTGATGCAGACAAGGAAGGCACATTATATTCGGCAATTTCCTACAAAGTTGTACAGCAGGAGCCAGCTGGAGAGAGTATGTTTGAAATTGAGAAATCATCGGGTAAAATCAAAGTAAAAATGAACACTCTGGACCGGGAGGTGAGAGCATCAGCTACACAAAGGCAGACATGACAATCACAATGTTCGTCAGTAGCCTTGTTAAAAGTGAATCAATCCAGAAAGAGAAGCCTGTCTGGTATAAAGGAAAGATGTAAAAGATGAGAATGTTTTTAGTTTGATAAGTGTTGGGCCCTTGAGCAAGGCCCTTAAGCCACAACTGCTCAGCTGTATAAATGTGATTTAAAAACATAAGTCACTCTGGAAATGGGCGTCTGCCAAACCCCTTAAGTGTAAATGAATCTGAGTTTCATTCTGCTTAAGGTTTATTATTCAAGTGTTTCTTATATACTTCCTAGACACCCTTGGTAAAGATAGGGGGAAAAATATGAACATTTCTCTGTTGTTAATTAGCTTGATCTCATTCTAACATAGTAAATAAATAAATTCTAACCAAAAATCTTTGAATTAATTTTATTTCAAGAAAAAGAAACAAAAAATGCAGTATTTTTAACCAAATCAATATACATTACCTTTACTTTGTGCAGCCCTTTACCATAATAACAGCAGTGACTCTTCTCCTATAAAATACACTGATATTGAAGAACACAGTGCAGGTTACTTCATCATCATGAGGGTATTTTCGATGTAAACTGGCAGCCGCTGGTTCACCACTGTGCTGAATTCCAGACATTAATTTTTAGATTGTTAATATCAGTCAGATAATGTTTTCCACTTTTCTTATCTTGCAAAGAAACAAGAAACGTACAAACTGATAATCACGGGTACAGATATGAACGGAGCCTATTCTGATCCTAAAAACCCACCAAAGACAGGAACAGGGACTATGATCATCAACATACTTGATGTCAATGATAATGTTCCTGTATTGGAGAAAAATACTGTAAGTGTTTTACGATTTATCTACTAATACTTTTGTTCCATTTGTTATTATTGCTGACCATCAATGTGTTATTGCTTGTCTCCAGCGTTAGGCATTTTGAAAAAGATTAATATAGTATGGAATAATTAAGGTGAGATTTTGACTGCTTCATATCATATAGTAATACAGTATGATCATGTGACTATTTTCAAGACGCGGATAGTTTTTATGACCGGCACGGTGGCATAGTAGTTAGCATATTCACCTCACACCAAGAGGGCCCCGGGTGTTTCTGTGCGAGTTTGCATGTTCTCCCCATGCTTGCATGGGCTTCCTCTGGATACTTCGGTTTCCTCCCACAGTCCAAAGACATGCATGTGGATGTGAGTGTGAATGGTTGTACATGTCTTGGTCCTGCGATGGTCTGGCGAGCTGTTCAGGGTATTCAGGGTGAGTGGGTGAAATAGGTTTTACGATATATGTGACTTGGAAGATTGTTTGTGTTTGCAGAGAAGAGAGGAAGTTGTATGACTGCGGTATTTCTGAAGCTAGAAACATTCAATATGTTAAAATTATTCATTGCTATTGATCTTAGTCAAATAGTGAAGGCTGGTTAAATACATCATGCAATTCATCAAAGTAAAGGTTTGATATGTATGCAGTGTATATTGTACTGTTGAAATTCACTATATAGAAGTTACTGCAAATGAGTATTGTTTGTTTTTTCTATGGGCCCGGGTTGCGAACGGAACCAGGCAATTTCTGCACGTAAACTATCAATCCAGAACGCAAAATGTTTGACATGAGGCGGAATTGTTCATCTCACCCTGTGTGATCGTTGTTTACAGTATGAGGGTAGCGCGAGGGAGAATAACAAGAATGTGGAAGTGATCCGACTTAAGGTGACAGACAAGGATAAGCCCCACACGAAGAACTGGGAGGCCGTTTACACCATCGTCAGTGGAAATGAGGCTGGTTACTTCAACATCTCCACCGACCCCGAAACGAACGAGGGCATCCTGATCGTCTCTAAGGTGAGATTTGGCAAAACTGATGAACACGCTAGTCACCTTGGAATCCTAATTTCACATAGCAATCCTGAGTGACCTTCACTCGGAGTGGAAGTCTTTACGTTCATTAACGAATAACATAACGAAACCTGTTCCAAATATTAGCCTCATTATTAAACTATGTACAATAATACTGTGGATGCATAACGTCTGTGCATGCTCCTGTTAAAAGACCAGGATTTTGTGGAAAAATCTTGTTTTACGATGATCATACTTTAACTGTGCACAAACTGTAACACCCCTAACTGTGACTAATAAATATACAGCCTATAATACCTGAACAGTTTATCTACTATGTATTTATAATTATTATTATAGATTACTATTATTCATTATAATATATAATTAATTCACAATATATTCTTCTATTCTCCGCTTTCTGTTATTATCCAATCTATTACAGGAGCTGGACTATGAGGAGCTGAATGAGGTCAATTTGACAGTGGCAGTCAAGAACAAGGCACCTTATCACAAGTCAGTGCAGAATACAAAGCCCATAGAATACCCCATTAAAATCAAAGTGGTGAATGAGATGGAAGCCCCTCACTTCCACCCTGTTGTCAAAACTGTCAGCATCTCTGAAGACCCAACATCCATTGACCTAAGTAAGGCCATCACCACCTACAGAGCCACGGACAGTGATACACTATTAACCGCCACAAACGTCAGGTGAGAAACATTATGAAATGAGGCATTAGGTTAAACAGTAGCACACCCTTTACTTATGTCCAGTAGAACTGGCTGTGAAGTTCAGATATGTATCAATAGGCCTCATTTACGGACCGTTCTTGCAAAGAAATTCGTTCTTAACTCTCATTTACACACTTTTTACCAATATTTTCTTATCTGGGATTTGTTCTTAGCTACGAACAAAATCTATGAACACTATCAGAAAGAGCACGCTAACGCACATATCTGTGCCAAAGTGATGTTGCAAAATCACTACTACTTCCATTATTTTTTTATTTTCTTCAATTTTTCCAGTCCATAATATAATGTCAGAAGCTGAATATTTTTTCCATACTAATGCAAACTGTGCAACATCTTCAGCCGGCACTGCGGGCTCATACCCTACACCAAACAGGTATCACCTGATGTTTAGGTACTGTCTGTCATTGGCTTTTTTTGGCCACAGAACATTTCTGATGGAGCTTGGAGGCTGGGTGAATATGGCATGCCACGCCCTCCCGAGAGTCCTGGAGAGTATATATCTACTACCCAATAGACAATACATTAAAATTCCCTATTGTAACAACCTCAGCCGATCCTCTCCCATCATCCAATCAGCGAGCACCTACTAACCAATGGACTTTGCCACCTCATCATTCAATCATTGCACACACCTTTTGCAAGCTCGTCATTCCCGGTTACCTGATCCATTTGCACCTCCATATAAACCTTTACTCTGTATCTTACCTTTGTGAAATCTTGTGTTTTTCCCGCATCTGAATGGTTATTTTTATCTTGACCTTTTTGCTTGCCGAACCCTTTGTTGTTGCTCTGCAAGCTGATCTTTTCTCAAGTCGTTATTAAAAGTCTTTCTTTTGGCCAATCTTTCGCATTTGTGTTCAGTATTTCCCCAAAGACGTTACACCTATACTGAACATGAACAGTTTCCAATCAAGAAATGTCATTCTGTTGCTGCTCTAACCAAGATTATAGGCACAGTAGACTGTACGCACGCTCCCAATCCATTCCCGTCCCTCACCCATAAATAACACCAATTAATCAATGTCCAAATAACCTAAGACTTTGATAACCATCTGATAAATGTGGTCTCTCATTTTCCAGGCTTTTGTTTTTACAATGACATGCTGCATTAGACGATAAGGGATACGCGATGGATGTGTCTAGATATAGTATATACATTTATTGCAGTATGCATTTAGTACAGTATATAAAAATACAGCCAGTGGTAAGCTGCTTTACACACAAGAGAATGTGTGTGTATGACACACCTGTGTTTGGTGATTTTGTTTTTTTCTTGGACTTAAATTTCGGGTCAAACCACACTGTTTTTTATTTCTCCACTATTCACGCTACTGAATCTGGAATTCCTGTAACAGAATTTCTACTTCAGAGAAAATAAAATTCTAACTACTCTTATATTTCAGCGCTTCCATGTTAATAAATGTTTTGTGTGCTCATGCCCCTATGTCCTTTTATGGGGATGTTCACCTATGCTAACTGGAGCAACTGGCATCAGCGTGTTGATTGAACAAATCTGACCTGAAATGTTCATAATAGTTTTAGTTCATTTTTACAACAGTGACTGAAGGCTACCTTCTCCCATTCGTAGTTTAGTATTTATTTTGCGTGCACACGTGCTTCTAGTAATGCACACTTCACTTACACTTATTGTCCCCTATGTGCCTGGATCACAACCACCAGGTGTAACTTCAAAATGAAGGAAGACATGACTTTACATGGAATAAAGAAAAAAAAGTGTGCTGTGCTCACATATATAAAGACATTAAACAGCTAGAGATTCATTAATAAAACACATATTTGACAAGGACTGGTAAGGAACAATTACACTGGCTGGATGCACATTTTCATCCAGGAATCTGCAAGTGTGGATGATGGTTGAGGCAAAATCGCTGGATGCATTACATGTCAGTGAGCCCCAGCATATCCAGACAAGGTTGAAATGTTATAAGCGTTTTCTTGCCACTTCTTCACAAAACCATGTGATATAAAACAAAATCCGTTGAACAAACAAATGAAACTCAAATTTATTTAGGTTTAACCTTTATTCGTGGATATATGGAACTGTCAACTTAAAATGCATTGTGGTGTTTTACCACATAGTGGTACATGGTGTAGTAGTGGTATAAATTAGCCATAATTCATGGACTTCTGTCAACAAAGACTCAGCACAGGCTGAAAACCATGTAGCTGTGTGCTTTTTTTTTGTTTAGTACACATGCAGGAATTGAGCCTGAAGAGAATAATAAGCAGAAAAAAGAATTAATTCATATTTTAACAGATGGGCGAAAAAAATTTAAACGCCTTGTGTTTTATATTGCACATTATAGTGGCGTAGATGTTAAATAATTTATTGTAATAGCTTTTTTTTTTTTTTTTTTAAGCATTTTTCTTATACTTTCTGTTTCAAGCCTGGGTGCTTTTTCAAGCAGTGGTATTTCTTGCAACCACCTCACACTCTTACAACCAAGTTGAAAATTGTGAATGACATCAGTGTAAAGAATAAAACCCTTGAGGGTGGCTACAGGAAATAGATTATCTTCTTCCGCTTGTTCTGGGGTCGGGTTGCAGGGGCAGCAGCCTAAGCAGCATTAGCAGCCTAAGCAGTGTCTCTCTCTCCAGCCACTTCCTCCAGCTCTTCCGGGGAGGGGCAGAGCCATTCCCAGACCAGCCGAGAGACATAGTCCCTCCAGCGTGTTCTGGGTCGACCCCGGGGTCTCTTTCCGGTTGGACATGCCCGAAACACCAAACCAGGGAGGCGTTCTAATCAGATGCCCGAGCAACCTCATCTGGCTCCTCTCAACACGGATGAGCAGCGGTTCTACTCCAAGCTCCTCCCGGATGACCAAACATCTCACCCTATCTCTGAGGGAGAGCCCCGCCACCCTGCGCACCCAAAGTGCAAGGACTCAGTTTCCCTTGCCCGGATGCGGGTTACCGGGGTCCCCCCGGGAGTCAGGTCTCGGGGAGGGGCTTGAAGGCGAGCGCCTGGTGGTCGGCCTTCTGCCCATGGAGAAGAAGAGGAGACATGGCTCCACCCTCCCATGGACCCACCACCTGTGGGAGGGGCTATAGGGGTCAGATGCAGTGTTTGCCGGGTGGCAGCCGAAGGCGTGGGTTCTGCTGGACCGATCCTCGGCTACTGAATCTGGCTTTTGGGACATGGAATGTCACCTCTCTGGGAGGGGGAAATAGTTTTTAGCAAGTTAATTATTTTTCTATAACATCACAATTTATTTCTCTTATTTTAATGTACTTGTATGCTTGTATGAACCTGCGTTGTATTTTTATTTAGAGGAGCTCATTCACTTCGCAGGCATATAAAGTAAATATGAAATACAGTGCTATCTCTTAGAAATAAAATGGATTTGGCCATAATGTCTTTCTTAAACCATTTGCTTACTCTTATATGTGAGTGTAAATGACCCCTGCAGAATCCTGCTAGTAAACATTGCCATCTTGAGATGAGTGAGAGCGCAGAGGACTTGGTCAAGGACTTTTAGAAATTTCTATTCCAATTTCTCTGGTAACGCGGTCTTATTATTATTACTGTAACCAGACACAGAACCAAAACAAGATGTACAACAGGTATAGAAGAGATACTAAACCCGTGGGGTGGTTTTTCTGGGAAACCTTTGTATTCAGCCAAAATAAATAAAACACAAGAGGTATTCACTACGGTTTTATTTTATTTTTTTATTGTTATAAGGGCTAGAAATTAAGTATTAAATTATTTTATTATTGTAGGTATTTTAAAGAAAGTGATGCTGGCCACTGGGTGAGCATTGATGAGAAAACAGCTGAGATCAAACTGAACAAGTATCCAGACCGCGAGTCCAGCCTCTTAAAAAATGGAACATACTACATCAAAATCATAGCCATCACAGATGGTAAGTTAGTAACTTGTCTTTCTGGGTAAGTGAAACCAAATGATACAGATGACTGACCTGGATATGGACAAATTTTGCAATTTTCCCCTGTACGCCACCATAATGGATTTGAAATCAAGCAATCAGGGTGAGGTTGATGAGTCATTTTTCAGGTGTAAGGTAAAGGGTTTAACAAAAGTATTGCATTACACTTTTAGGAATTACAGTAAATGGAGAGGTGATATAAGTATTTCATGGCCAGTTATGGCATGTTTCTTCATTGTTTCCTAGAAACTTGTGAAAAAAAAATGTGTGTAATTTATTCCAGATGTTGAATTTGCATTTGGCAGCTGTTTAGGGTGACTGTCAATATGTGTTCCAAAGATGTGTCCCTGCAAGTAAAGGAAAGCATTGTTTGGCTTAAAAAAGATAAACACATCTATCAGAGTGATAGCAAAAAAATGAGGCGTTGCCAAATCAACAATTTGGTACATTCTTAAAAAGAAGGAATACACTTGAGAGCTCAACAAAAGCTCAACAACTAAAAGACCTCGGAGACCACTATCTAAACTGGATGATCAGATCAAATGCTTTTCTTGGTGAAGTAAAACCCATTCTCAACATCCAGAACACTCTTAAGGAAGTAGGCTTATGAATGTGAAAGTCTACACTCAAGAGGGACCTTCATGAACGTAAACGTAGGGGGTTTACAATACTGTGCACAAGTCTTACGCATCCTAATTTTTAGTCTAAACTTTGCTTTAGATTTATTATTTATTTTGTTTATTTTTTTATATGTTTACTGCACTTTATAGAATGTTTGATGTCGAAATAATTCAATTGTTTATATGTAAATAAAAGGCATCTATACTCTATACAATTTCTTTGCACGTGCCTAGAACTTTTGCACATTATTGTACCTCAAGATGGAAACCACTGGTAACACTCAAGAACAGAAAGGCCAGATTAGACTTTGCTAGAAAGCTTGCTGACTTCTGGAGCAAGACGTACGACTTGCTCCAGGACTGACTGACTATTGTTTGTAATCCAGGAGTAATTCTAAAGTGTATACAGCTATACTTTCTGCATCATTTGGTGAGATGCTGAAAAATTGTCAGGAAGGCACTTGAAAGTACGGATGGATAATTACCAAAAAAACATACAGAACAGCAAAGCAAATGGAATGTTCTTAAACGGCTGAGTTAGTAAACCCAATAATCAGTGTGACTCTCTATAAAAATGGCTGTAATTCTCGAATTGTCCAGTGACATTTTGAGTGGTTTGTTTCAAATCCACTGTGGTGGTGTACAGAGGGGAATTTACAAAAATTGACACAGTATCCAAATACTTATGATTTTAATAAAAAATGTATTTATTTATTTCCTTTATATACAGTACTTTGCTGTGGAATGTCTACTGAAAAAGCTAGTTCTGTTTATCCATATTATAACCGCAATAAACACCAGTGTCTTTACTTTCTCTGAGGACTATAAAGACAAAAATGGTATTAAAAAAATTACGGTTACAGCTTTTTGTCTGACTTTTACAATACAGCGACATGGAGATTTGTTCCCTAATAAATACATGTATTCTTACAAATAATTTATTCATATCAAAGATTATATATTTTAATTTGTCGAAAACAAAATTTTTCTAAATCAAATTATTACTCATTTATAATCATGTGGTGCATCCACTTTAGAAGTCCCTGTGTAAATCATTGGCACTCTGCACAGTTTTGGCTGTGGGCCTTGTTCAGGAAGTAACAAAAGAAGCGACAAACGTCAATAGAGTGAGGAGCTATGTCTAGACCTGTTTATTTTGGACTGATGCAGAGATGACGCAGAGTGCATGCTGTGCCAGTTGAAAGGGTTGAATGTTTTTGGAAAACATGGACGGTTGTAGAACACGGTATAATCTTTTTAAAAGAGTGGTGGAACAGGTGAACAACGCTGGATTTAAAAGGATATGCATGGCAATCCGGTTCGGTGGAGACTCTTGAAACAGTCCGACTTCAACACCAGAGAAAAACAAAACAAGTTTCTTTGCTAAACTTCAAAACATGGGAGGGTTTTATTTTTGTGCTGCATATCTTGTACTTTAAGTTTTTTTAAGTTACACTTAATTGTATAAAACATTCAGTAGTCTCTCTACCTCTGTGAATTCTCAAACCTTTTTTTAAAATTCGTTGTTATATTTTTAATGTTAAGTAATCAAAATGCCATTTAAAGGGAAATGAAAGGAAAGCCTCTCAAACCCTTCTGTTACACTAAAAATATGTATATTTCCATCAGGTGCTTTTTTATTTTTATTTTTTTTACATACATATGAATAGCAAGATAACGGCAAAAATAACAGTATACATGTATTAAACTAACAAATCAAATATAAACTATAGAACTTCTGAATAAAATAAGACTAGGCACATCTGCACATAATACTACATTAATTACATTTAAATACATTAGACAGGCATCTGCTCATTTGCATGAACGCATGATACATATCCTGGTACATTTAATGCACACCACTTCTGCAGCAACTGTTTATTCGACATCACTCCCACACCACTTTTTTTGCAATACAATGGCTCTCTCTGTGCAAGGATTTACTACTCTCTCTCTTTTTTAACCACAAAGAATGTTGTAGTAACAATAGAGTTGTTATGCTCAGCATGAAAATATACTATGTATCCAAGCTTTTATTAAACTTTCGGTTTAATTCCCCTTCAATCTTATAATTAAAATTGGTTGCAAGAAAAACGTGGAGACTGTAATGTAAGGATTCTGACTAACAATCTCTAAATAATTGTTCAAGTAAATCAGTATAGGCGGTACATGTACTGGAAGCCCTGAGTAGTAAAAAGAGATCACAACATGGAGCATAACAGAGATCATCTCCATGCATCTCGTTTAAAAAACGGTACTGTCCTTAAATAAAGTAAAATGTACAGCATGTATGAAATGTACAGAGCTGTAAATCAGTCCAATTCTCAGCTCGAAATTTGCCGTCAGTCAATTGCTTTGGTCTGTGATGTAACAGGACAAGTAGAAAAAGCCTGGTACAAGCTGAAAGGGTCATATCACCGACTACAGCCGAACATACTTTGGTCAATAAATCGATTAGTATCCTGTGCTTGTATATTGGGACAAGAATAGTAGTTAAATGGCCTAGCTGAGCTATATCTATAGCTTGACTCACCTGTGCTTGTATATAATGAGAAAATCCAGGGGTGAACGCTAAAAAAATATATTTGATGTCTGTTCCAATGTATATAGTTTTCCTAGTCATAAGGTGACATTTTTATTATAATTTTTTTATGGAATGAACACAACATTATAACCTCATAAAGCATTAGTACATTCATTCATTCATTCATTTTCTGAACCGCTTATTCCTAATTAGGGTCGCGGGGAGGCTGGCGCCCATCTC
>JBCNYH010000010.1:21649501-21665751 GCA_039654325.1 Tandanus tandanus
GGGCGCCAGCCTCCCCGCGACCCTAATTAGGATTAAGTGGTTCAGAAAATGAATGAATGAATGAATGAATGAATGAACGAATCTGAGACGTGGTGGTGGAAAGTTTTCTGAACGTCTTCGTGTACGAATTGTCTTAAATGTTTAAAAAAAAAAAATTTTTTTGCGCTCCACATGCATTCATGATGTGTAGATGCCCCGCCCCCCGTTTATAATAGTGTCATTTCCTTGTTACTTCAGTCTGTTGTTGGTATGCAGAGCTCCATGGAAAATGGCCCAGCGGCCTCAGAAGAGCTTCCCAGATTAATAAATAGTCCATTTCCAGAAACACACACACACACACACACACACACACACACACACACTCACACACACAGCCGTTCTGATAGTCATCTTGTTCTGTAAACACTGGGGCACAGCTGAGCTCTGGCCGTATATGGTGAAGAAGTGACTAATGCCCATTCATAAAACTCACAACTCAGCTGCGGGGTTTGTTGTCGTCTCTGTGTCGACTCACACGCTCCCCTTTGAGCGTCTTAATCTCAGCCCCATGAAGCTCCTCCACACACGCCTTTGTCATTGACTCAAACGGCTTCTCGTCAGACCTTCGTCAGAGGATAAGCGTAATTACGAGCTTTGAAAGGCCTGACGCAAGCGGCCCTGGGCGCGCGTCGGTTTCGAGCGCACCGCCGATAGCGAACGCATGCAGCGCTGCGAGATAGCATCGGCTCCCGGGCCACGTAAACATGATTTAGGGTTAAAGCGCAGCACAAAGACTTTAGTTTAAATCAGGGAAGCGTGAGGTTAGTGGTGTTAAGGTTCAGATCGCACACTTCTGCACGGCCTTGGACAGGTTCACACGCTGTTCACGCTGAGAAATGCAAACACGCGTTATACAGACAGTAGAGCAGGATGATTGATGACCTTTACAGAACAAATAAAGTGGATAGGAAGGAACAGGAAGCTGTGTGTGTGGTTTTGTTTTTTTTTTTTTTTTTTTTACTAACCTGTACCATGATGCACTACATTTATTAAAAAAAAAAAAAAAGTTGGAGGTGGTTTTAGAGTAGCGTGTTACTACGGTAATCGTATGAATACTGCAAGCGTTCCACGTGTCACATTGTTTAGCGTAGACGTTCACCAAGATTGAAAGTGCGAATTTATAAGAATGATGTAATGGGCTGTTCCTTGCCCAGCGCTTCACCCTTCCACCAAGTTTTACGAAAATCAGGTCAGTAGGTTTTTGCGTAATCTTGCATAGAGTCAGACAAAAACCCCGCCGTAAAAGCCTCATGACCTCGTTGGCAGCGGTAATCACTCCACCTGTGAAAAGCGGAACAAACGTGCTGTGTGTTTTGGGTCGCTGGTGAGAGCTTTCCGTAGCTGTGAGCCGCTAACCCGAGACGACGTCAGCGTAGGAGTGTTCCCGTTTCCCGGAGATTCCACCTGAAGAACATTGGAGAAATTCGACGTGACTGGAGAGGGTGACGTGGCCGACGTGGTGCTGTCCGTGTATTTTTCCCAGTCTTTCTCTTCGTGTTTGCACTGGAAAGAAAATCCAGCATCTCTGGGTATAAGTGATGGTATATATACTATAGAAATGTGTGTGTGATTGGAGATGTGTAGTAAAGAGTGTGTATCAATCAGTGTTTAGCGTGTAGTCGTCAGTCTGTGAAAGAGTTGGACGTATTGAAACATGTTTACATTTTTTTTTTTTTTTTTTTTTTTTTTACGTTAGGGTTCAGCGTGTAGAAATATAGCAAGTATCCAGCTGGATGATACGACCCAGAAATTATTATATGGCAACGACAGTTCTCGCAATATGATTGGTCGGCACGCGGGCAATGAATAGTGTATACACCGGTGTGCATTCAGCCGGCAACTTAGCCATTAGCCCGCGGAATGTGTGCTGTGATCGTTAGCAGCTCACAACGAAGCATTCGACGTTTTCTTGGATGGAAAAGATATACAGGAAAGGGTTAAAGAGTTTATGAAGTCCTGTGAAGTACTCGCTGCTACATCGCATGTAATCTATTACTTATTAAACTACTCATTAAGCTCAACCTCACGGCTCGGTCTGTACAGAGAAATCTCAGCTGGCAGTGCTGTACTAAAGGCCCGAGGCTGAGGTTTCTCTGTGCAGACCTTGTGCTCAGTAGTTCATATTCTGTGTGTTGTGTGCAGGTTTATCGGTGTGAACACATCGAGTATCGGGCTGGAGAGTTAAGAAAGAGGCACCCCGACCTTTCAGCATCAGTCGTTGTTGTATTAGCATCCAGGCTAAGATATGTTGGCACACTGCAGGATACTGCGATATTAATTTGCGTCAGATGGGATACGATTTGCTCTGACTCACACCAAGCAAAAGCCTTCAGCTAATGCTAACATCAGTGTAGCACATCTGCCATCAGAATGTAAACAAGTGCTCATAAGGTAAAGTAACATTAAATATTAATAAGTGATGCCGATTTGGATGTAATGGGCTCGTTAGCGCCGCGGAAAACGGGAACAGAAAGTAGTAGTGTGGCGAAGCAATAAAATATTTAACACAATTTTTCAACAAAAGGTTCACTATTCAGTGATATCCACCGAACCTGAGGTGAATAATTATTTTCGTATATATTCCACAGAAACATTAAAGCAAACTAAAATGATTATTATTATTATTATTTTTTAATTGATTCTGTAGTTTCCAGGTTGGATAATGTGTGTTACGTACTGCACAAGAACAGCACAGTTTGATTGGTCCACTATCCGGACTTTAAAAAAAAAAACATTATCCCAAGTGAATAATGCTTGAATGGAAAAGACAAAAAAAAAAAAAAAAGCGAGAGAGACACTCGCAGTTTTTTATGGACGCTTGGAGTAGGCGGCGTCATCGTTATCAGCTTTAAAAACTAAAACGATAAACGTGTTCTGTTTTCTTACGCTTCCGTGTAGTATGTCCTCAACTCCGAATGTGTAGGCTGAACAGATGCCATTAGCTACACAGCGTTAGCTCGGCTTGACCCGCCCCGCCTCTGTAATAGTTAAAACGTGTAATATATAAACTATAAAAATCTCGTTTTAGTTTGCTTTTCGTTACGTTTCTGTGTAGTATATGCTAAAATGTTTAGAGAGAGTTAAAGAGACATCGTTACACACTTCCTATGCACCTGTCTGTCATGATTATATAAATAAATTAATAAATGCAAAAAAAAATATAAAATCTCGTTTTAGTTTGCTTTTTTTTTTTGCTTATGTTGCTGTGTAGTATATACTAAAACTGCTCTTCACCTCAGGCTCGGTTTGTGTCACTGAATGAAATAAGATGGTGAAATAATTAAGTTGTAAACGTGTAGAATATGCTAACAAATGTTGGACAGAATTACGATTTGTCCTGCAAACGCTAAAGCAGTTTAAGAATGAATGAACGGAAATGGCGCAGTATATTCCGTTGAAAGTTCGTTTCGAGGTACCTGTAATACTCTTTCAATGGTTTTGGTCAACATTTTTAGTTTGTGATGACTTCGTTGTATCCGGACTGTAACCTTGACCGTCCAGTCTATGTAGGAGGGGCCTACCGTCTCCCTGCTGTCAGTCACAGTGACACTCGATACCCGTTCGGGTCTGCGTGTACTGTAGACGGCGGTATTCTCCGACAGGGTTGCGTTGTCCCGAGACGGAGCAGTTTGAAAAGTTATGGTTGGTTGGTTGGCTTGACGTGTCTTGCAGGCCGTCTGTCATAGCTTTTACCCAGTCGAGCTGGCGATGGGAATCGAGCAGGTACTAAAGATTCAATACGATTTAACGGTCTAACATGTAAATCACGTAAATCCAGAGACCGTACTACTCCTCACTCTCACACTCTTTTGTCAGACCGCCTAATCCTGCTAGGGTCGCGGGAAGGCTGGAGCCTATCTCGGCCGACACTGGCTGACGGAAGGGTACGCCCCGAACAGCTCGCCAGAACACACACGGGCCAACACACACACACACACACACAACCTTTCACACTCACAGCCGGGGCAGTTCGGAACATTCAGTTAGCGTAATGTGCATGTTTTTGGACTGTGGGAGGAAACCCGGTACCCAGAGGAAACCCACACGTGTACAGGAAGAGCACGGACTCCACACAGAAACGCCCTCGCTGAGCCCGTGACTCCTTCTTCTTGCTGTGAGGCAGATGTGGCAACCACTACATCACCATGCTGCCCGGGACCGTAATATATAAACAAACAATTAAATCAAACATATTTATTTATTTATGTATTTATTTATTTATATTACGCACACACCGTGTTTGAATAACTTGAGTCTAT
This sequence comes from Tandanus tandanus, assembly GCA_039654325.1. Classification (NCBI taxonomy): domain Eukaryota; kingdom Metazoa; phylum Chordata; class Actinopteri; order Siluriformes; family Plotosidae; genus Tandanus; species Tandanus tandanus. The sequence continues at coordinate 21,653,800 of JBCNYH010000010.1, forward strand.
TTAGCAGTAGATTTCTCATTCAGACGGTTTTAGCATTATTTGAGTGAGTGAGGTCTTTGCTCACAGGAAGCTCATTGTGGATGCACACACACACACACACACACACACACACACCAACCAGTATTTGATTCAGAACACACTAAACCCTGCGGATGTGAACGCTCGAGTGTAGTCCTGGTGAGATGTCAGTGTCCTGAAACTCACTGTACTGTGTGTGTGTGTGTGTGTGTGTGTGTGTGTGTGGCAGTAGAGATCTCTCCGTATCTGTACACACATGCATGCATACGTCCTGAAAGGAAAAACGGAGAACCATAAAAGGAAGATTCGAGTGTGAAAGGAGACGTGCTGCCGACGTTCTGTCTTCTCCAGAGAAAAGAGACGAGTTTACTTTCAAAACCATTAAAAGCGAAATAAATCATCCTCAGCTCGGTTAGAAATGTAGCTGTCTCTCTTTCTCACTGACACACACACACACACACACAGCTTATCTGAGGTCACATACTGTGCAGCAGTAAAAAAAAAAAACCCAACAACTTACATTTCACCAGTTATTTCACCTTCTTATAAAAAAAGAGTATTTCTTTCTTTCTCCTACTTTCTCTTTTCTTACTTTCTCTTTCTTCCTCTCTTTCTTTCTTTTTTTCTCCTACTTCCTCTCTCTTTCTCCTCGTACTTCCTGTCTGTCTTCTTTTTTCCTTCCTTTCTTTCCTTTTTTCTTTCTCCCACTTCCTGTCTTTCTTTCTTTCTCCTACTTCCTCTTTTTTTCTTTCTTTCTTTCTTTCTTTCTTTCTTTCTTTCTTTCTTTCTCCTACTTCCTCTCTTTCTTTCTTTCTCCTACTTCCTCTCTTTCTTTCTTTCTTTCTCCTAGTTCCTCTCTTTCTTTCTTTCTCGTACTTCCTGTCTTTCTTCCTTCCTTTCTTTCCTTTTTTCTTTCTCCTACTTCCTGTCTTTCTTCTTTCTTTCTTTCTCCTACTTCCTGTTTTTTTTCTTTCTCCTACTTTTTTCTTTCTTTCCTTTTCTTACTTTCTGTTTTTTCTTTCACTTTCTACTTTGTTTCTTCTTTTTTCCCTTTCTTCCTCTAATTTATTTAACTTTCCAGTTCTTCTTTTTCTTCTTTTCTTTTCTTCTTTTCTCCACCCTTTTTTCTTTCTTGCATTCTCTCCTCTCTTCTCCAGATTTCTTTCCCTTTTCCCTCCTTGATTGTCTTTCTTTTCTCTTTCAGTGGAGTTGTGCGAGTGCTCGTGTGCGAGTGCAGTAAATCTTCAGTAAAACGAAATCTAACGTTGTGTGTAACATATAATAATATCAACGGTGTGACCGTCCTTCTCCTGCGTGTATCACACGACCATGACACACTATTTCGACGTTTTAGTCTGCGATTATTATGGGATGTAATGTAGCAGGTCTGGAAGTCATTAGTGACGTCTTCCGCTCTGTCTTTGACCGAAACTGTGTTGCGTGTGATCCATGTCTTGTGTAAATGATGTTATTGTTTCATATGAAACTTTCTCCTTCTCTCTCTCTCTCTCTCTCATTCTCTGTCTGTCTGTCCCTGTCTGTCTCTCGATCATCCCATCCATCTTGGTGAATGCTCCTGCAAACCCCTGGTGATTTATAGAGACGTTTGGTATGAACATTATTTCATTAGATGATCACAATGACCGAAAACGTGCCGATTGGCTTCAGTAGCCGCCGCAGTGCGAAAGCACGACGTTTACAGCAAATCCACCTGACCTGTGTGTCGTTTACAACCCTCCCTTTTCCCTCATTGGGTCATCTAAAGTTGTGATTGTGTGAGTTTGTGCGTGTTTTGTGTTTGCATGCTCCTCTTTTGTGTAGAATTAGCTAACAGCCTGTACACAGGGTGGATTAGTGCTTCAGCTGAGCTGTTAGCATGGTGTCGTGTGCAGTATGAGCTTTATTAGCGTTATTAGCATTTTGATTAGCCGCACTAGCGCAGGCATGCTGATCTCTCTCTCTCTCTCTCTCTCTCTCTCTCTCTCTCTCTCTCCCTCTCTCTCCTCTCGTCCTCTGCAGTCAAAGAGTTCTTAGCCAAAGCCAAAGAAGATTTCCTGAGGAAGTGGGAATGTCCACCACAGGTGAGCATGTGTATATACACACACACACACACACACAGGTATAGACACGTGAAATATCCCCGCAGACAAGCGAAGGCGAGCAAACAGGATGGTAGATATTCGCATTCGTGATTTCCTGAAAATGCACAACGCACCATGTTCGATTTGAGTGCTACATAAAAGTGTACTAGAGGAAGGACAGTAATTGAGACGCACCACTAGGAGGGCGGGCTGAAAAATTCATAGGCTGTCCAAATTTCACCAAACGGGGTTCATTTTTCCACAGTTTCCCCTGCGGTTCTCCCCTGCAGCCTATGAATTTTTCAGCCCGCCCTCGTAGTTTTGCGTGCTGGGTAAAATAAAGTCAGCCATGTGTCAACTCCACAGTGATGTGATGGCGATGGCGAGACTATTTTTAGATCTCACGCAGTCATATTTTTGGGATGGAAAGGGAAGTCATTTGCAGTTTTGCATCACACATTTCCTGTAGTGTGAACGTCTGATACCGCGTTACGCATCAGAGCATCGAGCTTCATCGTGCTCTTCATCTGGGAGCATGTTTGAGACACACGCCCGCACGCACACACACACACAAATAAACTCAAGTGTGTGTGTGTGTTATTTCATCTGAGTGAAGTTCAGTAATGTGATGATGTACACGAAGAGCCGTGTGAGATTGTTCTAAGCATTTTGTTTATTTTCCCTCTAGAGCACAACTTGTCTAGATGATTTTGACAGACTGAAGACTCTGGGCACGGGCAGTTTCGGGAGAGTCATGTTGGTAAAACACAAGGGAACAGAGCAGTTCTACGCCATGAAAATTTTGGACAAACAAAAGGTTTGAGTTTAACCTTTTTAATGAATGTAATTTTTTTGTTTTGTTTTTTTGTTAAGCCCCGATCTCATTTGGGCGATAACACCCCATCACGCCCACGATTTGATCGATTTTTAGGTCGGGAGCGAGTCCGCAACCAATATCATCGACCATATCGCCGACTGTCAGCGAGGAATCCACCCGTTGTGCACAGTCGTCCCATTATTTCTGAAACCGGTTTCCAAATGTTGAACGTTTATACACGATAATCTACTAATCGCTGACAGTCTGAGACCGTAGTGGTCTATCACAGATGGTTGGGGACTTAGTTGCAGGACAGTCTCAGACCTAGTTGCCGACCATCAGAGATTTCTATCCGAGCATTATCGTCACGGATTTTCTCAGCTTGGTCCGCGATTACGGTCGCTGATTGTAGCCAACGAAGTCTCCGACAGTCTCAGACAGCCTGCAATTGAAGATAGTTAGCGATAGCCAACCTCAAAAAAGACAGTCAAAAAAGGCTGCCAACCACCGTCGATCATCGCAGATCATCTTCGCTAACTCAAAGAAATCACGGGCAGTCGCCACAGAGTCGCCCAGATGACATCAAGCCTTAAGACCCCACTTTTCCCGTGGGTGATGAAGTCCTTAGTTGCTTACACTTATTCATCTGAGAAGTAAGTCTGACAGCAGGGTATTGTGGCGTAGTGGTTATTACTTCTGCCTCACAGCATGAAGGTCTTGGGTTCAAGCCCCACACCCAGAGTTCTCGCCTTGCACGTTTTTCCCCATGCATGCATGGGTTTACTCCGGTTGCTCCTGTTTCCTCCAAAGACATGCACAATAGGCATACATATCATGTGCACAGCAGTTGCACCTAGGCGTACATGTGAATGGTTGTGGGTGTGTTGGCCTTGCGATGGACTGGCGAGGTGTTCAGGATGGACCACGTGATATGATGTCACGATACCAAGGTTTTGGATACGATTTTGTGGGTGTCCCGATTCTATAAATATCTATAAAGCTGACAGTGCACCAGTAGAGGAGTGGCAATGATTCACCACCTTGATTACAAACATCGATTCATTCATTCGTTCATTTGTTCAACAACTTTATCATACTAGGGCCGCAGGGAGGCTGGAGCGTATCTCAGCCAACGCCGGGCAAAGGTGTGGTACACCCTGAACAACTCTCCAGTCTCTCGCACAACCGTTCACATTCACACCTAGGGACAAGTTAACGGACAGTTAGCTTAATGTTCATGTCTTTTGGACTGTGGGAGGAAACCGGAGTCCCCGGAGGAAACCCGCACAAAAATGTAGGGAGAGCAGGCAAACATTTTCCCCTGCAGTTTGTTTGTTAGCAGGATTATGCAAAAAAAAAAAAAAAAAATTTTAAAAAGCTGTATGTGGATTTTCATGAAAAATTCCGAATCAGGAATTATTTTTAAAGGATCCTTTAATATGGGGGATTGTTGGGCTTGGTGGAGGTTTTCGCTCTACGGGTGCTCTTGTTGCATATTTAGTTACTTGGCTACTTAGTTGCCCAATTGCTTGCTTATGTGCTATCACCCACCCGGTGGAACCCATGGCTGAGTTCCTCCTGGTGTAACTCCTGCCTGTGTACTGTGTTTGTTTGGTTTTTTTAGGTGGTGAAATTGAAGCAAATCGAACACACGCTAAACGAGAAGAGAATATTACAGGCGGTATCCTTCCCCTTCCTCGTCAGACTGGAGTACGCCTTCAAGGTATTCTTTCACTCTCCGAATTTCTGCGACGCCGATTCACTGTGCGCAAAACCTGAACGTCCCTCCTTCCATCTTCTCAGGATAACTCCAACCTGTATATGGTGATGGAGTACGTACCAGGCGGCGAGATGTTCTCACATCTAAGACGAATCGGGAGGTTCAGGTACGCGAGTGATACCAATGTTTTGAATTGCTTGAAATGCAATCAGGTCAGGCTGCGTAAAGTGGAAATAAAAGGAAGTACATGAGGACTGGAGGCGTATCGACTGTTATAGACACAGTGGTGGCATCTCTGTCAGTCACCCACTGACTCGTTTTCCTCTTCTTTTTCTTCTTCTTTCTATCAGACCGGGCAGTTTAGACATTGCTGCCATCTGCTGGTGTATTTACATTACTGCTACATTAGGTTTTTGTTGACTCCGGGTACTCCAGTTTCCTCCCACAGTCCAGAGACATGCACATTAAGCTAATTGGCTGTTCCAAATCGCCCCGAGGTGGGAATGGTTGTGTGTGTGTTAGCCCTGCGATGGACAGGTGAGCTGTTCAGGGTGTACCCCGCCTTCGCCCTGAGTCAGCTGAGATAGGCTCCAGCCTCCTCGTGACCCCAGTAGGATTGCAATTCATATTTTCTGCCCCCTTGTTTATACAGTCTGTTACTCAATTGTTTTTTCCCCTCCCCACAGTGAACCTCATGCCCGATTTTATGCAGCGCAGATCGTCCTCACCTTTGAGTACCTCCACTCACTAGACCTCATCTACAGAGACCTGAAACCTGAGAACCTTCTGATCGATCAGCACGGATACATACAGGTACCAACCAGCAACCAGGCTTTTTAGTTCATCCTAATGTTCTAAATCCAATCCAATGTCCCACCAGGGGGCGCTGTGCAACGGAACGTTGACACAATTTTCCTGATTGTACGCGTGTGTAAGAATCAACACACCAGTACCGACGTGTAGTCAGTTTTAAAAAGTTGTACTGTCTGTCAAAAAGATTTGTGATCAAGGTGAAGTGTGAGCTTGCCTCCCAGGTTTTGAATCCTGTTGCAGTTCTGTAGTGTGTGCTGAGCTCTGAAGGGTCTTTCTGCGGGTCGGTAACCTCCAGCACACTCCGGGGTCTTAATCTAATGACGAAAGCATCACAGTTCTCGTAAACTGAGTTTCCTTCCACTCCGACTGCTGATATTTATTTACAATTTACCGTAGATTTAATCTTTTTAGTTGTTAATGTACACCGTGTTAAATAAAAAGCATAGAGTTGAAGGAGGGAGTGCTTTCTCTTCCTCCTGATTGTATAATCCAGGTTATTTGTTTCCGGGGTTATGGGGACGGGACTCATAAGTGCAGTCAGCGTGTAAGGTAACTTTGCGACGCAGCATGGATAATGCAGCAGATGGGCCCTTTGTGGGTCTTCGTGTGCTCGGAGTACGATATGTTCTATAGTACGTGGGCGTGACCAAATTTAAGGGGTGTGTGGGATATTGGCGACTCTCTCATTTCAAGGATTTTTTTTTTTTTGGGACGGCTGGGGTTGGACCTCCCACGGTCACTCAAGGTCAAAGGTCATGTAATTGTCTCATCTGAAAATCCCATTGGTTTTTTGGTAGCGTTCCATAGTAACAGTATGTCCATCACCACTTTCTTCAAAGTTAGAAGTGCTCCAAAATTCCGTGACCTTGCCGTGACCTTCACCTTTGAACTTTTCATTTCATAATGAAGTTGTCTCTGGGACTTAGGCAGGGTTTGTCCCACAAACTTTGTTAAAATTTTGTGCACGGGCGTAGTGTGGGATTGTGCTCACAGATGAACAAATGCCATCGATGACAAAACCCCCACCAAGACGAAAAAACAGTAACTGCTGCACCCTTAAGTGATAGGTAAAAGTAAATCTGTTGGGTTTTTTACACCCAAGCTTATCCCCGGTTTCCGTAGCGTGAGGTGACTAGGAGTTCACCTCCTACTGGATGGGACGCTGGTCCATCACAGGTGGCCTTCCCAGTATTTTTACTGGTACACATTTATACTGCTGGGTGGACAGAGGCACACTTGTGCTTAAGATCTTGCCCAGGGGTCTTAGCACGATGGGGGTCTAACGGGGATTCGAGCCCACGACTTCACGATCATGACCCTACACCGGCCCTGTTAAATGATAGACTTTGGTTGTATCTACTTGCATTTTTAAAGAGTTAACACTGTTTGTTTTTGTGCAGCATGAATTATTATTGATTGATTATTTTGTTCATTCATGCATGTGGTCAGTCACATTTTTGTTCCTTTTCGCAGGTCACTGACTTTGGCTTTGCAAAACGGGTGAAGGGCCGAACCTGGACATTGTGTGGAACCCCAGAGTACCTGGCTCCAGAGATCATCCTCAGCAAGGTAAGACTTAGCAGCCGTTTAGTGCTGTAGCATCCAGACTTTCTATTTGACTGCGACATGTGGTGTGTTCCAGATTTGAAAGTTTCATGCCATGTTAGACCAGTGCATTTATATCTGGATTCTCCTGTACTTCGCGGTTACACCTGCTGACGTTTTCCTATGTCCGTTTCCATTATTCTGGCCAGCTATTTTATACTATCCACTTGTGTCTTCTTGATCACATTTCTTAATCATCCCTGATTCATATTGTCATTTTTTAATTTGTTTTAATTGATATTGTGTCCACTCTGTACTGTATGATGTCCCTCATGTATGTTGTAAAGCAGCCTTTAGTTTCCGAAAGGTATTCTAAAGTTGTAGCACTACTTTCTATGTATAGTACTATGTGGGATTGTGTGCTCTATCTTCTGTGTAGGGCTACAACAAAGCAGTGGACTGGTGGGCCCTGGGAGTGCTGATATACGAAATGGCTGCGGGTTACCCTCCGTTCTTTGCTGACCAACCCATTCAGATCTATGAGAAGATCGTGTCTGGAAAGGTAGAAACACATGACGCTGTGTATCTGCTCATTCTCATGCTAGCTAAGCCTCGCACTACAGTTGAGTTTTTTATTTATTTTTTTGCTGAGATCACGCCGTGTAAACTGCCATCGCTGGAAGATAAATTAAAAGCATTAAATTATTCATCATAACTCTGAGTTTACTTGGCCTGTCAACACCTCTTAAAAACTGGTATGTAGTATGAAGTCTGCACTTCTGACAAGTTGAAACTGAGACTCGGCAAGACCGCGTTTTCCTGCTACGTCATTTTAAATCGGCCATGTGATTGGGCGCGTCCATCGACTCCTAAGGGTTAATGCTTTAGGAAACGTTTAGATAACACCACGCAGATGCTCATCCATGATATCTATTATATTAACATTAATGTAAACCGGTGTCACCTAAACAATGGAAATTTAGTGAAGTGTAGAGGTGTGAAAAAATATATAGTATTTTTTTTAAGTATTATTAATCTGAATTAATATGTATTTGCTAATAATATTAATAATATATTATAATATTACTATTATTACCGTATAATATATATGTATTTGTGGAAAGGTGACTGTTTTCTTGGTGCACTTCGGCTCTGATGAAACAGTCAGAGAATTAAATAGACAGGCCCTGACTAATAAAAGGTAAACGACCTGTAAATGCTTCTATTGAGTCAATAACAAATTGGAATTGATTTGCATGGGATTGAATCAAATCGTTAGTTTGCTGTGAACCTAAATCAAATCGCCCTAATACCCAGTCCTAGTGAAGAGGTGATCCACATCAATTTTCATTAGAGGTGAGACAAGTGACCTTTCTGTTTGTACAGGGACATAACATTTTTTTCAGTTTTGGTGGAGAATAAAACCAGCAATAGAGACGGACAGATGAACGTGTGGACACCCACGGATTCAGACTCTGAGACAGACAAACCGTTTCAGACAGACAGAATCAGGCACAGACATGTTTTAGAGACACAGACATGGAGACGGACAGATTTGGAGACACAGACATATATAGACAGATTTAAAAACACAGACATGGAGACGGGCAGATTTAGAGAAGGACAAATTTGGAGACACAGACATGGAGATGGACAGATTTGGAGACATGGACAGATTTGGAGACACAGACGTGGACACGGACGGATTTGGAGACTCAGACGTGGAGACGGACAGATTTGGAGACTCGGACATGGAGAAGGACAGATTTGGAGACACGGACATGGAGACGGACAGATTTGGAGACACGGACATGGAGACGGACAGATTTGGAGACTCGGACATGGAGAAGGACAGATTTGGAGACTCGGACATGGAGAAGGACAGATTCGGAGACACGGACATGGAGACGGACAGATTCGGAGACACGGACATGGAGACGGACAGATTCGGAGACACGGACATGGACGCGGACAGATTCGGAGACACGGACATGGACGCGGACAGATTCGGAGACACGGACGCGGACAGATTGGGAGCCACGGACGTGGACGCGGACAGATTGGGAGCCACGGACGTGGACGCGGACAGATTGGGAGCCACGGACGTGGACGCGGACAGATTTGGAGACTCGGACGTGGACGCGGACAGATTTGGAGACTCGGACGTGGACGCGGACAGATTTGGAGACACAGACATGGGCGCGGACAGATTTGGAGACACAGATAGGCAAAATGTATTTAGGGAGGTTCATATTCATGGTGTGGTTTTCTGTGTAGGTACGATTCCCGTCTCACTTCAGTTCTGACCTGAAGGACCTGCTCAGGAATCTGCTTCAGGTCGACCTGACGAAACGGTACGGCAACCTCAAGAACGGCGTCAACGACATCAAAAACCACAAGTGGTTCGCTACGACAGATTGGATCGCCATCTATGAAAGAAAGGTTCGTTCGCATCATCGCTTACATTATAGTCATATAGTAATATTCCGAAAGCGGCATGCGGATGAATAACACCGTGGATTTGTTTCCAGGTGGAGGCTCCATTTATTCCGAAATGCAGAGGCCCGGGAGACACGAGCAACTTTGATGATTACGAAGAGGAGGACATCCGCGTGTCTGTTACAGAAAAATGTGCAAAGGAGTTTGCCGAATTTTAGCCCGGACACTTGAGAGCTATACGTATATAGATATATATATACACGTATATGTATTTATCCATATAAATACATATATATATGAGTGTGTGTGACTGTGTACGCATGAATGCGTGTGCGAGTGTGTGTGTGTATAACCACACAGCAAATGAAATAAGGGGATCTTTGCACTCTAAAGACTCGGGAACGGAGTGGAGACCACATCACCACCACCACCACCACCATGTCAAGTTACTGCATAGCGCCTTCATTCCGTCTGGTTCATCAAGAGGCCGACACAGCTCTCGTGCTTAACACGTGACATCAGACTCTTCACTCCCTCACGTAACCCTCTTCTTTTTAATTTTCCTCAGTGCAGTGTTTCCCTGGTTGTTTTTTTTTTTTTTTTTTTTAAAGGTCGAAAGGTTTTCAGCAGTGTTCAGGATGAGAAGTTTCAACACCTATACACACAGAGTGTATTGCCGGTTTTTAGGGTAACCCGGGCGCATGGCTGGATTTCTGACTGTATTCCATCTGTTGGTCCATCACAAATCCACCTGGGTGTGTCCTAGTGAAACGTACACATACATTGTGCTCTAAAACTCTAAAGTGCTCACAGGCAAAGCGTCAGGGATATTATGTTTTCACAGGCTTTTCGCCGCAGACATTTCTTGTTAACACTAGCAGTGCCGGTTCTAAGCAGAAAGGTCAGAATCCCATTCATGAGACAGAGAGGCCACGATCGTGTACCTTTTTATCACAGTATAGTGTTATATTTATTTTATTTCATTATTCGTCACTGGTGTTGATGTCGTTTTTTGTGCCGTTGTTAAATACAATGTTTTAATAGATATGTATGAAATATCAAGAACAAGCTTTGTGTATAGTTTGCTGTTATCCGTGGTTTCAACTATTCACGTTCGATTTAGGAACCTGTTCCCCTGGGATACGGCGGTCCCTGTGCGTGTGTGTGTATAATGTAGCACCAGTCAAATGATAAGGTGTGTCCATACATTTCACTGATACTTTCTCTGTCATGTTTAGTGTCCATGAGCTCAGAGTTCCTGCAGACACACGGCGTTTAATAAACCGCTAAGTAAGAAAGTAAATTGCTCAATTTGCGTTGCTTGTACACCTGATGACCGACCTCTTGTGTACTAAGATGAATGTTTACTACATTAGTACATCCACATGGATAGGTACTGCGTGTATATATATATATATATATAGCCAGAGAACAGGTTTCACTTGTTACAGCCTTACACGCACTTTTCTGGTTTAGAAGCCAATGGGGGACGCTTTGTTTCTCTGGAAACCGTTACACACTATTACGTGCTATGCTTCATGTTTTTATTAAATCCACCGTCATTACTGCAGTTAACCTTTCATATTTTAATAGATTTAGATTTAGTAATGTAGTAAAAAAAAAAAAAAAAAGCCTTTACCCAGAGCCGGGTTTTCGGGTTGTCCGTGAGTTTGTCAGAGATTCTCGTTAGTAGGACAGCTCAAAAAAAAAAAAAAAGGTTTGAAGGATTTTCTAAGGAATAATGGACAGTGAAACGCTCGTTATTAACAAATAAACTCCGACAGGGTGATCAGGATCTTGATGCGAAGCAGAGGCTCACCCTGCAGGGTTTTATTTTGCGATAATAAACAGTGTGGTGTACACCGTTCTGCTTATCACACGACTGCTTACTAAAGAAATCAATATATATATATAAATTTAACATCTGTATTTTAAACTTGTTTTTAAAATGACTCTTACTTCAGGTCAGTGAAGGCATCCTTGTCCACACTGTTGCCATTGAGCTTGGTGCACTTTTTAAATTAAAATAAATAAATAAAAACTCGAGACAGAAAGGAGTCGTTTCGTTTTAGGGTGGTGTTTGTTTGCTCGGCATTGAGCAGGATGATGGTCCTGGAAGTTGAGTTTAAACATTTCTGATGAGTTGCCTGAAGCCTTAATCACCGAGCTATGACTTGATATCAAAGCATGCTGTCGTTCAGGGCTGTAAAAGGTTCATGAAGCACCGTACTGCTGGATGGATGGATGAATGCGTGGGTGGGTGGATGAATGAGTGAGTGGGGGGTGGTTGGATGGATGGATGGATGAATGAGTGGGAGAGTGGATGGATGGATGAATGAGTGGGAGGTGGATGGATGAATGAGTGGGAGAGTGGATGGATGAATGAGTGGGAGGGTGGATGGATGGATGAATGAGTGGGAGGGTGGATGGATGGATGGATGTGTGGGTGGGTGGATGAATGAGTGAGTGGGGGGTGGTTGGATGGATGGATGGATGAATGAGTGGGAGAGTGGATGGAT
>JBCNYH010000010.1:21682990-21695552 GCA_039654325.1 Tandanus tandanus
AACTGAAGAATTCTTCCCCAAAGGTTGGATAAACAGCTGCTTGCGCATAACATCACCCCATTTATAAAGGTAGAAAGAATATAATTGGGCTCAAACGTTGAAAAGACATTTTTCAGAGATTTTTTTTTTTTTTTTTTTTTTTAAATACTCACAAATGACAAATATATACACACAATTTGTGGACACCTCAAATAATTCACTGCAAACTCTGTGGCTCACTGATTGTGGTATAATATGATGTTTGAGGAAAGGAGATGGACAGCGACTCCGACCCCCTCCGAGGACACTACATGGAGCACCAGTCCGACTCCCTCTGAGAAAAGTGAATGGAGCATCAGTCTGACTCCCATCGAGAAAAATAAATGGAGCACAAGTTCAACTTCCTCAGAGGGGAGTCAATGCCAACAGAGAAAAAGTGTGACTCACTCTGAGCGTAAAATGAAGACCCATCCTTTATCCTTTATCCCAACCAATCAGAGGCTCTGTGGCGGGTATGACCCATTTGTATGTTTGTCTCTGATTTTCAATTAAACCAATGAATGGAATTAGTTAAAATATTTCACGCTTACTTATATTTGGTATTGGGTGGCGTGGGGGTGTAGTGGTTAGCATGTCTGCCTCACAGCAAGAAGGTCCTGGGTTCCATTTCCGGGCATCAGCGAGGGCGTATCTGTGTGGAGTTTGCATGTTCTCCCTGTGCTGGCATGGGTTTCCTCCAGGTACTCTGTTTTTTTCTCCCCACAGTCCAAAGACATGCACGTTCGGCGAATTTTCTGTTCGAAATTGCCCCTGGGTGTGAGTGTGGGGCAGTGGTGGCTCAGTGGTTAAGGCTCCGGATTACTAATCCGAAGGTTGGCAGTTCAAGCCCCAGTACCACCTAGGTGCCACTGTTGGGTCCTTGCGCAAGGCCCTTAACCCTCAGTTGCTCAGTTGTATAATAAAAATGATGAGTGTAAGTCACTCTGGATAAGGGTGTCTGCCAAATGCCCTAAATGTAAATGTAATGTAATGAGTGTGAATGGTTGTGCGAGCTCTTCGGGGTGTATCCTGCTTTTGCCCAGAGTCGGCTGAGATAGGCTCCAGCCTCCCTGTGACCCCAGTATGATTAAGCGGTTCGGCAAATCAATGAATAAATGATTAAGTATAAGAATGCATTACAGTACCGTATTAATGAGCCTTTAAATTTGTACAGAAATGTATACAGGGAACATTAGCAGTAGCGGTGCACACCAGCTCATGTATAATATGTTTACAAAGCCAAAGTGTTGCTTTGTGAACCTTTGATGTGTCTAAGAGCTGAATCTGTTACAGGTTGCGTAATTTTGGAACAAACTGCTACGTTAACGCAAGTCTGCAGTGCCTGTTCAAAGCCGAGGTCTTCTGCAAAGAGCTCTCCTCATTAATGGAAAATTCTTTAGAAAGAAGAACAGACAAATTTCTCAGGTACTAAGAGTACATCCATGACCTTATATTTATAAATACCTCCGCCGCTACCCACCAACATCCCAAAGTTGAATCCCTCCAATACGATGTGCAGGACTGATCAACAGATACCACAAACATTTTGGGGTTTGAAGCAAAGGTTCACATACTTTTGCCACTCGCAGATATGCACTAGGGCGGCACGGTGGTGCAGTGGTTAGCACGTCCGTCTCACAGCAAGAAGGCCAGGGTTTGATTCCTGGAATTAACCTCACCTGGATCCTTTACAGATGTTTTCTGGGGTTGTGGAGGTCGCGAAACAGCTCCAAAATTCGAGCTCGCATTGGCAGGGATACGTTCCTCAGGGCTCTGATTGACACAGCTGGAAAGGTCAACCCAAAATTCACCACTGTCAAGCAGAACGTGAGTAGACAACACACACACAAGATGAAAATGCTCAGGATATGATTCTCTCTCTCTCTCTCTGTGTGTGTGTGTGTGTGTGTGTGTAGGATGCCCATGAATTCCTCAGCCATTGTCTGAACCAAATCGAAGAGTCTGGGACAAGGCTGGGATGGAAAGAGGACGTGGAGCCGAGATGCCCAGTCAAGTCCAACTTCAAATTCAAGATGAGAAACATGATAACATGCTCCAGGTAAAACACAAAGAGTCTGGGGTTTGTAATGCAGGTACCATGTGATGAAGGTGATGGTGACGTACTGATGTATGTTGCAGCTGTGGATCTCAGACCAACAAAGAGGAGGTGTTTAATTATTTATCGGTGCCTCTTTTGCACGACTCAGTGGATCAGTGCCTCTGCAGCATTATTAATGTGAGCTCTCAATCTGCTTCTCTTTCGTTTATTACATCATTCAAATCACATGATCACTGAGCCCTCTGTGCGTGATTACTGTGCCTCTTATAGAACCCGACCGAGTTTGACCACAAGTGTGAGGTGTGTGAAGGAGAATCTGCCACCTCCAGGATGCAGTTCCACACTCTCCCCAGGTATGGCTAACCCCCTAAACATGACTCTAAATCAAGGCACATTTTTTTTCCTCACTCATTTGCCAAACCGTTTAATCCTATTTGGATTAAATCACGGGAAGGCTGGAGCCTATCTCAGCCAACACTGGGGGAAGGCGGGGTACACCCTGGACCATCACACACAACCATTCACAATTTGAAACAGCCAATGAGCCTAAAGTGCATGTCTTTGGACTGCGGGAGGAAACCGGAGTACCCAGAGGTAAACCCACACAAGCACAAGGAAAACATGCAAACTCCGCACAGAAACACCTTCGCCAAGCCTGGGACTCAACCCCAAGACCTTTCTGCTGTAAGGTGGGCGTGCTAACTACTACGCCACCGTGCCGCCCAGCCTTTTCCATCCTGGGCAGGAAACTGTTCAGTCAATCACGCAACAGTTACAACTGCTGTAAGAGTTCCCCCACTGACGACAGAGCATTACTTTCCATTCCTTTTCTCTACAGATTTCTGATCCTGCACCTGAACCGGTTCAAGTTTACTCAGCATTACATAATTGACAAAATGAACACTCCGATAACCATCGAACATGAACTTCAGATAAAGAATCTTTTTCATTCAGACACGCCCAGAACAGGTATGTAACAAACAAGCCGCCAGTCCATGTGTTTAATTCGAGAGAGGTCAAGAAAGTCCTTTAATATTCACAGTCATTATGAATCGCGTCCAGATTGATTAAAGAAGAGCTCATCTGTCCTGTTGTGCCTTCCGTCTTCATGTAGAGAACAGCCGAGCTGAGACAAATCCGAATGAATGTGTGCAAGACGGACAGAGAGACACCACGGAAGATGATGTAAGAAAGATAAGAAACATAGTAGGGCAGAAGGCTTCTACGTGCACATTTGAGTTGTGTCTGTGTGGAAACGGTTGCGATATGCGCTGATTGTTTTGTTTTTTTTAAGAACGGATCAACAGCCACATATCGGCTGATCAGCGTAATGAGCCATATTGGATCAACAACATTCTATGGTGGGATATTAACACACTCTCTCACATACACTCACACACATGTAAAATGCAGCATGCATATTTAATAATTCATTATGAAAAGATATTTGGACGGCGTGGCACTGCAGTGGTTAGCACGCCCCCCCTCAGCAAGAAGGCTCTCCACGTGCTTGCATGGGTTTCCTCTGGGTACTCCGGTTTCCTCCTACAGTCCAAAAACATGCACAGTAGGCTGATTGGCTGTTCCAAATTGCCCCTAGGTGTGAGTGTGAACGTGGATGGTTGTGTGTGTGTGTTGGCCCTGCGATGGCCTAGCGAGCTGTTCAGGGCGTATCCCGCCCACACCCAGAACCCTAATTAGGATTAAGCGGCTTAGAAAATGAATGAATGGATGATTATATTCACTGAATAGTGATCCATATGTACTTTATATGCCTGTCATAGGACATTATGTGACTGACTGTTGCAGTAACAACAGTCCTGGCGAGTGGATTACCTACAACGATGATTGGGTGACTGTGACCACTGAGACAGATGTGCTACAGAAGAGGTCAACTGAAGCCTATGTGCTTCTCTATGAACGAAGGAGCACTGATCACATCCCTTCCTCCTCTGCACAAGGTAAAGAGAAGGAGTAAGACATGCTGATAGAAGTTGGACCAAAGAACCACATCCGGTCAGGAGAAATCCTAATCTTGACCTATGATTGGGTATTCTGTGTACAGCAATAAAGAAGTTTCTTTATTGTCCTGAATTACCGGGTTTACTTTTTATTCATAGTCCAAACTTAAGTCTTAGTAAATACCCAAACAATCATTTATCATCACAACAGGAAAAAATAGAGATGGCGAAACCCCTCAGCCACCCAGCAGTCCTTGTGAAATAGCCCAGACACAATGTATAAGGTCAAGGTCACCTTGACAAGGTCAAAGGTCAAACAGAGAAACTAACAAGTCTGAGCACAAATACACACCACAGGAAACCTCCATGCAAAATTTCAGAATGACCCACCCAGCAGTCCTTGTGAAATAGCCCAGACGAAGTGTATAAGGTCAAGGTCACCTTGACAAGGTCAAAGGTCAAACAGAGAAATTGATAAGCTTGAGCACACCTACACACCAGAGGACACCTGCAGGCAAAATTTCAGAATGATCCACCCAGCAGATCTTGAGAATTAGCCCCGGAAAAAATTTAGAAGGTCAAGGTCATTGTTACAAGGTTAAAGGTCAACAGTTTCATCTTGCTGGCCTAAGCATAGGGGATAAAAAATGTCAGAGTTATCGTTGTTGAGGTTGGGGACGGCGACGGGAACCTGAATGGCGACGCAGACGCAGGCAGTGACAATGAGGTGACAGTACTAACCATTACACTAGCGTGACACCAATAATGGTTCATCATGTCTAGGAACAGAGGTGAACATGTGATAACGAGTGATATTTAGGAGTTATAGTATAAGCTGTATGTCATATCTACAGTATATGAAAGAACACTGCATATTCGTTTTTAAATCTCTACTTTATTGTCCATAAAATAAACACCAAATATAATTTACTTAATTATAATAATAAATGCACTTATTTACAGTCATGAGCCTGTGTGGCACAAGTAAAACACTGACACTGTATCTTAGTGGGTTTTGGTTGTATGAGGATCATATTTTCAGCAGGTTTTATTGGAGTTTGTGTGTATTTTTATTTATTTAAGGCTGGTGAAGAGCGTTTTACTGAGCTGCTACATCAGGCTCCTTAACTCGTCCGCTATCTGCAATATTGGTGCTGTGGCAAGGTTTTATGGAAGAGAAAGAAAACAAAAACAGGCAAAAAAAAAAAAAAAAAAAAACAACAACAAAAAAGTACAATCCAAGTCAGTAATTAAAGAGTTTCATAGGATTTTACAGTCTCATCAGAATTCCCTTATTTTAAAAATCTTTAATTAATCCCTTATTAAAAAAATTTTTTTTTTTAATAATATCCTACTATAGTCTTAATTAGGGTAAAACATTGAAAAAACCCCCAAACCAAATTCATTCATAAAACTAAACCACTCTTCGGATTCGACTCTGTGGTGAACACGATGTGGAGAAATCTTGATGATGTATTTACAACCTGACATTTATTTATTTATTTATTTATTTACTCCGTGTGTGTTGCTTATTCAAAGTATCCCTGAAGCGGACATTACATACCAACATACAGCACTACGAATGATCCAAAACGTGGTCTGTACTCCTTCATAGAGCTATGTACCTCTCAATCACTCATTCACTCAACCGCTTAATCCTACTACTAGGGACGCAGGGAGGCCGGTGCCCATCTCGGCTGACACTGGGCGAAGGCAAGGTACACCCTGAACAGCTCGCCGGATCACCGAAAGGCCAACACGCAACCATTCACACTCACACTCACAACTAAGGGCGATTTGAAACAGCCCATCTGCAAGTCTTTTGGACTGTGGAAGGAAACCGGAGTATCCAGAGGAAACCAGTGGAAGCATGGCGAGAACAGGTACACAGAAACTCCCTCACCGAGCACGGTACTCGCACCCAAGACCTTGCTGTGAGGCTGTGAGGCAGACGTGCTAACCACTACATCATCCTGCCACCCCTGACCTGTGTATGAATATACAAATGGAAACTAATTTAAACCGGATCAGTAGTTTGTAAAAGTGAGCTGGACGGCGTTGAATAGTTTCCGAGACAGCGTAGAGGGAACTACTCGAATCAGCCGTATCCACCAAGCCTGAGGTGGATATTTTCCTTTGTAAATACTACACAGGAACATAAAAAGCAGGAACATAACTAAACAGTTTTACGGTTAATTTTTAACCATGACAGAGGCAGGTCACGTGACTACTAATACGTGCGTAAATGTTATTTATTATTCACTCGAGAGATATTTTTTTGTTTGTTTCTGATTGGTGGAGAGCCATTAAATAATGAACAGTTATTGAACACGTTGAAATATAATATGGAGAATTATCCAAATCAAGAGGTTGTTAACTGCTGAAGCCAAATTCTGAATGAATAATAAAACAATTATCATTTTTCTTCGTGTTATAGGAAATTATTCCATCTCAGAGGGTGTCAGCCTTTGGCCTCAGCAGATAACACCTTGACCAAATAATTTTCTGTATCATACTTTGGCGTATTTAAAAATTGCTTATAGAGAGTATAAGAGACAGTCGTAAAAACACAGTAAGAACTTGCACACGGGGAGTGGGGTGTTACACAAAAGTACAATTCTGATCATTTATGGAAGGAGCTTTGTAACGGTCAGTACATTTTCCGACGATGGGAAAGAGGTGTTCGTACTCTTGTATCCTGGTCACATGACAAGCTGTAATTTTACTCACTTCAACAAAGATGAAAAGAGAAGCTAGTGAGGAAGTGAGGGGTTCCTTAAAAAAAAAAAATAAACATAAATGGCTGTGGTATAACAGGTATAGAACACAGCACGTGGAGAACATGGTGTTATGGGAAAATAAATGTTATGGTATTAAGAGTAACTCCGTTTTATCACGCCAGCCTGTCACTCATTATTATTATTTTTTACAACAGCACGTTTCATGTGTTTTACTGTAGACTAAAAGATAAGAAAACCTCACGTATTTGAGTTCAAGGGTACGAGCTGAAATTGCTAGTTACGTGTAGAGACACTCGACTTTAAGGACAATATACGAGCTGACGTTTGATGATCCCCACCGTGACTTCTCGTCATTCGCTCGTCATCAGCTGCTCTCGGGCTCAGACTCAGATGTGACGGGAACGTCTTCGAGCAACAGCGGCTCGTAACAGAACACGGCGCATGGCATGCATGACAGATCCCTGGAGAGGCCGGGGAGTTCCTAGAGTTCCGAGATGCTTTTCTCGCAGCACATCGAATCCTGTGCCAGTTGAATGCGTCGACATGGACGCATGTCCTCTCCATGTCTACACTGGCCTCCGTGCGGCTGAAAAAGTTCACAGTGTGGTTCGGAGAGCTCTTATAGAAGAAGAGCCGCCTCCTCGGACGTGCCGAGCTCTGGCCGAGAGGGTCTTTCTGTACTGCAGATTTCACAGCCGGGCCGCGTCGACTTGTTTATGAACGTACATGAAGGACACGACCAACCCAGCTAGAAGAAACGAGAGGAAATGAATACACATTCGTTAGCAGGTGCTCAATCCTCAAACCAGTGGAGATATAAGAGTGCTTTCACACACAAGTCTGGCTGTGGAGTCGAAATTAGAGCGACTCTGACACAGTCCAGTGTTTGCTATTGTGACACCACTATTCTGTTTTTATTCTCGCTGCTGGTGGTTTATTGGTTATTTTTGTAAAGCACGTTGCGTGACCCCGCGTCCCTCTGTCTCCTTGTCACAAAGTCCTGCCAGTGTGTCACATGACCAACACAGTCTGGTGATGTCTTAAAGAGTGGCATTATCACCTCTGATTGACCTACACATTTTATGATGTCACAGAGAGGGACGTTACCACCCTGGGTCATCCCACCCACAGAGCTTTTATAATATTAACCCTTAAATAGAGTCTGTATACAAGTCCTGAAAAACTATAAATAGTATGATCCCAGTGTGTGTATGTGTGTGTGCGCACCTGCGTGTTTGTTGGCCTCACCCCAGGTCCACCCAACTGCAGTCTCTCCAGGTTCATGATATCAGTGATGCTGTGTTTCCCAGCTCCGCCCCCACTGTTTCCTGTTCATTCAAAAAAAAAAAAAAGCAGTCACACATTCATGTACACGGCTCAAAAGCCCCTAGACATCCATTATAACGGGTTTGAATGAGGTTTTTTTCACTGGTACTGATACTTACAGATGCCCCAGATTATTATTATTATTTTACAACACTAGACTGTTGCATTAAACCTGCTGTATTGTGATGGAGAGTGATGCCACACCTGTGTTGGAGTGATGGAGTCGGGGTGGCAGCGTACTGTATCCTCTCCAGTCATGACTAGCCGGCAGTGCTGTGATTGCTGCCGGTTTTGGGGCAGGTGCGAGGAGGGTGCTCTCCTGGTCCTGCTGGCACTGCAGTCGGGTGAGGCGGGCGTGGCGCGCTGAGAGGAGGTAGAGGAACGCCGTGTCTCCGTCTCGACACACGCCGTACGACACAAGCGAGCGCTGCTCAGAACACAAACACTGACCTATGACCCAGCGCTGCACTCGTGGGTGGAAACCGTACTCAGCAAACATCTGGAATACACAGAGGCAGAGAGTGAGAGGTTCGAATGATGCATCATGGAACATCAAACTACCACAAAGTGTTAGCCAAGTACCAATAAGTATAGGAAATGATTTTTGCTCTGCAACCTGAAACCAAAACACACAAAAATATTTCTGCAGATGTATTCACTCAATGAAACTTTCATCCATTCATTTACTAAAATTCCTAATTACTAAAACATCCATACTAAGCTGTTTAATCCTCATTAGGGTCGCTGACTCCTGACTCCGGGTGATTGCGGGGTACACCTTGATCAGCACGCCAGGCAGCAGGGCAACACACATACAACCATTCATACGCACTCACTCACACCTAGGGGCGACTTAGAACAGCCAATTAGCCCCCACGCAAGCACGGGAAGAACATGCAAACTCCACACAGAAACGCCCCGAGCCCGGGAATCAAACCCAGGCCTTCTTGCTGTGAGGCGAACGTGCTAACCACTGCGCCACCGTGCCGCCGTCAATGAAACTTAAATGAAAGATATCCTAGCAACAGTTCAGAAAATTAAATAAATTAATTAAATAAATAACCATCATTTTATCAACACTTTCCACTTCTTGATTATGGATTTTATTGTGCTACTAGTTAGTCTTTTTTTTTTGTATCCATTTCCTCACATGTTCCTATCTATAACATTATGGCCGAGATCTTTTGACAGTGCCTTGCCACCTATAGTTAATCATTTCCTTTCTGTTACGCTTCCAAGCGCTCTAATTCTCAAGGAAATGCTGTTTTTTATGCTGAACTAATCCGAATGATTACAGCTAATTACAGGTGGGAGCAATCTATCATTTCTGTATAACAGATAAGATGATTACCTTGAACCTTCTCGGTGATTCTGTTTATTTATTAATTTTTACTATATTAATAACTGTCGCCATTATATCTTTCACTTAGCTGTTAGAAGTTGCACCGAGTAAACATAGCTGGAATAAATATTTATGTGTGTGTCTATTTTTTTTTTCCAGCCTAAAAAAGGATTAAAATAAATATATATATATATATATAATAAGAATGATTAAATAAATAAATAAATGAAAGGGGTGATTCGTTTTATACTCACTGTTCTTTACAGAATCTTTCACAATACACAGATACACAAGCATATTGCTTTCTCACTTACCTGCTGCTTAAGAGATGCCACAGTCATGTGGGGGACGACTTTTACTGTGACACAACAGGATGACGTGGCGTCTTCAACCGCAACTGCTAAGCTGAAGGCACATGCGTATAAGAGAGGCGTTATATTTAAAGTCAAAGTCAAAAGTCAAAGTCAAAGTCAAAGTCAACTTTATTGTCAAATATGCTATATATGCATGACATACAGCACAGACGAAATTACAGTCCTCTCGGACCCATGGTGCAAACAGGAAAAAAAAGACATAAAATAAAATAAAA
Source organism: Tandanus tandanus (assembly GCA_039654325.1). NCBI lineage: Eukaryota > Metazoa > Chordata > Actinopteri > Siluriformes > Plotosidae > Tandanus > Tandanus tandanus. The sequence continues at coordinate 21,693,027 of JBCNYH010000010.1, forward strand.
AAGACATAAAATAAACAGTCAAGGGCACTATTGGTGATAGTGATAAAATGAAAAAAAAAAGAAGAAAAAGAAAAAAAATGAAATGAAAAAATAAAAAATTCAGAAATAACAGGTCTATTGTACATAAGGTGAGGTAGTGTGGTATAGTGCAAGTGTGCAGGGTAAAGTGAAATGTGCAGTCCCTGAGTTCTGTGTGCAAAAATGTTGAGTGTAAAAGGAAAACAGATACTGATCCTGTGATACTACTGTGGAACAAACATAAAACAGTGTACAACACATATGTATATATTAAAATGAAAAGGCTGGAGCCTACGTGGTACACACCCAGACCATCTCAGAGATAAAGTGCACAATCGTTTACACTCACATCCACACCAGGGGGCGATCTGGAACAGCCAATTAGCCTAATGTGCATGTCTTTGGACTGTGGGAGGAAACCAGAGTACCCGGAGGAAACTACACAAGCACAGGGAGAACATGCAAACTCCACACAGAAATGCCCTTGCCGAGCTAGGGACTCGAACCCACTACCTTCTTGATGTGAGGCGGACATGATAACCACGATGCCACCTTCTTCTAGCATGCCAAATAAATTAACATGAGTGGAGAAAATTCTCTCTCTCTCTCTCTCTCTCTCTCTCTCTCTCTACGTAAGCATGCAGGGAGACTTTCTCTTTTCGAGTTAATATTTATCCAAGTGTGCAAAACTTTATTCCATTCTCTCAGTCTCTGCACTGATAGCCACCTGCACCCTCGCGCACAGTCTCCCTTGATCTCCACAAAATGTAGACATGCTTATGTCGTCACAATTAGCAATAAATTGACGAACACAAATGTTATTTTCCCATGCACATGCTTAGTAAATCATGCTGCATGATCTATTTTTATTAGGTTTATGTGTGTGACGTGATGCATTATCACCTATACGGACAGGTAAACATTCTGGACGTACAGACGAAGGCTGCATGTACACCAATACATATTCATATATTTGATGGTATAAACAGGAGCGGCATGGTGGCGCAGTGGTTAGCACGTCCGCCACACAGCAAGAAGGTCCTGGATTCGATTCCTGGGCTCAGGGCTTTTTTGAGTGCACGTTCTTCCCATGCTTGTGTGGGTTTCCTCCGCGTACTCCGGTTTCCTCTCACAGTCCAAAAACATGCACAGTGGGCTAACTGGCTGTTGCAAACTGCCCCTAGGTGTGAGTGTGAGTGTGAATGGTTGTGTGTGTGTTGGCTCTGCGATGGCCTGGTGAGCTGTCCAGGGTGTGCCCCACCCTTGCCCAGAGTCGGCTGAGATGGGCACCAGCCTCCCCGTGACCCTAATTAGGATTAAGCAGTTCAGAAAATGACTGATGGTGATGACAGTATAAACGGGGTTATATTTTTGTGGCCCTATGCCTCAGTGTAATTTTCTGGAGATGTACGTATGCAGCCATCATAATCCTAAACTCCATGTCTGATATAAAAAATGTACAGATTTTTGTACTAACATTCAATTTTCTCGTTTTTATGAATCTGTGGGTTATCAGGTTCATGCGTGGGTCCACAGGTTTTAGCCAATTAAGTTATGCAGCACCTGGCTGTTATAATAATCAAGCAAAGAACCCAAACCTTTTATTCTACACAGGATCCCGAAAAACGCTGGATGTGGTTAACAGCTACGGTATGTGCTCAACTAAATAACCCTATAAAAAGTCCTGACAACCATCAACGTAGCACCGGGTATGCAGTGCTCATGTTATATCTGGATAGTGTTATTTTTTCCTAAAGTTGTTTATAGATGTATTGTGTATTCGCTTATATTAACTCGATGAAAGTGTTTCGGTAAGTACAGGACGCAACATTAATCCTGACGGTCTCACTGTGAACCGGTATCTGCTTGCAACTCAAACAAACTCACGCAATCTCTCCGTCTTCAGTGTCCTTGCGAGCCGGCTGGATGGTGAGCGCCATGTGCTGGTGTGCCAATGATGTCGCGTACTGCACAGCTGCCTGAGTGTCTCCGGCCTCGATGGCTTTGGCCAGCTCAGCACACAGCTCCTCTACAGAAACGACAGCATGCATGAAAACAACAACAACAAAAAGCATTCGGCAAACAACACCGTTTAAATGCACAATTAAAGCTACTGAGACGTCACATAACAGAAATAATTATAATAACTTGAAAATTCCTGCGGAAATGTTGGTGTCCACCAGATATACATGCGGCTGTGAGGCAGCAATGCATTTTGTGTGGAAGATGATGATGATGAAGAGGATGAGTGGTGAAAGAGTGATAAAGAGGAAGAGGAGTGATGATGAAGAGGGCTATTATGGTCTTGGGTTTTTTTGCCACTTTCGCCGATCCATATACTACCAAGAGCCGTCCCACGACATTCCCACTTGAGCCGCACCTTTCGATATATATATATATATATATATATATACACACACACACACACACACCTTTGGGGGGGGGGGGGGGGGGTTTCCCCACTGGTCTGGGGCACCTCCATGCTTTTGTCAAAACCCTATCAACCTC
>JBCNYH010000010.1:21695867-21715555 GCA_039654325.1 Tandanus tandanus
CCCCCCCCCCTCCCCCCCCTCCCCCCCCTCCCCCCCCCCCCCCCCCTCCACCCCCTCCCCCCCCCCTCCTTTTTTTTTGGTGGTTGTATTGCTCCTCCCAATCGTCTGGGCCACATTAATGTCTGTGTTAAAACTATAGTAACGCGTATACAGAATGACGATAGGTTCGCCTGCATAACAAACTGTTCGCTGAAACAGAACTTGTGTACAGGACACTTGAGTAGGACGCGGTGTGAAGAGCGGTGGATCATGATGATAAACACAAGAGCAGGTCCTTCATCTCACTCACCTTTAGCTGATAACGACAAGGCTGTGCTCTGCTCTACAGCTTTCACACAGTGTACCGAGTCATCAGTGGGATGAGAGGCGATGCCTGCGACTGAAAACAAAAAAATACAAAGACATTTAAACACCTCCGCCGAGCACTGATTATACACTGTACCTGCTGATGGGCTTCCAGATTTCCTCAGTGTCCGTTAGATGTGTATCTGCACTTGCTTACACGTGCCTGATTGTCTGTGCCTGGGCTTAACTGCCTGTGCACTGTCTGCACACGCGCCTGCATGACCTGGAGACCGTGTGTCTCTTTCTATTTGTTTCTTCCTACAAAACTTGCCATAAAGATGGAGGACAGGAACATGCGTCCCATGGCGAACGTATTTAAAACGATTATTTCAAAGCATTGTACTGTTCTGAATTACATGTAATATAAAGATTTATGCACTGCCTAAAAGCGGAGGCCCAGGCTGGTGTTATAATTAAACTCACAAGGCAGATGATACAAATCAGTCTCCCCTGCATGTTTTCTGTTCAAGCCCTTTCACTCGCTGATTTGTATCATCTGCCTTGTAAGTTTAATTATCCGTTTAACGAGTTCATGTTACGTGTTGCCGCAAAGAATTTGTGTGTGTGTGTGTGTGTGTGTGTGTGTATGGGGGGGGGTTGATGATGACGAGCACAACAGGCCGATTACATCATCACACAGAGAACCAATCGAACCCCATTACTTCTTAAATGTTCATACTCCCAGCATGCACCTCTGCAGTGTGATACCCAAAATAAAAACCTTTAAAATCCAAGTATTTAATAGAAAAATATTACATTTCTACACTACATAAAGTGTAAAGTGAGAATTCAGCTCAGTTCTTTGAGTCATCTGAGGAAACCTGGTGTGCTTTTGCACTAACTATGGACAGGAAATATCCTCCGAATGGGCCTCCACTATAAATAGTTTAGTGTCCTCACGTCACCTTAGTTAGGACAAGAAAGGAAACACTGATGGTGGTGTCAGAGGCCAAGTGGTAAGGGTTTTGCAAGCATTACTAAAAAACCTATTAAACCACCTTAAAAGAGGTGGGGAAAAAAAATCACATATTATAAACAAACAGAAAACATTGGAAACTGCACATGTCTGAAACAGAAAACATGATGTGAAACTGAACATGAACTCTGACCTCTGTGGGCTTCCCTCAGTGATGATATCATGACCGTAGCCCACTCCTGGGCCTCCTGCTCGCTGCGAAAGGTGAAGGTCAGCGTGTCATGTGGCGGCTTGATCGTGCACAGCTCGTGGCATCGAGGCGACTTGATCTCATACCTCACTGCGTGCAGCTCAAACTCTGCCAGAGACTGCGGGAGAGAACAGGCAGCAGATTAGTGTACCGAAGATAATTTTGTGTTCCCTTGGTGAATCCTCTTATAAGGAGAATGGGCGGGGCTGCGCAGCTCTGTTCTAGGCATATATTCAAAAAACGTATTAAAAAAACCTAAACGGAAGCTTGAATTTAAAGAAATTAGCAATACTCTGTCACTCACTCACTCGCCGAGCCGATTAATCCTGCTAGGGTCATGAGGAGCCTATCTCAGCCAACACTGGGCGCAGCGGGGGTACACCCTGAATAGCTCGCCACACCATTGCAGGGCAACACACACACAACCATTCACACTCCCACCTAGGGTCAATTTGGAACGGCCAGTAGGCCTAATGTGCATGCCTTTGAACTGTGGGAGGAAACCGGAGTACCCAGAGGAAACCCACACAAGTATTGGGGGAACATGCGTACTCCAAACAGAAACGCCTGCAGAGTCCTGAGTGAAGACCAGTACGCCTGGTCTGGTCTGATCCGGTCCCACAGAAGAGGGGGGCACAAACTGCTGAAACCGCTCATGCTGGCGATAACAGAACGATATCAGAACACACAGTGTATTAGACGCGGGGGGAGGCCGGAGCCTATCTCAGCCGACTCCGGGCGAAGGCGGGGTACACCCTGAACAGCTCGCAAGTCCATCACAGGGCAACACACACTCAACCAATCACACTCTGGAATTATCCGAATGTGCATGTCCGTGGACTGTGGAAGGAAACCGGGGTACCCGGAGGAAACCCACTCAAGTAAGAAGAACAGGATTCGCAACATGTGAAGTCCCTGACTAACAGTTCAGCCATTACTTTAACACCACCTGAGGTGCACCCAGTACTGTGTGTTGTGACACCTTTCTATTATTATTAGCATTTTAGTGTTGTGGCTATCTGGTATATATATAAATATAAAGCTAGATATTAAGTACAGGTCTCTCCCTTAAGGCCAGGGGTGTTACCATGATCCTGCCGTTACTGCCGGAGTCTCTGAGGGTCAGGCGGAAGTCCCCGGGCCGGTTCGGGTCCATGCTGAGCTGTAGGCGGAGAGCCGCGTCATCCTCGGCCGAACCGGGAGACCGGAGCGGCCGCAGAGTCCGCAGCGACGCCCGCGACACCGACACACGCACCGACATCAGCACCGTGCTGCAGCCCGAGCCCTGCTGAAGCGCCGGAGACGGAAACACCGGAGCCCAAACCCCCGAACTCAGAGACATCACGACCTCCGTCTGCTTTATATCCAACCTCCGGGGATTAAACAGGGAAAGAATGAAGTATGAAGTCAGGTAGAAGGAATCGCACACAGCGCTGTCATCATCTTTCCCTCTGACACAGGAGGGAAACAAATCAAAACAGGAAGTGGGTCCGTCTGATATATAATTCCTCCGGAAACTATGGCTGGAAATATGTGTGCCCCTTCACTACACTCATTATTATTATTATTATTATTATTATTATTATTATTATTATTATTATTATTAACATTATTATTAACATTATTATTGTTATTATTGTCATTATCATTATTATTATTATTATTAACATTATTATTGTTATTATTATTATGATTATTATTATTATCATTATTGTTATTATCATCATTATTATTATTATTATTATGATTATTATTATTATCATTATTATTGTTATTATCATCATTATTATTATTATTATTATTATTATTATTGTTATTATTATTATAATAATAATTATTATTATTATTTTTTTTTTAATCTATAATGTACAATTCTGTTTTGTTGGGAGCAAAAATATTGAGTTGTTATTAAATTATAAAAGATTTTAAATATATATTTTTTTCAAGTATGTAATGAATTTAAGTTATTAAACATTTCCTTCAAAGTTCTGTAGACACCTGAACTTCACACCTAGAGTCCTTTCCAAAATTATTTGGAACAACAAGGTCAGATATATCTTCTTCAAAAGATGAATATGAAACGATGGATCAGAGTTTTGAATATGTTAAACAACTTTAACACAACACCTTTAGAGAGAACCCAAGTCATGCAAAAATAATCAGGATAGAGTCATGGCTTGGGTTTGGATAGCTGCTTCTTCTGGCTGGGATCAGCCCCCATGTTCACCAGACCCCATGTTCCCCAGACCCCATGTTCGCCAGTATCTCTGTTCCTCAGTCCTTATTAAATTAATGGATCTTCCACTTATAGAAGTATCTAAGACCTAGTGTCAAATTCAAATTCGAATCAAATTCAAATTGAAACATACTCATTAAAGTAACAATTTATGGAATATTAGGGTTAGGGTTAGGATTAGGCTTCCTGGGGAACATAGGGACTGGGGAACATGGGGAACATAGGTACTGGGGAACACAGACATGAACCCCTTCTGGTCCAGGCTCACTAATCTTTACTGTGGCTATATTCATGAAAATAGCAGCAGACTGAATTCAGAAGTGGGGCGGCACGGTGGTGTAGTGGCCAGCACATCTGCCGCACAGCAAGAAGGTCATGGGTTTGAGTCCCAGGCTAGGTGTGGAGTCTGCATGTTTTCCCTGTGCTTGCGTGAATTTCCTCTGGGTGCTCCCGTTTCCTCCTATGGTCAAAGACATGCACATTAGGCTAATCGGCTGTTCCAAATTGCTCTTGTTGAGTGTGAGTGTGAATGGTTGTTTGTGTGTTGGCCCTGCAGTTGATTGACAAGCATCGGCTTAGATGGGCTCCAGCCTCCCCGCGACCCTAACAGGATTAAACGGCAAATGAGTGTGTGAGTGAGTGAGTGAACACATTCAGGTCAGAGATCGAAAGATGAATGAGAGATGACAGATCTTCAGTCCATCACAGCGCCAAGACACCCAGTCGTTTTTTTTAAAAAACTAACATGGATAATATTACTTGGATCGCTTCTTTCATCTCAGTAATATTGCTAAGAAATATGATGTCACTGCAGGATGCGTATATACACACAGAAAACGTGAAGACTATTCTCCACTCTCTATATAAACTCTTTTACTGAAATGATTTGAGACTTCACTGAGTGTGTGTGTGTGAATCGTTGTGTGAGTGTTGGCCCTGCGATGGTCTGGCGAGCTGTCCAGGGTGTGCCCCACCCTCGCCCAGAGTCGCCTGTGATTGGCGCCAGCCTCCCTGCAACCCTAATTAGGATTAAGTGGGTTAGAAAATTAATGAATGAATGAATGAATGAATTTAGGATTTCAATTACCATTGCAGTTATAAGATAACCAACTCGACTTCACGTTAAACTGTAGCGATGTTTCTCCTATATGGTTTGTATTTTTATCTGGTTTCACCCAAATGAGGATGGGTTTCCCTTTTGAGTCTGGTTCCTCTCAAGGTTTCTTCATCTCGGGTTTTTTCTTTGCCAGCGTTGCCACAGACTTGCTCAAGAAAGAGGTATGGGGTTTATAGAGACATGTTTAAAATTCTTAACCGATTGTTTTACTATGTAAAGCTGCTTTGCGACAATGTAAAACAACTGTAAAAAGCGCCATACAAATAAGACTGAATGGAATTGAATTGGAAATATATTTTAAAGGGAAGATATTTGTACAGAATGCATATCACGATAGTGTATAGAGGAAGTTAGTACAGCACCAGCAAATTACTCAGAATGAAGACATTTTGCCTAATCAAGTAAAATATGCTGGAGGATCCCTCTTTAGAGTGTAAATGTCTGGCAAAGAGCAGCAATCCTTCACAGACTTTCAGTTTTTCAGAATTTTATTACAGACAAAAAAAAGTACATTTTATATCAAGTAAGAAAAAAAACCCTTCATCAACTCTGAGGAGAGGTTTATTAATGAAGAAAACCAAAACCACGGCAGGCTGTGTTAATGTGCAGTATGCTTTGCTTTCAGGACGTTGTACAGAACAGCTCGTCACATTAATTACAGCATTAAGTACCCCGTTTATCAGATACCTGCTGCCAGTAAGGCGTAAAATGTGAACTTGTTCTGGTTCTAGCTGCATGTTCACACTGTGTAATGTACCATTACTATCAACACTCGGTGCAGCCTGTTCTGAAACATTGTCCACCCATACAAACAATGATGCAAACTTTTGTTTTAAATAATAATAATAATAATATTTATGTTTCCTTTCAGTGTTAAAAAATTAACGTTCCTTAAACAAATATGAGCATAATAAAAAGAAATAGCTCGCAGGACAAAACGTCCTTCACAATTTTCTTTTTCCTATATCTTCTTATGTCGTACGTTTCAGTAGCTCCTCCCATATATTTGACCACTCCCTCCATGGACGTTCATTAAGCCCTGTCCCATTTCCTTTATGTAGCCTCTCAGGTGTACCCCAGGTCAGGCTGAGTGCTTTGGATCTGGCACATTACAGGCTCCATTTGTTCACCACGTTATTTCCAGAACAGAACGTTCCAGAGCAGCAGCCAGCATGGATACACAAAGAGTGCCAACAGTGGGTAGACCAGCGAGCCGTACAGGGAGTGGTCCAGGATGCCCTGAGAGACGACGGACAGGAAGAGCACGCAGCACTCCGGTAGTGTGACTGGTGCTTCCTGGAGGTCCTGGAAGAGGAAAATACAGTAGAGGATCGTGCAGCCTGGACTGAGCAGCACCATCGCCAAGGCACCTAAAGACCTAGGAGACAGAAGAAAAAAGACCCAGGTGTGTCACCAGATGTTTTGTTTACAGGCGACAATCCAAATGCAGATTCCTAATATACAATCGCTAAAATCTCAGCGTAGCGGCTTTAGGTGCCCTGTGACTTTATTTGGGTTACATTTACATTAATAGGATGTGGCAGACGCCTGTATCCAGAGCGGTTTACCTTTTCATCTCGTTCATATAACTGAGCAGATGAGGGTTAAGGGCCAGGTTCATGGGCCCAACAGTGGTAGCTTGGTGGTACTGGGTCTTAAACCCCTGACCTTCTGATCAATAACTCAGAGCCTTAACCACTGAGCCACCACAGAGGTTTGGAAAATAAATGAATGAATAAAATTTTACTCAGTGGGTGGTTTTATGTGGCAATTTTGCAAATATTCATAGGGCGATTACTCATCTATTTGGGATGGAGGATTATTAAAGGAACAGACAACATATGTTTTAGCAGACACCTGAGGAAAGATCATTATTTAGGCTCCCCAAAGCAAAAAAACCCCCCAAAAAAACAAACAAAAAAGTTATATCACCTTAAACATGAGATTAAGATAAATTTCACAGCGACAGTCAATCAGCAGCCTACATATTTTTATATACAATTTCAGCCGACTAAAACAGTGGAAGAAATACTGGGAGGCCCTGGCCGTGACACAGATTGGACTCACTGTTAAATATTACCTCGGTGTACACACGAATGTGGAATTATGGGACTGCTTAGTAAAAATGGTGTTGAGTATGATTTACTGTAAATGAATAAGTCGCGACAGATTCAGAATTCTTTTGCTGCACATGCACTGAAAAGACGACGACCAGCACTATAACAGGGGGAGATTTTATTTATAGGTTGAATGTCTGATAGGAGAAAAGCAATTATACGGCGAGTCTTGTTTAAGAAATTCCCCTTTAAAAGCCTTTTCATTTTGGCTCCTGAGTGGCGCATCAACATGGCGTGCGACTATCAACCCGGAGATCGCAAGTTTGAATCCAGGTTGATGCCGCAGCCATCCGTGACCGGGAGTCCCATGGGAGCTAATTGGCCGAGCTCTCACGGGAGGGAGGGATGGCATACGCTGACTTCCCTGTCACTCACAGCGATCACCAGCCATTCATGGGCGTCTGTGAGCTCATTCGTACGAGGGGGGGAGGATAGCGCTTTCCCTCTGAGTATGTTAAGCCGCCTCCAAATTCACATGAGCAGCAGTTCGTAAAGAGGCGGCTGGCAGCATCGCATGTCACGGTGGGGGCATGTGCATGCTTACGCCCCTCCCTGCTTGGCGGTGCTCGTATGCGATAGGGAAGGAAATCCATGACAAGTGGGAATTGGATACGACTAAAAAAAAAAAAAGCCTTTTCATTTCGTTATACACCACATCAGTAGGGCGGCAGAGTGGTATAGTAATTAGCACATCCGGTAAAAATAGTGACAGTACACTCTAAATGCTTTTATCAGTTAGAAAGACAAGTAATGCAACAGAATGGGTTAAAGGTGACTCAGTGTTAATAAGATGAGCTTAAGTGTTAATTGTAGACGTGTGTGTTTGCATACTTGGGCATGTGTGGCGTGACGCAGGCTGCGGCAGGTACCAGTGTAATGGCCAGGATGAAACCTAGGGAGAAGTTGATGAGAGCCGTGCAGCCGAGCAGCACCGCCAGGTAGAGTACAGCAGCCAGTTTCAGTACTCGCCAGCCCTGCTCCGTGCCTTCGCCTGAGACAAACCTAACACACACACACGCACTTTATTTTTAATATTGCACTTTATTATATTTGGTAATCTGTCATAACATAAGATAAATAAAACACTTTGTGATTTTTTGTCATAGTAAAACAATTCAATAACACTATTATTATTATTATTTTCCTATAAAAGTGATTAAAAGTGTTTTAACTGATTATCACCTTACAGTACAATCCGAGACAGTAGTTTTCTCAATGGAATGCGTGTTTTTATATTACCTGTGTGTGTTGTGTGGCACTGCCAAGCCTGCAGTGTAGATAGCGACGGCAGTGAGAACCACAGCCTCGGTCTCAGACACGGGGAAGTGCTCTACTGCTGTGTCCTGAGACAGGATGGGGAGTGTGTACAGAGCCACGCCCGTCAAGTGACTGATCACTATCGGAGTCAGTATGGAAAGGACACCCGGATTAGATGGCTGGAAGAACGTGGGGAAAAAAAAATATCAGGATCAATATGGAGAATCTGTATCGTGAACAACACACTAGCAAACTAGCTCTCCCCAATCACATGACCAAAACATAAAACAGGGTGGAGCTAAGGTATGCGTCCTGAGACACGTGCTGATGCAGAAAAAAAAAAAAACACTCTATTCGCCCTCTTCCGCATACATGAGCACATAGATTTCTGACTGGCTACAATTGCTGCGACTAAAAGAAGATATAGTATATGATCCCTCCCACTTTGTCGTCCTAATCTCCAAAGCAAACGCTTCTTTGCTGTTCAAGCCCGTTTTCGATGTTTAGAAAAATTTTATGATGTAAATAAACGGACCGTTTCTCCTTCACCGACTCCATCCTGGGTTACCGGAGCTGGACTGCCAATCTGGACCCACAAATCCAACGCCTGCAGTAAAGTCAAGGATCCTCAAGACATTTTTACTCAAACCTCCAGTGTACAGTTAGTACAGTCACTTCAGGATGTGATGCAGTACGCAATAAAATATCAAACAGAAAAGGGTGCTGCTCCTTATGCCCCTTTCTCAACGACGCAACTTGACCCGCGGAAGTTCACAGAAATGCCTCCGCAGAACAAAGTGTGATTATCGTCACGTGTATCGCAAGTTGCCGCAGAGAACCGTCAGCACCGCAGCCTTCTACAGCCGCTCGCACTAAATTCTATCGTGTTTGATTTTTCCGCATTCTGCATTGTCATTTCTGCGTGACAACGACACATCTCCTGCATCTACACCGCGGGGTGTTCCTCCTCGAGGTGAAAGTTGCGTCAGTGAGAAAGGGGTATTTTGCTGCAGCACAAATGTAGTAAAAGCGCTATCTACCCTTTTCCACATACACAAGCTCAAAGATACCTATGACTGACAATATTCAATCCCTCCCTCCCTCCCTCCCTCAACATTGCTGCAGTTAGAATATCGTGACTACTTAACCGTGAGTTGCCAAAAACCAACACAAACCGTTGGGGTTATAAAATCGGTGCTCTTTTAGAAGATATTTTGCCGTTTTATCTGAGAGGATACTCGCAGCAGCAGAATAGCAGCCAGCAGGCCAAACGCAGGCATGTAGTATCCAATAGAGACGAAGTGAGACAGCGAAGGCAACAGGTAGAAGAAATAGGACTGGTGAAGTCTCTCCAGGAGATTATTTAACTTCCTGAACATTCCCTCCAACAGCCTGAGAAACAGGGCAAAAAAACATTTTCTTAAGTTTATATTCACAAATTATTTTTAATTTTTAAGAGAATGGGTAACATTTGCTCTTACATACCATATATGGTTAATTGTGGGCGTGTCTGTATGTAAATGAGCAGTTAAATGTGTGCATACAATGTATTATAATTTATTAAACTTTATTACTTGTGTGTGTGTGTACTTTCTTAAGAACCCAATTTTATGCACATGACCATTCTCTAAATTATTTAGAACTGCGGTGTTGAGAAACGAAGCCCCTGAAATCCTAACAGAACGGACAGCAGTGAAAACACGCCGTCAGACCTGCCGAGAGTGGTGGCATCAGTCTTGTAGTGTCGGAAACTGTTGATGCCGCGGACGGTCGCGGCCTCGATGTGGTAGCGCAGGAAGAGACCGTGATCGCCCCAGGGCCGACCGCTCGCTTGTTTCAGCACCATCAGCATCATGGTCTGTGCTGCATGCGTGTAACCCTCCGCACTGTCCCAGTCGTTCCTCTGGAGCTGAGAGAGGACACAAGCGTCACATATAAATAAAATTCCATAAATAATCCAATGTGCATTTCTGAGATACAGGGCCAGTTTTGCTAACTAGTGGTGCCGGCGAACACCCAGTTTTGGTGTAAAAAAGTACTGCGGGTATTTACCAAGAAGGTGCAGTGGGAAGATTACACCTGAGAGGTGGGGGTTGAGAGATTATTTGCGACTGGTCCCGAAAACTGATTTACTCTACAATTTGCTAAATTGATGCTATATGTACCACCGAAAAAACGATGTCTTATTTTTTTGCGTCACATTCGTGACACTATGTGTAGTGGTAGACACCCTTCCACAGCCTCCGCAGGAACAGATGGCTCCTCTCCATGCATTTATCCCCACTGATATAAGATTTTTCAACACCTCCTGACCCCCACCCAATTTGGAACTTCCAGTTCACCTAACGTGCATGTCTTTAGACAGCGGGAGGAAACCAGAGTACCCGGAGGAAACTCACACAAGCATGACGAGAGCATGCAGACTCCACACAGAAATGCCCGAGCGCAAGACTCAAACCCAGGGCATTCTTTCTGTGAGGTGGACGTGCTAACCACTACGCCACCATGCCGCCCCGCATGTTTACATATATACAAATTTATAATGAGATTAAAAATACAAAAGACGTTATCATATTATATACAAACAAACAAACAAATAACTTTTTAGGCACTGTGTTATTGAAAATAACTACATAAATAAATATTTACTCATAATTCATGATTATCATTAAGCATAACCCTAGATATTTATTTATTTTTATTATTTAAGATTTTATATATTAGAAATAAATCAGTCAATAAAAGAAATTATTAGCCAATTAAAATTAATCAAAACAATTCATTCGAACACATCCTGTCTCTTACCTTCCCCTGAATGGTGCAGAGGATGCCGAGCTTCTGGCAAAAGGCGTAGAAGAGGTTGGCCAGGTCCAGGTTGGGGAGTTGGCCGTTCAGACCCTCCAGTACCAGGTCCAGGCTCGTGATCATGTCACTGCTGAGCTCTAGAGAGAGAGCAGCCTGGATGGAGCCGGCTCGGCCCTGTAGCGGCGTGAAGCTCATCCCTGATTGATGGACCAACCGAGATTGATCCGTCACAGCAGAATGTCAGATCATGTTTTTGTTTAAATCCGATGCAAGGAAGCTCAATTACAATTACAAGCAAAGCTAAATTGATTGATTCTGTAAGTCTGGTATCTATGCTAAAAGTAATAGTTCTGCCTTCTGGTTGTCAGTCAAATCAATTGTTCATTCTGAGAGGAGCATCACATGGGACTCACCGGTGATATTGGTGTGATGGTAGCCCTCTAACCACGCCTGCATGCCGATGAGATCATGCTCGTTCACCAGGAATATGATATCTTTAGCCCAGTAAATCTGACCTGAGATTAAAACATTACAAACATTACACTTGGATCGCACGGTAACATGGTGAACAAGCTAGTCGGGTAAAAACAACCTAATATAAAACCAGTGTGAATGGTTGTGTATGTGTGTTGACCTGCGATAGACTGGCGAGCTGTTCAGGGTGTACTCTGCGTTCCCCCAGTGTCAGCTGAGATGACGCCCTGTGACCCTAATGTTAGGTTACACCTCTCTGGACATGGCTAATCTTTGGTTACACCTGTCTCGAACATGAGGTCATCAGGTGATAATTACGCCTGTCATTTTCAGTTCAGTCAACAATTTATAAAAAAGGTCTTAGCGTTGCAGTGCCCTGCTACAAGATGACACCCAAAAATCATCAAAGTAATATATGCATATTTGGAATTATTGCACACTCGCTTTTTTACACACAGCTCCTCATCCTTTAATAAACCTGAGTTCCTCCTGTAGATATTTCATCTACCGATGTTGTAATTATTGGATGCGAGTCGTATTTTTGTCCATGGAACTTGTGAAAGCTTACACTCTCTATTTCTACTTGATACTACCAGTGTAGCAGATCTATGTGCAAGCATGCACTAAAACTGACTCTATACAACTCCAGGAAACACGAAGTGAAAGATTAAGTGTTAGCGGTGTGGGTGTTCGCCGTTAGTCGCGTTTATAAAGCTCCTCACTTCTGAAGTACTGAGCGAGACCCAGTAGAAGGCCCACTGCGTGGTTGTTGCTGTTGCCTGGACTGCAGGGGGCGCTGAGCACCAGGGCTTCTGTTCGTGGAGCTCGAGGTGCTCGCAGGATCCCGTACACATTAGTGCCTCGGACCATCTGAAAGCGAGGAGAGAGAGAGAGAGAGAGAGAGAGAGAGAGAGAGACAGTGAAATACAAAGATAAAGAGAGAGAGAGAGAGATACAAAGAGAAAGACAGGGAGAGAGAGAATGAGAGAGGCAGTAAGAGACACAGAGAGAGATACAAACAGAGACAGAGAGAGAGAGAGAGACAGTGAAATACAAAGATAAATAGAGAGAGAGAGAGAGAGATACAAAGAGAAAGACAGGGAGAGAGAGAATGAGAGAGGCAGTAAGAGACACAGAGAGGGATACAAACAGAGACAGAGAGAGAGAGAGAGAGAGAGAGAGACAGTGAAATACAAAGATAAAGAGAGAGAGATACAAAGAGAGAAATATAGAGACAGAGAGAGACAGAGTGAGATACAAAGAGAGAGACAGGGAGAGAGAGAGTGAGATACAAAGAGAGAGACAGGGAGAGAGAGAATGAGAGAGGCAGTAAGAGACACAGAGATACAAACAGAGACAAATAGAGAGACAGAGAGAGAGAGAGAGAGAGAGAGAGAAAGAGAGATACAAATAGAGACAAAGAGAGAATGGGTGGTAAAGACAAGACGAGTGAGACAGAAACACAGAGAGAAGGGGAGAGGGGCAGGGGACAGAGAGAGGTGGGGGGCAGAGAGAGAAAGAGGGAAATAATTCTTTTATAAACATCAAGCTTTCACTCATTCAAAACCTTTTTATTTAAAACCGAAAAATGCACTCAGAATGCAGACCTCCACCAAGGTAACGCAATCTGTTCTTTAAACGGGTTACCGAGGTTAGGATAGTTAAAGTGATGTATAGTTACTGTGCCCCCTTGAGGCCTGTTCCGCAAAATTAATTTTTAGCTCTGTATTTTTTTCTCCTGGAGCACTCTGGGTATTTTAGATGCCTGATCGCACGATATTTAAAAAAAAAAAATCCTTCAAAACTGTCCTGGATCCGGATCACGCCAAAAATTTTATCACTTCTTCGTTGGCCCAAGACCCACATTTGATTAAACTTCCATGGAAATCTGTCCGTTTCAATAATAATGATATGATGATGATAATACAGGTTTAGAAATGTGACTACACTTTATTTTTCATTAATAAATATAAGAAAATAATATATAACGTATACATACAGTATATCTTACCGTATTTGGTGCCGGTATTACGTAACAAGCTACTGTCTCTAATCCTTTCCTTCTGTAGATGGAATGTGATTTTTCTTCTTCAGTTAATTTCTCACCTACTTCTCGGTGATACAGCTGTTCTGTATATTGAATTTAGTGTGTGTGTGCATCAGTGTATCCACTCACAAATCTCTCCTTGCTCTCATCAGGGAAGGGCAGTGTGCGTGAGAAACTCTGAGTGAAAACCTCCAACCCTCTGGCCTGCATCGTCTTCACCAGCCAATCCACCGGCATGCCCCTTCAGTGAGACAGGGATTCATAAAGAGACAATCATGTATACATTTAGTACTTTCGTCTCATGGTACGAAGGTCGTAGGTTCGAGTCTCGGGCTCAGCAAGGGCAGGGGTCAACACAGCCGGACATCTGACAGCCTGAGACTAGTAACTTTGGACCTCGGGCCAGCATCAAGTGAAACACATGCCCAGCCGGACTAATAATCTTCAGAGACGTCATCCGCCATTTTTGTTTTCAACTAGAGCTACGAGGCAGCGTTCAGTAGTTTTCGTCGAGTCTCGTGTCCAATCGCTGACCGCCTTGCATGTATACTTCGGGAGAGTTCATACATGCTTGCTCAGCCAATCAGAGAGCTTCTTACAAAATCATTTCGCAACTTCAATCCAAAACCGTGACTTATGTAAGGTTTTCACGGGAGGGGCTAGTAAATCTTCTGAGGCACGAGCCCTGGGTTCTGTGTTGACCCCTGAAGGACATTTCTGTGTAAAGTTTGCATGGGTTTCCTCCGCGTACTCCGGTTTCCTCCCACAGTCCAAAGACATGCGGATTAGGCTAAGTGACTTTTCCAAAATGCCCCTCGGTGTTAGTGTGAACGATTGTAAGTGTATTGGACCTGCGATGGTCTGGCGAGCTGTTCAGGGTGTACCCCGCCTCCACCCAGTGACGGCTGAGATAAGCTCCGGCCTCGCCGTGACTCTAGTCTAGGGTTAAGCAGTTCAGCAGCAGCAGCAGCAAATGAAATCCCCTCTTAAAAATACAGAAATCAAACAGTCACAATTCCGCCCTGAGTATGTTCTACTTACCCAGCCTTTTTCTTATGAGACGCAAACTCTCGCGCAGTAGCCAAGGCTCTTTCTCCCGAAGGAAACCGCTCCTCCACCATAGTGGAACCCATCGCGTTCTCCGACATGTACGTCCGCAGAGTGAACGGCTCAAACGCCAGACCCATGAACCAGGCAATCCCCGCTAGGTAGCACACCACACTGTAGCCCAAACAAGATGCCATTACTCGCCCAGTTCGTGTCATCTTTAATTCAATCTCTTTGAATGACTGTTATTTCATCTGTGTTGCACACTGTGATATGTTCACACTGTTGGAACATGAAAAGCCTGCTGGGATCTAAGAATTTAAATCAAGGTTCTCACACACTGCACTAATCCGGAGGAGTGACTGCTTACCATATGGGAGTGTTGAGGCGGGTGAGGAGACTGGTCAACGCCTTCCTGCGGTTTGGGTCAGATAACAGCCCCATGCTGTTTCACCGGCACTCAGCTCACTACTACCTGGGAACCAATCATGAAACCCAAAGAGGAGTCAGCGTAAGTGGTTCAGCCAGTCATGTAACAATAACATGTTTTTTTTACTTTAATAAAAAAAGGGAAAAAAAAGGTATCTGAGGAAAACGCCTGAATAATAATAAAGACATCCTTACAATAACACTCCAAATGCTAGAACACCTGGACGCTTAGGTAAGAGGTGGAGCTTTTTTTAAACTGAAGGGTGACACAGGCGGAGTCAAGCAGTATCCTTGTGCTGATTGGGTGGATGCTGCCAGTATATATATAGATATTTTATCTCTTCTTTGGACCGCCACAGAAAGAACAGTGCTTGCAATCTTCAGCCTCGCAACAAATCTAGCTTCTTTTGGAGCAGACGATGAAGAGACTGCCCAGTAATTCATTAGGCTCTTCAATTCGCATCAGAGTCGTTGGTTCCTATTAACCCAGAATCGGTGCAGACCACCACTGCTCCCAGTAACCAGGTGCTGAACGTGACTGCTCCCAGTAATAAGCCACTGGACACAATTGCTCCCAATAGCCAATCGTTCGACACTACCTCTAGCAATAAGCAATCGTTGGACATTATTGCTTCCCATGAACAATCGCTGTACACCACTGCTCCCAATGATTGATCGGTGACACCAGTGCTCCCAATAACCAACTGTTCAATACCATTGCTCCCAATAATCGACTGTTAAACACCACTGCTCCCAGTAAACAATTGTTCGCCACCATTGCTCCCAATAAACAATCGTGGACATTACTACTCCCAATAAACAATCATTGGACACCTTTGCTGCCAATAAACAATAATTTGACACCATTGCTCCCAGTAATCGACTGTTAAATACCATAGCTCCCAGTACCTAAACGTTAGACACCATTGCTCCCAATAACCAATGATTGAACACCTCTGCTCCCAAAATTCTCCCAAAATGGGCTACACCAGCAGGAATCTGAGGCTAATTGTGTCAATAAAGGATAAGAATTCTGTTAAGTCATGCACCATGATGCGCGCGCGGGAGACTGGAACCAGATGAACAGGTTCTTCCTAACTTAACTAAACATATAATTATTTGTTCCACATCACAGACAGCCTTCTTCTTCTTCTTCTTCTCCTTCTTGTTTTTAATGAAAACCCAGGAATAAACTCGCTGTTGTTGGTTTATTTCTACTGTTGGTTGCTAACCAGTTCAGCTCCTAGCTAGCTGCACGAGAGCTGTCAAACCGCCTGCATTCAGTCACTGTGTCTTCTGGAGTCGTGTTTCCAAAATAAATGTATTATTTATATCAAATATTTTAAATACACACTAACAATTTCCCCAATAAGTCTGACGTATCCAAATATTACCTTGAGAAATAGTTAAAATCCAAAACAGGGCAAAATTACGTTCATTTTCCCCCCAGCCTTACATCGGAAGTGAAATAACACCGGAATTTCCGGTAAACTAACGGATCTACAAATAATACTGAACGCGTACTTCCGGATGAAATGAAATGAAGATCAGCGAATCGGTGCGGCACGTCTTGAAAATCCGACCCCTGAAACCGACACGAATCTCAAATGGTTCCTGCTCCCTATTTTAAATAGATGAGCTTTGCTTATTTATACAGCGACCAGCCACAACATTAACACCACCTGATTGCTCTGTGCTTCGGCAGCCCCACACACAATCAAATTTAATCAATTATTATTATTATTATTATTATTATTATTATTATTATTATTATTATTATTATTTGAATTTTTTGCCACAACAAAATCTTTACAGTTTAAATTATATGTTGAAAAAAAATTCATAATAATAGTAATAATAATACCCAATGACTTTTATTAATGATATTAATAAACATTAATACATAAATAAATTGTGTTATGTGTTTTGTCTTCTAGGAAGATGGGCAAAGTAACTGATAAGCACTTCACCTTGAAAAAAAAAATAGAGAATTGCTATTAAAAAAAAAATGGGTGTAAGTCAGTACCTGCTGCTTGCTTATCTTTCCACATTTTAGGCCATACTGTTGTGTTAGCATTGATGTACCAGAGGCCTGTTCTATAATGCCTGATTATCCGGGTTCAGGAGTAACCTTGTGATGTCGGGAGTAACTTCCAGATTAACCAGTGCTAGGAAAGCTGAGTAGGGTTTTCACAAGGTGTGCTCCCTAATTATTTTCGATGGAGTAATATTTTATTTAATTCTGATGCATATCACAAATTAAAAATACCACGGACTATAACATATATACATCTATCACTTAATTCCATTGATTCTGTACACGTGTCCTAACAAGTACCAGAATCAGGACCACTAAAATTATAAAGATCAAATGTACTTGATATTTTAATCATCAGCACAACAAATTAATTAACTCGACTGAAATACATATGATATTTAACTTAAACCTTATCCATCACGCCAGCTAGTGCATAGAGTACTATTTGAAATTCACAGAATGCTGTTTGAATTATAAATATATTCTAAATCCACTTTCTGCACTAATCTTCATATTTTTTAGCTACTGATGGGTTAATTCCAGGAATGTAGCCCATAGTCAGCTCTTGAAAAATGTTCCTGGCTGTTTTCAATATTTCACATATTTACTTATTTCCTTATATTTCAGTCCTGTTTAAAATAGGACTCCATCAAATAAAATAAAGATGCAACAGGAATATTTTTATTATGAACTGGCACTGTGTTAATAACAAGCCTTCTGACTTTATTTGCCCCCATGTTGCACTTTATTTGCCCCCACGGTGTTCTACTTTATTTGACCCACGGTGCTGTACTTTATTTGCCCCATAGTGTTGTACTTTATTTGCCCCCATGGTGCTGTACTTTATTTGCCCCCATAGTGTTGTACTTTATTTGCCCCCATAGTGTTGTACTTTATTTGACCCACGGTGCTGTACTTTATTTTCCCCCATAGTATTGTACTTTATTTGCCCCCACGGTGTTGTACTTTATTTGCCCCCATAGTGTTGTACTTTATTTGACCCCATAGTGCTGTACTTTATTTGCCCACATAGTGTTGTACTTTATTTGACCCCATAGTGTTGTACTTTATTTTCCCCCATAGTGTTGTACTTTATTTGCCCCCATAGTGTTGTACTTTATTTGCCCCCCGGTGCTGTACTTTATTTTACCCCATAGTGTTGTACTTTATAATCCCCCACAGTGCTGTACTTTATTTTCCCCAACAGTGTTGTACTTTATTTGCCCCCATGGTGCTGTACTTCACGTGCCCCCACCCGAGTGTTGTACTTTATCTGCCCCATGGTGCTGTACTTTATTTTACCCCATAATGTTGTACTTTTTTTGCCCCCATGGTGCTGTACTTTATTTTACCCCATAATGTTGTACTTTTTTTCCCCCAACATTGTTGTACTTTTTTTGCCCCGATGGTGCTGTACTTTACCTGCCCCCACCCCAGTGTTGTACTTTATTTGCCCCCCAGTGCTGTACTTTATTTTACCCCATAATGTTGTACTTTATTTTCCCCAACAGTGTTGTACTTTATTTGCCCCCATGGTGCTGTACTTTACCTGCCCCCACCCCAGTGTTGTACTTTATCTGCCCCATGGTGCTGTACACTATTTGCCTCCATGGTGTTGTACTTTTTTGCCCCATGGTGTTGTACTTTATTTGGCCCCACAGTGTTGTACTTTATCTGCACCATGGTGCTGTACACTATTTGCCTCCATGGTGTTGTACTTTTTTGCCCCATGGTGTTATACTTATTTGCCCCCACAGTGTTGTACTTTATCTGCACCATGGTGCTGTACATTATTTGCCCCCATGGTGTTGTACTTTTTTGCCCCATGGAGTTGTATTTTATTTACCCCCATGGAGTTGTATTTTATTTACCCCCATGGTGTTGTATTTTATTTGCCACCACATGTTTTCCTTTATTTGCCCCAAAGGTGCTGTACTTTATTTGCCCCCATGATCACAAGAACACTTATGTGCGGAAGCTTCGCTTTCAATACCATAATCCCATATAGTCTTTTCATGAAACTCTGGGATATTATATAGTTTTTAATTTTTACTTTATATTTTATGTTTAATCTAAAATCTAAAATATTGTTTATGTGCAATACTTGTTTCTTTATGTGTAATATTGAGGGGGATCTGAGTCCAAGAATCCCATTGCCAGTAGTGATGTTCCATTGTTACCTGTATATGACAAATAAACTTGAAACTTGAAAACTTGAAACATGGTGTTGTATTTTATTTGCCCCAATGGTGTTGTACTTTATTTGACCCCACAGTGCTGTATTTTCTTTGCCCCCATGGTGTTGTACTTATTTTGCTTCAACAGTGTTGTACTTTATTTGCCCCCATGGTGTTGCACTTTATTTGCCCCAACAGAGTTGTACTTTATTTGCCCCCATGGCGTTGTACTTTATTTGCCCCCATGGTGTTGTACTTTATTTGCCCCAACAGTGTCATACTTTATTTGCCCCAGTGGTGCTGTGTTTTATTTGCCCCATGGTGTTGTACTTTATTTGCCCCCACATGTTGTACTCTATTTGCCCCAACAGTGTCATACTTTATTTGCCCCAGTGGTGCTGTGTTTTATTTGCCCCATGGTGTTGTACTTTAT
>JBCNYH010000010.1:21759534-21791954 GCA_039654325.1 Tandanus tandanus
AGATGGGCGCCAGCCTCCCCGCGACCCTAATTAGGAATAAGCGGTTCAGAAAATGAATGAATGAATGAATGAATAATTCATTTTCTGGACACCAGATATTACTTCAAGGACACTTTTTTTTAAATGAAATTTTCTGATGCTTGACTAGTTCGCGTTTCATTTATTTTTCCAAATATATTAACACTGTTAAGACAGATATACACTATCATTTAAAAGTTTGGACACACTAGACTGAAAATAAAGATGAAGTAGATTAAAGACAAGTCTAAACTGAAAAGTTAATCTCTATATACACATTTATTTCTCAATCACTTTGTAATTCTACCATATACATTTTAAATTGTTTCTCAAAACAATTAGTTTTTCAATGTAGAGCTTCGGAATGATTAAGAAACAGCTCCTGAGTGAATCACCTTAAAGGGTACCCGTGGTGAATTTGTATTACTAGCTCATCGTGACATCAGCGGTTCTGTCATGCAACGTCAGTCCGTGCTCCTAGTATGGCTGAGTGCTGCCACACTACTATTACTACTGGGCATGTGCATTGATATGTTGCCTTCTTCATTGGCTGTTCCAGCCCTGGTAGTGACCTGAATATGTTGTTTTGTCCTATTGGCAGCAGACACCGGTCTATGATAGCACATTAGCGGCTGGTGCTGAGCTGTGTCGCCAGGAAAATGACATAGTGCAAAGCATACAATGCACAAAAAAAAGCGCGGAGGAAACGTGGAACACAGAACATAACATCGGCACGGTCCGTACTCTGAAAACGTTTGCCTCGCCAAAAGGAACCAGTAAAAGGGAAGCGCCTTTAGTATGCAGGGATTTTTTCACCTAAAATGTCGTTCGCTGCTTGTTTACTTGTGCTGAACAACCCGGCCCAAAGAGTTCACGTCACTTCTGGGAAAAAATGGTTGTTCCACAGTGGTTCATCCCCCACTAGTAATCCACAGGATAAAATTACCCAGTATAGTGTTTTTATGGTCATTTATGTTAAAATATTCTCTGTATCGCTTAAACCTATTACACCATGCATGAATTATCATGTAAGGATGACCAATATCGCTCTTTAATGACGATGCTGAGAGTAGGCAAAGCTTCATCAGGAAAGCTGTAATGAATTACAGTGGCTATAGAAAAGATTCATCGACTTGAAGACATTCACATGTTGTTGCATTACAGCCTAAAATGAAGACACACAAAAATATTTTTTCCCAAATGTATTTACTGAGTACAACTTATAACAACTGAGTAAAAGACATATTAGCAAAAGCTCTGAAAAATAAAGCTCCCTCCTGTATCATTTAACAATATTTTGCTTTGATTACAACAATCAGTCTGTTGGGATACCTCTCTACCAACTTTACACATTCAGGCTGTGCGATATTTGCTCACTCTTCTTTAAAGAACTGTTCAAACTGAAGTATGAGTCTGTGTCTGGGTACATCCAGAAATGCATGGAGGATGTTAGTGTGGTCAAAACATCAACACACGGGCCAATGAGAAATCCTGGATGACCAGTGAGGTACGTGCAATGCTGAAAGCACGGAACGACGCTTTCAAGTCTGGTGACATGGTGGCGCTGAAAACAGCTAGAGCCAACCTGAACCGGGCTATAAGATTCGCAAAGCGTGCTCATGGTCAAAAAATGCAGAACTTTTTCAATGACTCCACAAACACCAGATGAATGTGGCAGGGCATCCAAGCTATTACCGATTACAAGGCCCCACCCCCCTCCTGTGAGAACCACATCAGTTTCCTCGACGAACTAAACAATCATTTTGGGAGTTTTGAGGCAATAAACACCACCCCAGGAAAAAAAAAATCTATTCCTCGTCCAGATGAGCAGTCACTCTGCCCGGACCCAGTTGATGTACGGAGAACTCTGAAGAAGGTTAACGCCCAGAAAGCAGCTGGCCCCAACAACATACCAGGAAAGGTGCTCAAGGAATGTGCTGACCAGCTGGCTGGGGTTCTCACAGACATTTTCAACACCTCGCTGCACCAGGCTGTGGTACCATCCTGTTTCAAGACTGCCATAATTGTACTGGTACCAAAAAAACCACAACCTCCCCCTCAATGATTACCGCCCAGTAGCACTCACACCTATCATGATGAAGTGCTTTGAGAGGATGGTAAAGGATCACATTGTTGCCAGTCTCCCCCCAACATTCGACCCGTTCCAGTTTGCTTATCGCCCCAACCGCTCCACAGAGGACGCCATCTCCTCTGCACTCCATCGGAGCCTAGAGCATCTGGAAGGGATAAACACACATGTGCGGATGCTGTTTCTGGACTGAACGCTGTCTGACCAGGGCACAAAACATCACCAGAGACCCCTCCCACCCCCACCATGGACTGTTCTCACCGCTGGCCTCTGGAAGGAGATTCCGAAGCCTACGGAGCAGAACAGACAGGCTCAACAATAGTTTCGTCCGGCACGCCATAAGACTGCTGAACGCATTAAACTATTCCTCCCTCACACACACACCCACACACACCTGATAAGGACTGCACCACTAAGGACCTCTGTGCCATATTACTGTGCAATATTACACTGCAAATGGACTGTGCAATATATTGATCTTTCATTTATCTTTTATACAAACGTTTTTAAATACAAGACACATTCGTGGAGCATTTGTGATTTCCTCTATTCATTTATCTTATCAGAACTTTTGAAATTATATCTTTCAGTTGGATGTTGTAAGTTGCATTGATTAAACATATTTTTGTGCACATGATTTAAGCCTGCAAAGCACTCTCATTCTCGTTTATTTGCTGAGCTGCTTAATCCTATAAGGGTCGAGGGCATCTCAGCCAACACTGGGCGAAGGTGGGATACACCCTAAACAGTTGACCAGACCATCGCAGGGCTAACACACACAGCCATTCACACTCACATACACACCTAGTGGCAACCTCGAACAGCCATTTAGCCTAATGTGCATGTTTTTGAAATGTGAACGGAAACTGGAGTACCCAGAGGAAATCCACTCAAGCTTGGGGAGAACATGCAAACTCCACACTGAAACACCTGAACCAGGGACTCGAACCTGGGATCTACTTGCTGTGGGGTGGACATGCTAAACACTACGCCACCATACCGCTGGCATCAAAGCAACAAAAAGTAAATATATAGTCTATCCATCTAACGTATATAACGTCTATCCATCATCAATACCAATTAACCCTTAGGGATGCAGGAGAAGCTGGAGCCAATCCCAGCTGACTTCAGGCAAGAGGCGGGGTTACACCCTGAACAGGTTATTGCAGGGCTAACACAGACACAAACAACCATCCACACTCACATTCAAACCTATTAACAGTTATAGTATAACAGTTTAACAGTTGTGGGCAAATATGACATTCAAGACAAGATATTCATCCATTCATTCATTTTATAAGCCGTTTAATCCTAATTAGGTTCGCGGGGAGGCTGGCGCCCATCTCAGCCAACTCTGGGCGAGGGCGGAGTACACCCTGGACAGCTCGCCAGGACATCGCAGTAGATAAGACTCATTCCACTAATTGTTTTTGTAACCAGATGACTAAATGTATGAGCTGCAAATTTAGTGGTGTTTAAAGTCACTGTTGACGCACTGTAGTCCCTCTAAAAATATATAAAATAGCAATAGCAATGGCAAATAAAAACATTAGCTAGCAATATAGCAAGAATCAGATCTAATCAGGTCTAAATTTCCCAAATTGCATGAGACATAGAATCTAACTTTAAAGTATAAGTTATAAATCACTCATTGGGTGAGACGTTGGGTCACTTTCATGCTTTCTTTTGCGAAATGTCTGTATTTGTTTTAATGTATGTGTTTAAGGATGCAAACCCCTGTAAATCCTGCTCTCTAGGACAAGCACCCATTGACACTCACATTACCACATAGGGACAGTCCGGAAAAGCAAATTAGCCTAATGTGGACGTATTTGGACTGTGGGAGGAAACTGGAGCACTCAGAGGAAAACCCACACAAGCACAAGGAGAAGATGCAACCTACAGAACCGGGGAATGAACCCAGGACCTTCTTGCTGTGAGGCGAAAGTGCTAATCATCATGCCACTGTGATCCAATCGGCTATTTATTTTTTATCTGTCACATTCATTAAGGTATTGCTGTTTACCAGTTCTGAACTTTAGTGTACAATGCATACAGTGAAAACACATCTCAAAGACTGTTCAAGAACAAGTTTTGGAAAAATAAGATAATTCAAATATTGTTCCTCACCATCATAGCAGAGAACCGGCCACATAGCGTTACACGATACAGCATACCAACCAGGATCATCTATCGCGCAACATTCTTCATGTCCACTGTAGTTATTAGGCTCTCCCGAAACCCAATCTGTGTAGCTTGGCGGCTCATTGTTGAAGGACCAGCGCCAGCTGTTGATGTCATTGTACAGTCCAATCCAAGCTTCTGAATTAAAATCGTACTTCTGCGCTTCCTTTTCAAACTGGATCATGTCATCACTGCTTTGGATGATAGCTAGGTTGGTGTGTGTGGCTTGGCAGAAAGCCTTGGCACCATCCCATGTTTTATTGTCCTGGATCAGATAGTACTTACGGTAGGCAGAAAGGACAAAAGGGACAATACCTGTGGATGAGATTTTAAAATGTTTATAGGGAGGAATTCCCAATGACTTATTTCTTGCTTCATAATATCGTCTTGTATACATGGTATAGCCATGGTATAGTTGAGGTCGTATGGGAAAAACAAATATATGATGGGTACTGTTTTGTCTGGTTGATATCAACATTTCCACTTTTCATTACCACTGTTATTCAGATTGGTTCATTAGAAATCTAAATCTATACCCAGCTTTAGGATAGTGTAGAAAGTACTATTCATTCATTCATTCATTCATTCATTCCGTCGGTCTTCTCTGCTTATCCGAGGACTGGTAGCAGAGGCAAAAGGTTTATGAGGGAAACCCAGGCATCCTTCTCCCCAGCAACATTCTTCAGCTCCTCCTCTAGGACTCCGAGGAGTTCCCATGCCAGACAGGATATATAATCCCTCCAGTGAACCTCCTCCCTGTTGGATTTGTCTTAAACACCTCTAAAGGGAGGCAACCAGGAGGCATTCTAATCAGATGTGCGTCCCACTTTAACTGACTCCTTTCAATATGGAGGAGCATCAGCTGTACCCCAAGTTCCTCCAGATGTCTGAGCTCCTCACCCTATCTCTAAGGCCGTCCCCAGGCACCCAAGTTCTATACAGACAAAATTAAATAAAATGCAGCTAACTATACAAATGATATAATTCATAATCTGAAGAGTATTATCTGATGGGAGGAGCTGGAGCTGGGATCTGACTATTTTAATGCACACTGTCTGCTGACCAATATTTTACGTAAGTTAAAAAATGTGTGTCATCTCTCTCTCTCTCTCTTTCTTTCTCTCTCTCACACACAAACACAAAAACACAAATGATCTGCTTTCTCACCTGTAATAATAAATCATGATCTGAAGATTATTATCTGATGGGAGGAGCTTAGATCTGACTATTTTAGTACACACTGTCTGCTGACTAATATCTCAGTTGAGTTCAAAAAATGGGTGTCATCTCTCTCTCTCTCTCTCACACACACACACACACACACACACACACACAAACAAACACAAAAACACAAATGATGTGCTTTCTCACCTGTAAATAACAGGAGTTGGAACAGAGGCATCATCATCTCCGGTGTGTTACTGAGCAACTATACACTAATAAATAAAAACGTAGTTAGAAACATTCACAGTGCCTCAAAAAGTATCTTGTTACAAATGACAAGCGCTTGCTCATCAGATATATCAAAATAAACAATATAAAATACAGGTGTGAGAAAATGCATTGAGATTGAATAAATCATGTTTATAATAACTGTAACAGTAGAGTACGCTTATTCCCTACATCACTATGTTCAATTGCATTCATCTGTAGCTTATTTGCTATAAACTTAGCATTTGAAACATTGAAGCGTACTGATGACAGTACTGTCTTCAAAATCATCACCACATGCCCCAAGCAAAAGCTGTGGATTACTGCAGAGATACGTGCTCTACAGAGGACCCGAGAGGAGTCATGGTGACACGGCTGCCCCAACAGTAGATTTTGTTTGTACATGGCCTGCTTGGCTTCCTCCTCCCATTTATGGTCTTTCCATTCTCTGTGCTTACTCTCCTCTGGTCCTCTGAAAGCTTGACACTTAGTGTGCAGCCCAAGTCGGGCGGGGGATACTCCTCTTCAGGGGGGTTTTGATCAGAGGGTAAGGCCAAATAATTAGAAGTCCCAGCACACCATGAGGCACCAAAAAAGTAGAAAAGGCATAATATCTATCCTTTTATCCCTTTCGCTGCTGTGACACACATATGTACAGTGCAGTGCTGGGCGATATATACATACTAAATAAAATAATTATAATAATTACATTTTCTTACAGAACGCAAAATCATGTGCATTTCTATGCACTGTATATAACCACTTTGACTAGACCACTTATTTACCTCTGCATTAGAGTCACTGTGGCGATTATCATTTAAAATCTCTCCATTTTCCTGTTTTTCCTCATTATCTACTACACTATAACTATTATAATCTTCACTAGGACTATAATCTTTACCTCTGCTGTCATAATTCCTGTAAATTTCATATATCACCTCTTCTAAAGAAAACCTTCCAGCCATGTTTGCCTGGGAAAGTCTCTGCAAATTTCCAGTAATGTGCTGCCACCTGGACGAATTCAATGGATATTGCAGGCCTCATTCAATGATTTACTGACAAGCGGCGCTCGTCAACAGAGCATAGGCAGACCGGATTTACTGATGAGTGGTGCTCACACTGCAAATTATTTGTTTCTTACCAAGAAAAAAAACCAAAACTTAGATTTAGAAGTGTTAAAAAGTTTATCTTGTTTTAAGAGTTAATTTCTTATTTTAAGTGTTCAACTTTACACTATTATCTCATTTCTAGATTTAACAATCTTAATTCAAGAAATCTTGTCACGTGAAATTATCTTGTTGCATGGACAGATAATTGTACTCAAAACAAGTGAACTTATCTTGTTGCATGGACAGATAATTGCACTCAAAACAAGTGAAATTATCTGTCCATGCAGCAACATAATTTCGCTTGATAAGATGCAAGTAGTGGGGATTGAACTGCTGACCTTTGGATCAGTAACCCATCGCTTTAACCACTAAGCCACCACTGCCCTACATGTTGCCTTTTAACACCCCCACAGGCCATTATAAGTACCTAGTTATGCCTTTCGGGTTAACTAATGCACCAGCTGTCTTCCAGGCTCTTGTTAATGATGTGCTCCCTGAACACATCCAGCATGTCCGGGCAGTGCTTCAAAAACTGTTGGAATATATGCTCTTTGTTAAAGCAGAAAAGTGTGTCTTCCATCAACACTCCAAATCCTTCCTGGGATTCATCATCACCAAGGGTGGATTAAACATAGATCCAGCAAAGGTTAAGGCCGTAATGGCATGGCCCACCCCACAATCATGCAAAGACCTGCGGAGATTTTTTTTCTTCTACAGAAGGTTTGATTGTGACTACAGCTCTATAGCAGCTCCTCTGACCTTGTCAACCCTGTCATTTGTTAGGTTCCTCTGGAGTGATGTTGAGGAGAAGGGATTCGAGGAGCTGAAGTCACACTTCACCTCTGCTCCTATTCTGACCTCTCCTGACCCATACCGTCAATTTATTGTTGAGGTGGATGCCTCAGATGTTGGAATTGGGGAGGTTCTGTCTCAAATGACCCCCAAGAATTGTAAAGTGTATCCCTGTGCCTTCTATTCCCACAGACCGTCTTCATCTAAACATAATTATGAGATCACAAACTCACAGTCCTCACAGTCAAGATGGCATTACAGGAGTGGTGGCACAGGCTGGAAGGTGCAGAGCTCCCATTCCTCATCTGGACAGATCACAGGAATTTGGAGTTCATGAAGTCAGCAAAGTGGCTTAATGCCCATGAGACCAGATGTTCTATGTTTTTAGTCACTTTAACTTCACCCTGTCTTTTTGTTCAGGTTCTAAAAACATCAAGCCAGATGCCCTCTCCCATCTGTTTAGTGATCTGGAGAAGCCACATGCAGCTGAAACCGCTCTACCCACTAGGTGTTTGGTTTGGGCTGTGTCTTGGGGAATAGTGAAGAGGGACCAGAAGGCACTGCAGAGGGAACCCATTTCTGAGAAATGTCCTGCTAACCATCTGTTTGTTCTTAGATCTGTTCATTCAGAGGTCCTGCAGTAGGGCCACTCTTCCAGCTTTGGCTGGCATGCTGGGGTCAGGAGGATGATGGTTTGTCTCTGCCAGTGCTTCTGGTGGTCCAAGATGGTGAATGATGTCTGCTCCTAATTTTTGTATTTTGTTTGTCCTGGTTTTGATCACTTACAGTGATAGTTTTCGGGAAGCCTTGTTTTGGTTTTTTGACCTTTTGAATTTCTGCTGCCTGTTTTGTTTTCAGCCAGCCCTAATGTCCAAAAAATGAATTATTTTTACTTTTAAAACCCTAAAGATTTTTATTTAAAATACTCGTGTTTGGAAAAATACATGAATTTAAATATAAATTTAGAGCAAAATTATTATATA
Source organism: Tandanus tandanus (assembly GCA_039654325.1). Lineage (NCBI taxonomy): Eukaryota > Metazoa > Chordata > Actinopteri > Siluriformes > Plotosidae > Tandanus > Tandanus tandanus. The sequence goes on from JBCNYH010000010.1 coordinate 21,768,141, forward strand.
TACACATGCAATACATCTTCCTTACATGATAAGATCAATTTTTGCTTTTAGTCCAGTGGGCCAGTCCTAATTTCCATTAAGATTTCCATAAGACACAGAAATGAATTGTTTTATGAAATCCATAGAGCTTTTTATTTAAAATACTCGTATCTTAAAAACCACATGGATTAAAATACACATTTAGAACTTAATTTCTAAGCCGCTTAATCTTAATTAGGGTTGTGGGGAGGCTGGCGCCCGTCTCAGCCGTCTCTGGGCGAGGGCGGGGCACACCCTGGACAGCTTGCCAGGCCATCACAGGGCCAAAACACACAAACAACCAGTCACACTCACTCTCACACCTAGGGGCGATTTGGAACAGCTAATTAGTCTACTGTGCATGTTTTTGGACTGTGGGAGAAAACTGGAGTACCAGGAGGAAGCACACACAAGCATGGGAAGAACATGCAAACTCCACACAAAAACACCCGAGACTGGAAATCGAACCCAGGCCTTCTTGCTGTGAGGCATATATAATGCCTGCTGAGAGTAATTTCTTTCATTTCATTTTCTGAACCACTTCATCCTTTATTAGGGTTGTGAGGAAGCTTTTTGGAAGCTGGGAGCTGGTCAGGTTGAACTGAATTTTTCAGGATGGAATGAAGCAACATTTACCATTCAAAGTGTGTGATTCACTTCTGAGATTTGTTTAAACATTTTGCATAGAAGCTTTTTTCCACTGCACCATGACCTAGTACAAGTACAAGTCTGGCGTTGAAATACATTCAACATTTGTGTGCATTTTCAGGTGATTGGTTAAAGAAAGCAATAACACAGTAGGAATTACAGCTTTGAACATGTGACACAAATACAGCAACGTGTTTCTATTTTAACATTTCCATTTTAAAGACTTGCAGAATGGAATTTATTCTAAATTTCTGTTATAGCTTTTTGTTGATGTTTCTTTTCCACTTCAGGTCCTTATAGTCAGTAGTGATGAGGAACAACAGTGGATCATGAGTAAAGGCAGAGGAGTAAGGAAATGAGTAAGGAAATAGGTTAGTTAGGGAGAAAACACAAATTAGCTTTAGTGCCTAAAGAAAGTGTGTGAAAGTGTTGAATCTTATCTGCCTTTCCTCCTACAATATAACATTCAACAATATTACAGTTGTTCCCTAAGTATTACGTGAAGCCTCATGTTTTATTGTGCTGTTAATGCATTGGGAACCACAACAGATTATAAAACTTCACTACTTTGCTAACATATTTTTCTCAAAAGACTTTTTTTTTTCCACCTCCACTGCACCATCACCAAGAAGTGTGGTGTAACCAGGGACAGTAAAAAAAAAAAAAAAAATCAACCCTTTTAAGGTAAGTCTTAAAGACATGTATGTAGTAAGTAGTATAGTATGGAAACATGTAAACTCCACCCAGAAACGCCCTTGCTAAGCCCAGAACTCACTCATATGCCTTCGCTAGGCCCAGAACCCAGGACCTTTTTTGACCTGAGGCAGACATGATAACCACTATAGTGTGCCATTATAAAAACAATATTAACCCATAAATAAACGTCAACATATAAGGGGAACCTGCACACTTTGCATTTTAAATGATTTACTCATTTATTTATTTAATTTTTTTTCATTGATACGGTATAATACACATAGAGTCTCAAAACTACTGCTACTACTACTGCTAACAACAACAACAATAATAATAATAATAGGAAGATGAGTGAATATAATAAGCATATAGAAAGATCAAACTGGAAAAAACAATAGTGAAAATACATATACATTATGTATATATAGTACATACAGTTATCATAAAGACTACAAAATATCATAAAATCAACACAATTTTAAAAGCCTTATTAGTTATATTCAGAGATAACCTTGAAGGTTTTCATCTAAACAAACAAGCAAACAAGCAAGCAAATAAATAAATAAACAAAAATCCTGAAATCTACAGAGAAATTGTTTCAAATTCTGGATAAATAATAATAATATAACAATCTGACTGAACAGTATCACAAAGTAAAGGCACAATCTGTTTGGTTTGCTATTTCTGGGTGATTAATAATTATGCACCAAAGGCGAGGAGGATGTTGCAAAATATTATTATATTCATTACAATATTTAAGTATATAAAATAATATTTAAATAATTAATTTCACCTTTCATGAATAGTTGTTATGTGTGTGGTCAGGCAAAGAATTAAACCTTTTTTTTTAAGAAAATCTACTCTGTACTACCCTATGTACTATGTGATTAAGATAATCAGATTGTTTTCTGTTATTTTGTGTTTGTCTCTCTTTATTGTAATTAGCTTTTCACCCATTAGAACCTAATATGAAATTTAATCAGAAATAACATGTAGATGAAACTCTTTGAATTTAGACAGATTCTGATAAACCCAGTAAAAGTTCAAAAAGCATTTCACTTCCAACTTTTAAACTTGCAGTACAACTCAACATACACACAAAGCTGCGAAGGCATTACCGAAGGAAGTGATATGAGATGTGGTTAAAGACACAGCGGTCACATGATCGCTTTACAGTTCTTTTAATTTCTGGAACGAAAACTCAAAACCTTGTGCATACGCACCAGACCATCACAGGGCCATCACACACAACTATTCATACTCACATACACACCTAGGGGCAATTCGGTACAGCCAGATAGCCTAATGTGCATGTTTTTGGACTGAGGGAGAAAACCCATGCAAACATGGGGAGAACATGCCAACTCCACACAGAAATACCCAAGTCTGGGACTTGAACCTAGAACCTTGTAGCTGTGAGGCAGATGTGCTAACCACTATGCCACCGTCTTCAACTAACATACATAAATAAAATGTAAATACTATGACACCAATGAGAGATATTTGTATTCGGTTTATCTATATCAGGTGATCTATAATAACTTTACTAAGCGCTGTATATCAGATTGATTTTTACTTACCAGCTGGAAAGGAAGATGATTTGAAGAACAAATATATAAGTAACCCCATGCCCTCTGAGTTTCTTCTGGTGTCTGGTAGGAGATGTGCTGTTTATCAAAGACTAAATCTCATGCAAATCTCATCTTCCTCACATGACCGGAACAATTTTCTTTCTACTGCTTTTTGACCAATGTGCCAGTCCTGATTTCCATAAAATTTTCCATAGTCCGAGGCTTTTTTCGTAACAAAATAAATAAATAAGATTTATTTTTCTACTGCTTAAATATATTAGGAAAAAGTCCAAAAATTCCAAATATAATTAATAAATTGTATAGAAATTTACATTTAATTCTCAGGTAGCAAACAACTACACAAATAAAAATCAAGCAGAACTGATCTAATCAAACCCAGGGCCTCCTTGCTGTGAGGCGGATCTGCTAATCACAGAGTACTACAGTGTTAGGGAAATGTGAGGTCAGTTTTGCTTGATTTTCCTGATGTGAATTATTATTTATAATCGAGTCATATCCGCTGTTTCAGCTCTCCAGTAGAAGTTCAGCTTCCAAACTGCTTAGTCTTGTTTTGTTTTTGTATATGGGACAAATGTGTGATGAAAACAAATCATTACGATGTATGGTTGTGATCTTTGCTGTCGCTGATTTCGCTGAAAAATTAATTCTTACCCTGAAGAAAGAAGACAAATAATTAGGAGAAAAACATCAGAAAGAAAACCAAAACCCATGAAAAATTATAAAAATTATACAGAAAATACAAAGAAATTCCATATATAATGATAAAAAATATTTTTAAAAAAATCCAAAAGAATTTCTGGATAATTTTTTTTTAAAAACTCTGTGTGAGTCTCCCAAAAAAATTTAGTATAAGAATTTTCAAAATAAAATAAATAAACAAAAAAATTTAAATAAATCCCAAAACAATAGGCAAGTGGTTTTAATGTTATGGCTGATCAGTGCAAATCTGCTATAAAGAGCAGTAGGCAGTAATGAACTAAACAGCCATAACATTAACACCACCTGTCTGCAGCTAGGCAGTCCCATAGTAGTAACCCAGCCTGATACAAAGCACTGTGTTCTCACAACTTTCTATCATAGCCAGCATTAACACTTTCACCAGGTTGTGCTACTGAAACTCTTCTGTCGGATCAGACCAGATGTAGCAGCCTTCACTCCTCAAGCGCATCAGTGAGTCTTAGGTATCCCGTGACACTTTTACTCGTTCACTGGCTTCCTTCCTTGGACCACTTTCGGAAGGTACTTACCCCTGCATAACAGGAACAGCCCTGTCGTTTAGTATCACAATGTGGCCCTTGTCAGAATCACTCAGATCCTTACACATGCTTGTTTTTCCTGCTTCCAACACATCAACTGATTTTTTTAATATATGTTTATATTTTTTTATTTAAGACAATTAATTACAATTACATACAAAGACTTTACAGTATGCTAATTACAAGGACAGGGATTAAACAGCCTGGCAAATGAGTGAGTGAGAGAGTAATTGCAAAAAACAAAAAAAAAATTAAACTTAACATGATAAGCAACAGGGCGGCACAGTGACGTACTGGTTAGCATGTCCGCCTCACAGCAAAAAGGTCCCGAGCGTTTCTGTGTGGAGTTTTCATGTTCTCCCTGTGCTTGCGTGGGTTTCCTCCGGGTACTCCGGTTTCCTCCCACAGTCAAAAGACATGCACATTAGGCTAAATGGCTGTTCCAAATTGCCCCTAGGAGTGAGTGTGTGTGTGAATGATTGTGTGTGTTTGCCCTGGAATGGTCTAGTGAGCTGTTCAGGGTGTGACCCTAATAGGATTAAGCGGTTCAGGTCATGAACACAGATGACTTGTGCCATTTAGGTGCAGATTGTATAACTGGGATTAGATCAACAATAACAGAAGTGTAAATAAAGCATCCAATACTTCAACGTACATGTGGAGTGAATTCTTCAGTCAGACGGCTTCCAGGTGAAGAAGTTAATTCCGCGGAGTTCCTCAGGGAGATATTCTTGGTTCACTGGCTCTTTAAATGCTGGGTTGTATTTGTAGCCTTTAGCGTAGCCTAGCTCCTTCATTAGCTTGGTTGGAGCGTTACGGAGATGAAGCGGCACTGGAGGTAAAGGCCCTTTGTGGTTCCTCAGACAGACCTTCACATTGTTATAAGCATTATACACTTCGATAGACTTCGGAGCCCTGGCCAGGTACAGCACACACTGAGCTAGAATCACCTGGATAAGACGACGAATATTTACAGGCCAAGGTCAGACTGACTGCTCCGGATTTTGATCAGATATAAACAGTCTGTGTGAAATTCTTTCAAACGTGGGTGAAGGTTTACCTCACACTCGGGCATGCCGATGAAGTGGCAGGCCTGGAACGTAGACACGGCCTGAGGGAGTGCAGCAGGATCGGCCAAACCTTCAACAAGAGATACACTTTATATATATATACAATATTCGACACAGGTCATGTGGAAGAGTTCATTTCTGCAAGGCTTTAGAAAGTTTACTTGACATGATCATGTGTGTGTGTGTTTTATTTTTTTATTTAACATCACACTGTACAGTATTTCCCTTTTACTCTTGATTAACTCACCCACGTCTTCACTCGCGAATCGCACCAGCCTCCGTGCCACGTACAGCGGGTCCTCTCCTCCCTCCAACATCCGGCCCAACCAGTAGAGGGCGGCGTTTTCCTCTGAGCCCCTCAGTGACTTATGCAGGGCTGAGATGCAGTTGTAGTGTTCCTCACCTGTAAGTCTCACACACACACACACACACACACACACACAGACACACACAGACACACACAGACACACACACACACTCAGCGCTTAGTTCTAGAATCATTTTTCCTTCATTACTCTGCTTTTTAAATTTAGGTGACTGAAAGTACATGGATCCTCATCATGCTGTCAGAAGTTGAAACACACACTTCGTGCTCACCTGCTTTATCGTAGAGGATGTGTGATCTCTGTAAACCTTCTTTAACATGCTCCTCCTGGATCACGGTGCTCTGAGGAGTGTGTGTTTGTATGCTAAGGGTTCTTTTCACACACGCCTGTACGGCCAGCTGCAGGCCGTTGAGAGCTGCTCGAGCATCTCCGTCACACAGGTGAGCGATGGTGTCCAGGGCCTTCTGCTCAATACACACCTGGTGCCTGCACACACAAACATACAGAGAGCTCAGGATCTGTGTTTAACTAGGAGAGAGAGAGAGAGAGAGAGAGAGACGGAGGGAGAGAGAGAGGGAGAGAGAGAGAGGGAGAGAGGGAGAGAGGGAGAGAGAGAGACGGAGAGAGACAGAGAGACAGAGGGGAACAGAGAGAGAGAGGGAGATTGAGAGAGAGATGGAGAGAGAGAGAGAGAGAGACAGAGGGGGACAGAGAGAGAGAGATTGAGAGAGAGACGGAGGGAGAGAGAGACGGAGGGAGAGAGAGACGGAGGGAGAGAGAGAGACGGAGGGAGAGAGAGAGAGGGAGAAATTGAGAGAGAGACGGAGAGAGACAGAGAGGAACAGAGAGAGAGATTGAGAGAGAGACGGAGACAGAGAGAGAGAGATTGAGAGAGAGAGACGGAGGGAGAGAGAGAGAGGGGGGGGGAGAGAGAGAGAGGGAGACAGAGAGAGAGAGAGGGGAACAGAGAGAGAGAGAGAGAGAGAGAGAGAGAAAGAGAGATAGACAGAGAGAGAAATTAATACATAATAAAAATGACTAAAACACTGAATAAATAAAGCAATTACCAAGAATCTGAATAAATTTAAAAAGAAAGAAAGAAGGAGAAGATACTCAAATCCAAAAAGGATGAAAGAAATAAACAAATAAATAATAAACGTGAGTGATTGGAATGTTGTGCATACATGGAAAAAGTGTGAGTAATCATTAAGGTGGATATGAGAAAGAAATAAAGATATAGGTGGACTGAGAGAGAAATAACAGAAGGTACAGAATAACAAATAAAGAATGAAAGATGAAGACAGAAACAGATACAATAAGCCAGAAGGAAAAGAAAGGGAAAGGGAAAAGAAAGAAAGAATTCAATAGAGAGGGTAAAAATAGATGGGAGAAGAGGGGGAAAAAAGAAAGAAAAAGATAAGACTAAGAAATACTGAAAGAAAAAAGACAGGGAGAGAGAAAGAGGGAGAGAGAGAAAGAGAGGGAGAGAGGGAGAGAATATACTGAGAATGAATGGAAGAAAAAAGAAAAAGATGATGGGATTGAGAGAGAAAGAACACATGAGAGAGGGGGTACAAATAGATGAGGAAAAAAAGAGATGAAGAAAGAATAAGATAAGGCTGAGAAATACTGCAAGAAAACAGAAAAGTGGAGAGAGAGAGAGAGAGAGAGAGAGAGAGAGAGAGAGGAAATACTGAGAAAGAAAGAAAAAAAGAAACGCAGCTTGTTGCTTAAAAAGACTTTTCGAAAAATCCAGCACTGATCAATGACACAATGCAGAGACGGTGATGCGGCGGAGCTGCGGCGAGCTGCGGCAGAGCAGGGTAGGGATACTATTACACTATTACTAACTCACTATTACACCCATAAGAGCGTTTAGTTAATAAGCTTCACTCTTTCCAGTAGATTTAAGTTCACAGCTCTGGGGATTAATTTTAACCTGCTACCAGGATCTGTTTTTTTATTGGCCGCTGATTCACGACCAAAGTTTCCATTATTAAAACTGCATGAATTCTGGGTAGTTTCTGGCTGAAGCTGGTTGTGGGTGGAGCTAGCGTTCTGATTGGTTATACAAATTATCACACAATATATAGCACCATGTGTAGAAAAAAAGTTTGAGCTCATAAAGTATCAGAAGAGTGATGTTTAAACTGCACAGCTATTTCAGACACGAACATGACTTCTGAGCGCGAGTGCTGCATTTCATTTTTAATCTGGTACTTTTGACGGAGAGAGAGCTGAAGCAGAAAGCGGTGGTGTGCACCGCAGCAGCAGGACGTCGACTCAACAGCATAAAACTACCTTTGATTTACACACGTGGGATTAGAGGAAAGCTAAAAACGGCATGAGACGATAAATGTCATTCTTCTAAGACGTATGAGGGCTGCTGGTGGAAAGCTTTAACTCGACGTTCACAAAGGCATCCAGTGGCCACGTTAAATGGACTACTGAAAGCTATGTGTGTGTGTGTGTGTGTGTGTGTGTGTGTGTGTGTGTGTGTGGATAAATAGGTACAAGAAAAAAGCTGCCAGTGACCCGAATCAACAGATATAAACCTGCCTCCATAATCTATGCATAGCAGGAATGCCTACTACGGGGCTAAACTGAGCAGAACCCGACATTAACATGATGAATTACTCCTAAAAGTCCTTTCCATTTTCCCCCCACTGATCATCCTTCACATTAAAATACTTTCCACTGATCCACATATCACTCATAAAGCCTGCGCAGGACGCTGTACCTACAGCATTGACAAGTCCTGACAGTGATGGACTGCATTACAGCTTCCTGACCGGCCGTGGCTGTCCCTGGCGAGCAGACAATACGGACGTGTCCAAAGTGAACTCGGATTACTGGGTGGAATTTCCTCCAGAAATCCAGACAGAAGGTTTTGGGCTGGATTTCCTGGCACGGTTCGGGAGGATAATGATGCTGCTGAGTCAGCTGGCCGTGACTGCGACACCAAACCCGGCTGGGTCTCGGGTGACCCCTGATCTCATCAAAACATTAGCAGATTTAGGAAGTGGGTAAGAACCAGACTCGTGGATAAGCCATTAGAGCAGAAACCACAGCCGAAAACTTGGTGTGTATTTAAAGCCACTGATGGACAGCAAATCTTCTTCAATTAATTTCAATTCATATTTTCCCCGACAAATAATATTCGAACCCTGTGCTCAAAGCACGCATGAGTAGTTTACCTTCTCCCCATAGTCCCCCCCCCCCCCGATTTTAGTTGTATCCAATTTTGCACCCGTCAAGTGTTGCCTTCCTATCACATACGACCACCACCAACCAGTGAGGGGCATAAGCATGCACACGCCCCCTCTGTGACCTGCAACGCTGCCACCTGCCTCTTTACGAACTGCTGGAGGCGGCCTAACACACTCGGCGGGAAAGCGCTACCTGCCCCTTTTGTACGAATGAGCTCGCTTGACCCCCATGGATTGGCTGGTGATCGCTGTGAGTGACAGAGGAGCGTATGCCATCCCTCCCTCCCGTGAGAACTCAGCCGATTAGTTCCCATAGACTCCCAGTCACGGATGGCTGCGGCATCAACCTGGATTCTATTTTGCGATCTCCAGGCTGCTAGTCATGCACCGTGTCGATGGGAGCCCAGTGGTTTACTTTTAAACATAAGCGTAAAGCTAGTATCTTCGAAGCAGCAAGTTTCATCAGGGTTCGTAAAAGGTTGCAAAACAGATCACAAACAGCTTTTAGGGTTGAATTAATTTTTTCGCAAACAGCTGCGAATCAGTTGTAAGCTAAAGTTCTTTTTTTGGAGGGTTTGCTCATCCTGTTTACAGAGTTGGGCCCATAATTAGGGGTAAGGGTGGTTCAATTCCAAGATTGTTTTACTTCCACTTTCACGATCTAGCTAGCTCTGGTTGGTGTGGATTTCCTCGTGGTTTGCTGGTTTTCTCCAACCTCCCAGAAACATGCAACTTGGTCTATTGGTGACTCTAATTTGCCCCCAGATGCGAGTGAGGAACTTTTCTTGGAGGGTGTATTCCAAGCTTTCGCCCAGGGCTCCCAGTAGAGCCTCCAGATCCACCACCACCACTGAATGGATTCTTCTCCTCCACTAAACTGTTCATATCATGAGGAAGGAAACTTTCATTCTTTCATTTCTTCCTTCTCATCTAAATTTCTGAACTGCTTTATTCTTTATTAGGGTCGTGGGGAGTCTGGCGCCTATCCCGGTCGTCACCGGGCAAAGGCGCTGTACACCCTGAATGGCTTGCCAGGCCATCACAGGGCAACACAGATATACAATTCTGTACAATATACATTCATGGGGCAATCGAGAATATCCAATGGGCCCAATGTGAATGACTTTGGATTGTGGGAGGAAACCAGAGCACCTGGAGGAAACCCACACAAGCACAGGGAGAACATTCAAACTCCATGCAGGAACACCTTCGCCAGGCACGGGGCTCAAACCAGTCTCCCAGTCCAGTCCATTAGTATCTTTATTTCTTGGGAAGGGAAACTAAATGCTCACTGAGATTTCGCTCAGTGTTAGCTGGAATAATTTATTGTTGAAGGCAGGTCAAGGTTGATATGTTCATTTTAGCTTATGCTTAAAAAAAAATACAAATAAATAAAATTAAAAAAACACCTTATGGATGATCCTGACCTGTAGTAACACAATTCCAAGACACTCTCACTCATTTGCCGAACTGTATAATCCTACGATTAGGGTCGTAGGGAGACTTGAGCCTATCAGCCGACAATGTGAGAAGGTGGGGTACACCCTGAGCAGCTCGCCAGACCATCGCAGGGAAATCTGAAACAGCCAATTAGCCTGATGTGCATGTCTTTGGACTGTGGGAGGAAACCAGATTACCTGGAGGAAACCCACACAGGCACAGGGAGAACATGCAAAAATCCACACAGAAACCCCCGAGCTCGGGACTCAAGCCCATGCAATTTTTCTGTGGGGCGGATCTGCTAACTACTACGCCGCCGTGCCGCCCAATCCCAAGACACTGTATTCTTATTATTTTAAAATAATCAACATTTCATTGCATTTTTCCACCAACAGACAGCACAAAGTTCAAAGCACTGGGTCGTAAGGGAGCGTAAGGGAGATGACATGTACCAAAACAAAGCCAACAATCCGGCCACATTCCTGCTCCTGTGTGAACTCGGAACGCTCTTAAAACTGACAGAGCATAATCAATCAGCAAACACGCACTTCTGTAGCCGGTCATTCCAGCAGGAGAATAACTTCTGATAAGAGTAACACAGTCTAAGATAGTAACACAGTCAGCTTCTTGAATACAAACTGCTTCTTGTACTTGATATCTGATGAAGATCACAGTGTACCCATTGATACTGTGCTGAGAATAAAACGTACTTCTAAAATCAGCTTCTTAAATACAAACTGCTACTGATAATTAATGACGACCACAGTGTACCCATGAACACTTAACCTTCTGGACCGGCTGCTGATTTTGAGCAATGATCCGGCAGGGTTCAGAGGCTAAGTGGGTTTTTTTTTTTTTTTGTATCTTAACTATGACAGAAATGATTCCTAACTCAAACCAATACCTCCTAAAAAACCTAAAAAGGTTTAAACCAAATTAAAAGTGTATAATATACTGTCTTGACGTGCTGGTCTGAAGCCGGAAATTAAGACCCGTATGTCCCGTTCAAGTGCTTTGTTGTCGGAGCAAAATAAAAATTGGCAGACTTGAGGTTAACGTTCCTGTTCCCATGGGAACCACTTCATTATTTTAACTGCAAACAATTTTTCTAGCTGAAGTAAAATGAACATAAACTGCAGAATAAAATTAAGTACACAAGCAACAGCTAATAAAAAATAAAGAATTACGTACCGTCCATTACTGATCCTGTCCTCTTCTCCATCATGTTGAAAGGTTGAAGGTCTTCCCAACTTAGGAATCAAAATTATCTCAGAATTTTTCACTTAAACTTACGACTTGAGGGGTCTGAAAATCTGACAATATAATGACTTAAATTTAATGAACACTAGTCAGACTGCTGTATGAAGGTGCCCAAAGTTGTGCTAAAGTTATACAAGCATGCTTCGCACTCCAGGAGCTCAAGAATTGTCAGATTTTCAGAGAGGTGGAATTGTGGGTCAGTCAGAGGGCGGCATCAGCAAGCGACTAATAGCCGGCAATTTGAATATTCCTCTGCCAACTGTAAACCGAGTGATTGTGCAGTTCAACAGTGAAGGTAAGACCACCAGGGATCCACAACCAGGTCGACCTGGACCATCAGAAAGATGCCTTCGCTCAGTGAAGAGAGCAGTGGAGAAAAATCCCCAAGTTCCAAGGCCACAGACATTGCAGAAGACATCCAAACCAGCTCAAAAACGGTTACGCGCTATCCTTATCAAATGGGCTATTATGGCCGAGCTGCAAGATGCAAGCCTCTTCTTCCACCAGCAAATAAAATGTTCAAATCTGAAATTTTGGTTGTTTATTTACTTACGTCCGGTCTCCGTATATATTTATATATTTATCTGATTAAAAGGAGACATGATTTTTTTTTCTTTACATTTTTTGGCCCATAAATGTTGTGACAGTGTTGAATAGCAGTGTTAGACGACACCAGAGTGTTAAATATGCACGCTTATGTTTTGTCTCTGGGTTGTTTGCACTGGCCGTAAACACAAGGCTTTCATAGATTTTTAATTTTTGGGCACACTAGCGTGTCACGGCGTGCTGGGCCTTATTAGTTGCGCCCTATATCTGACCTTTAAAAAAAAGAGTTGCTGTGTTAGCAGAGAAAAACACACTGGCAACTGCAAACAACATGGTGTTTACTGCGGGTGTTCCATGGAGCTGGGGTCATCCGAAAACCTGACACTCGCCTCTGTTCACCTGCCAACTGTCTCTTCTTATCCATCACACACACACACACAACTCTCCGGCTACCAGAGTGGAACGACAGGGAGGGGGTACGGAGGAAACCTTCCAGCTTCAGCTAATAAAAACCCCCAAATGAGGAATGTCGCAAAGCCTTAAACGCCCTTCTGGCCAATCAGTGATCAGAGAGATATTTCTGAGAGAGCTAGGCAGGCCAGCTTGAAGTCTACAAACGCAGTGATAAGAAACCACACTTACTCTGAAGAGCAATCCGGTCCTGAACAGTCATCTGGCAACACGATCAGCCCGAGTGAATCCACGGCCCGGCGCAATATTGAGCTCACCGCCGACACACTCAGCTTCTCGAGGACCAGAACCCTGCAGCGGCTCAGCAGAGCGCTGTTCACCTGGAATGACGGGTTCTCCGTGGTCGCTCCGATCAGCGTGATTGTCCCGCACTCCACGTGAGGCAGAAATGTGTCCTGACGAGAAGAAGATGATAGGGAAAGAGAGAAAGATGCTGAACATCTACAGTCTGGACACTCATGAAAGGTGAGTGAGGGAGTACAGCGGAATACAAATAAGATATTTATGCGTTTCATTCGTGGTTTAAAATATTCAAGGGTTACATTTGCATGAAAATAAAGCCCAGTATTCAAGCACCAACATGTGTGTGTTGTAGAAATTGTTAAACGAGAGCCGGTGCATTATTTATTAATGCAATAACATACAGTAATATCTGCGAGAAGAACATACAAACTCCACACTGAAACACCCGAGCCCGGGACTCAAACCTAGAACCTTCTTGCTGTGAGGTGGACGTACCAACCATTACGCCACCACACGACCCTGAGTTTAACATGTTCCCACTAACCACACACATGATAATGCGCACACCACGCCCAACGCATTCTTACTATGTTCTTACTACAGCCAATCAGATCGCACTATGTGCTACCCAGCATCCATCCGGTCCTCATTAATACTGTGCCACACGATGCGCTTTTTCACTCTTTCTGCAGGAGTTATTGTGTCCACATCTATGTTCAACAAGTCCACACCATGCTTGTACTATTTCACGAAAAATAACGTTTAAAGTTCAACCGTATCCTCTACGTCCGTGAGGACCATACCGAGTCCTTATTGGTTTCCACCGCGTTCCTGCTACAGTGTACTTCTTTTAGGCATCCACCCAATGTTTTGAGGCTGTAGCGGAACGTGGCTGAGTGTGATGGGGGATTCACTGTGTATTGCTATACAGGTTGCCAGTTTGGAAATTTCTGTGATTTTACTTAGAAATATTTGACTGTGAAGGAAATAAGCAAAATGAAGACATTCATACTCATGAATATTCATACTTTCAACAATATGCTATTTTTGTCAACTTTAGAATATCTACACATGTGTAAAACTACAGGTCGCTGTTTTGTGTGTCAATCTGAGAAATCCTAAACAACCTCACTAAAAAATGACCCGCCAGCACTTTTATGAACTTTGAAATCAATCTAAAGCTTCTGGAAATGTGAATGTTCCAGTTTGATCAAGTTGCTGGGTAACAGTGAGTGTATTGTCAACTGATATTTGTCTAGTCCCAGTTTTTCATCTCATAAATATTTCTACAAACATATCCCTAATAAATCTGTGGCATGTACGATCGTTTCTGTGTAAAACGCTGGACATCTCTAAACAGGTCTGGCTGTGATTAAAAGCTTTTATAATGAGTCTGCATCAGTATTACATATCTCATTTGGGAGAAAATGGGGCACCCCCTACTGGTGATACAGCCATGAACGTCATAATGTAGAGAAGTACCAAACAGTTGCACATAAATTCTAATCAGATGCCCGAGCCACCTCAACTGGCTCCTCTCAACGTGGAGAAGCAGCAGTTCTATTCCGAGCTCCTCCCAGATGGCCGAGCTTCTCACCATATCTCTGACGGATAGCCCCGCCACCCTGCGAAGGAAGCTCATTTCACCTGCCTGTATCTGCGATCTTGTTCTTTAATACTCTATAAGCTAACTACTTATTTCAAAAAATATCTAAATCAGAAACATTACAGTTACATATTGAACAGAGCTTTGATGGCGGGATTTGTTGAAAATCTGGCAACCCTGAGTCCAGAACCCCTCAATGCTTCGGCTGCGCCTAAAAATTATGAACAGAACCAGTGACAAAGGATGCCATGGTGGACTCCAACCCCCACCGGAAACGAATTTGACCTGTTGTTACCAATGCGGACCAAGCTCTGGCTCCGGTGGTGCAGAGACCGAATGGCCCGTAGCACACCCCACAAGATAGCCCGAGGGAGACGGTCAAAAGCCTTCTCAAAATCCACAAAGCACATGTGAACAGATTGGGCAAACTCCCATGCCCCCTCCAGAATCCTGTAGAGTGTATAGAGCTGGTCGAGAGTGCTGCAGCCCAGAAGAAAATCACATTGTTCCTCCTGAATCCGAGGTTCAACTATCGGTCGGATCCTCCTCTCCAGTACTCCTGCATAGACTTTCCCGGGTAGGCTGAGGAGTGTGACTCCACGATAGTTGGAACACACCCTCCGGTCCCCCTTTTTAAGGGGAACTACCACCACCGGTTTGCCAATCCAGAGGTACGGTTCCCAATGACCACGCAATGTTGCAGAGACGTATCAACCAAGACAGTCCTACATCCAGAGCCCTGAGGTATTCAGGGTGGATCTCATCCACCCCCGAAGCCTTGCCACGGAGAAGCTTTTTGACTACCTCGGCGACCTCAGCCCCAGCAATGGCCCCTCAGGGTCCCTCAGCCCCAGCAATGGCCCCTGAGGGTCCCTCAGCCCCTCAGGGTTTTCCTCCTCCATGGAGGGCGTGTTGGTAGGATTGAGGAGGTCCTCAAAGTATTCCTTCCACCTCCCGACAACCTCCCCAGTCGAGGTGAGCAGCTCCCCACTTCCACTGTACAGTATTTGTGGAGAACTGCTTCCCCCTCTTGAGGCTTTGGATGGTGGTCCAGAACCTTTCCGAGGCCAACGGATAGTAACTCCACCCACAGCCAAGATTTTGCGACAGCCCGGGCTGCAGCACGTTTGGCCTACTGGGTCCTGTCTGCTGCCATGGGAGTCCCACAGGCCAAAAAACCCGATAGGCCTCCTTCTTCAGCTGGACGGCTTCAGATGTTACCGCCACGGCAGGCACTGATGACCTTCTGGCCACAGCTATGGGCTGCCGCCTCAGTAATGGAGGCACGAAACATGGCCCATTCTGACTCCATGTCCCCTGCCTCCTTTGGGACCTGGTTGTAGCTCTGCTTGAGGTGGGAGTTGAAGGCCCTTCTGACTGGAGACTCTGCCAAACTTTCCCAGGAGACCCTAACTACACGCTTGGGCCTGCCAGGTCTGGAGGGTGGTGGTGATCGGTTGACAGTTCAGCTCCTCTCTTCACCCGAGTGTCCAGAACATGCGGCCACAAGTCCAATGACATGACTACAAAGTCAAAGTCAATCATTGAACTGCGGCCTAGGGTGTCCTGGTGCCAAGTGCACTCATGGACACCCTTGTGTTCGAACATGGTGTTCGTGATGGACTGTGACAATGTGACAAGAACAAAAGTCCAACAATGAAACACCATTAGGTTTCAGATCAGAGAGGCCGTACCTACCAATCACAGCTCGCCAGGTCACACTGTCGTTACCCACATGGGAGTTGAAGTCTCCCATGACGACAAGGGACTCCCCGGGGGAAAGCTCTCTAGCACACCCCCCCTAGGGACTACAAAAAGGGTGCGTACCCTGAACCGTCATTTGCTGCATAAGCACAAAGAACAGTCAGGACCCGTCCCCGAACCCAAAGGAGGAGGGAGGCTACCCTTTCATCAACCAGGGAGAACCCCAACATAAGGGCGCCAAGACGGGGGGCAACAAGGATGCCCACACTGGCTCGCCGCCTCTCCCCATGAGCAACTCCAGAATAGAATAAGGTCCAGCCCCTCTCGAGATGGGTGTTTCCAGAGCCCAAGCTATGTGTCAAGGTGAGTCCAACTATATCTAGGCGGTATCTCTCAACCTCGCGCACCAGCTCAGACTCCTTCCCCACCAGAGAGGAGCCATTCCATGTTCCAAGAGCCAGAGTCAGTAGCCAAGGATCGGATCCCAATTCACAACGCACCCGACCCCTTTAGCCCCTCCTACAGGTGGTGGGTCCATGGGAGGGCGGACCCATGTCTCCTTTTCGGGCTGGCCCAGCCGGGCTCCATGGGCAGAAGCCAGACCGCCAGGCACTCGCCTTGGAGCCCCTCCTCCAGGCCTGGCTACAGGGGGGAGACCCCGGTAACCCGCGTCCGGGCAAGGGAAACTGAATACTTGTTGTTTTCTATCCATAGGCGTCTTCTGAACTGCGCTTAGTCTGGACCTTCACCTAGGACCTGTTTGCCTTGGGTGACCCTACCAGGGGCATAATGCCCCCGACAACATAGCTCCTAGGATCATTAAAACACGCAAACCCATCCACCACGGTAAGGTGGCGATTCAAGGAGGGGACTAAATATCAAATACTAATTTATTATCACATAGTGGATGGAATATAACACCATGCCTTTATACCCAGTGCATTTATAGTTATATCTGGGTAAAGTTTTTACATAAGATAATTATATGAACTGCATTTTTTGTTCAACAACACTGTTTCCTAAGTAAAATAAACAAATAAATAAATAACCACAACCCCCTAGATGTAACTGACCTGTTGGGATTTGTTAAAGCGATGGATCTCATCGATGAACAGTATGGTTTTCCTCTTGCAGAGTCGGAGCTCGTTCTGCGCCTGTTTGATCACCTCTCGCACCTCACTGGTTGACGTGCTGGTAGCTGAGAGAGGCACAAAGCGTGCCGTGCCATTCTTTTTACTGGAGCTGGCGATGATGTGGGCCAGAGTCGTCTGTGAATAAACAAATAACAGTTAGTGTTCTGAGACGTACACATTCATTTTTATACCGTATGCTCGTCAGTAAGCAAAACGTGAGCTTAACAGATGTACTAGGCTGCATCATAGAATTAAAGCATGTGTATGTATACTGTTCCTGTGTGTTCAAGTTATAATTTCAAAACTTTATCAACTGTTTGACTGATTCGAAAAAGAATCTTGTTGAAACTAGAAATGTGCTCAGAGAGTGCAGACCTCCACTAAGGTGGTGCAATCTGGTCTTTACATGGGTTATACTGACAGATGATGTAGAATTACGGTGCCCCCTGGTGACACAATTATTTTTAAGCTCTGTATTTTTTCTTATCCTGCTGCATTCTGGGTAATTTCCATCTCCTTGCCCTTTCACACAATGTTAAAAAAATCCTTTAAAACCATCCTGGATCCAGATTTTTATCAGTTGTTTGTTGGCCCAAGACTCACATTTGTTTAAAATTTTGTGGAAATCTGTACATTATTTTTCGAGTTATCGTGGTCACAGACACACACACACACACAACCAATCATATAGCCTCTCCCTTAGTGGAGGTAATAAGTAACAATTCAACTAAATATTCTGAAAGGCTGTTGCTTTAATTTAATTTGAAGTGGACTCCAGTGAATCAGGAGGAAATTTTTACACGATGTACAGGGAAAATAATTAGTAGGTCACACCCATCAACAAGAACACTCGTAGAGCACAAACCTCTGCCAAGCCGGAAAAAAAAACAAGGCACACAGAACCCCCTGCTGTAATACCACACTTCACGTCCAATCCCAAAATGTTAAAGAACCTTTAAAAAATTATTGCATCCACAACCTGACCTGGATCCTTACCAAAATCTAATGTAGTGGTACTTGGACTATACTCCTTCCATTAAAAAATAAATAAATAAATAAATAAATAAATAAATAAACTTAACAAAATCAAAACCTGTTCGTAACTTTTTACATGAAGTTGCTGGCGAAGAAACAGGCAGCCAAACAAACCAAACCAACACCAAAAATACGTAACCTCCTTGGTGGAAGTGATACTTAAAATGTCCCTCCCATTAACAAGGGCAAAGGACTCTGCCAAGCCAATTAAATAACAGGAAGTGCACAGCACCCCCTACTGGGCCTGCTGCAATACCTCACTTCAAAATTCATTCTAGCTCACAACGTTCAAGAATCTTTAAAAACTTCCTGGATCCAGAAACTGATCCGGATCATCACCAAAATCTAATGAAGTCTTCCTTGTCCAAAGCCCCGCCTTTGGTCAAATTTTTTTTGACAATCTACATAAAACATTTTGCTAACACACACAAACTGGAGGTAAAACATAACCTTCCTGGTGGAGGTCACTGATGAAATGCAACAATTGCCCTTCCACTTTAAATGACATGAGCAGGTTCATTGTTGTTTCCTCAGGACGGGAAACAGTGCCAGGGTTTCTGTCTGTAGCCTCTGGGCTTAAAGGAAATGGATCAGTCAGAATAGAAATCTCCGCTACATCTTAAAATTAATTTATATTTCAGTATCCACACAACAATGCCGGATGAATTTCACTCACAATCCCCCCACTCAGACGTTTACTGGACTACCCTAAGAATCTTGTCCACCTGCGCAGGGAATACTGACCTCGTAAAAATACAGCCATATAAACATCACCGCTGTGAGGCAAAGCGCAATGGAACGGGTGTATCAGTGTCAAAGCACACGGCCTGGACTATATAAAGAAATGAAATCCCAGTAAGCAGGAGCAGGAGAAAAGGCCAGGGCTTTAAAAAAAGCTTGTGTCTGACATGACGGGGAAAGACCAGGCTGGGTTATACATTCCACACCAGCTGAAGAGGCTTCACTGTCAGCACCGAGTATCTCACACGAGAACCATGTGGAAAAGTGGCTCCGTGTGACATCACCTAAATCTCAGCTTTTAAAATTCACTCTAGGAGGAATTCAAAGTGTTATTTATTTATTTATTTATTAATTTTTTTTATGTCCTGCTTACAAAACGTTTGAAACGGCATCAACGTTTTACGAAAAAAAAAAATAACAATAATAATTCTTTCTTCTGTGTAAACATATATCACTCACTCACTCATTTACCGAACCGCTTAATCCTACTATTTGGGTCACGGGGAGGCTGGAGCCTGTCTCAGCAGACACAGGGTAAAGGTGGGGTACACCCTGAACAGACCACTGCAGGGCAACACACACAACCATTCACCCTCACACGCAGGGTCAATTTGGAAAAGCCAGTTAGCCTAATGTGCATGTTTTTGTACTGTGGAAGGAAACCAGAGTTCCCCAGAGGAAACCCAAGCAAGCAAGCAAGCAAGCAAGCAGGCAAGGGGGAGTACATCCAAACCACACAGAAATGTTCCTGCCAGGCCCTGGACTCGAACCCAGGACCTTCTTGCTGTGAGGAGGACGTCCTAACCACTACACCACCGGGATTAATCTAAACATCACGGTTTAAAGGAGCTGAGTGAAAGCATGGTGAACGCCCCAAAATTTGGCCCCTGAGGACTTAAAAATGAAAATTACAATAGACACAAGTGTAATATATCAAATGAAAGCTGTTGTTCTGTAGATTTCAGAAATATATACATTTTATAAATCAAAACAAATGTTCAAAGTGTAAATTCAGGACAAATACAGAAGGTTTCACATTTCAATCGAGCCAGGTTTACAGGAATAGGAGCTGTAAACTGTGTTCATATTCAATCAAAATGATCTAAATATGCATAAAACAGTTTCTTAATACTAGAAGACAAGTGCATTTTATGATATTTGATACTGTCCATTCACTGCATTCAAAATGTCACCAAACTCAGCAGAATTTCATGGATATCTGATGACACTTCATAGACATAAATTCTTTTGCCACGGAATAGCAAAAAAAGGTTTTCAGTTCTGGGCATATGCCTCTTATCCAACCTATGTGAAAGCATGCAGTTTTCTTCTCTTCTTTAAAATATACTGTACTGCCCTGTACAGTAAAGTACTGCAGGAGCTCAAGGTAATTTAACACTGGCCAAAACTTTTGCTTTTTGGGTGGGGCTCTTGATAGATGACAGCACTCTTCGCACATTTGTTCCTTTTTTCCTGCCTCCTCGAGTGACTGAGCTGGTGTTGTTTGATGCAGTAGGTGAGGATGAAGTTTCAGGGGTTAATGGTGTTCTTTTATTTGTCCTCCACATCTTTCCTTTCATGATGTTCTGTTCCCTTTTTGTTTCTGCCTTGTCTTCTTTCATGCGGACTTCAGCTCGTTTTACTTGCTTGGCTATGGCATCTTTCTTTCGGACCCACCTCCGCTTGTAACCAGACATGTTGGTCCGGTATTTCGGTTTCACAAGGTTCATCTTCTCTCTGAAGTCATCTGGGTCCTCAGCTTTCTTTTGTTCAATCCATTTTTTCACACGATCAGATTCTGCAAGCCTCTTTTTGGCCAGTTTAGCTTCATTTAGTAAAGTCTTCTCCAGCACATCCCCAAAACTTTCAATAGGGTTAAGGTCAAGACTCTGGGGTGCCGATACATATGTGAAAAGGATTCCTCGTGCTCCCTGCTTTAGTCATGATATAAATAAATAATTAATCCAGCAATCTCTATTCAAGATAAAGTAGCAGTTTCTGTAAGGTGTGTGTGTATGTATGCTATACAGCCAAATGTTTGCGGACACCTCACTATCACACCCAAATGAACGTCCAGGTCCTTTTCCATTAATCCTTGCGCACAAACCTCAAACATCTGGCTATACTGAGTATAGGAGTGTTACAGGTGTACCTATATCAACCGGCTGGTCGGAGTAAACTCTGGGAGGTGGCTGTTGTTTGCGTCTGACGATCTCCACGATGAGGGGAGTGGAAAGATGCT
Organism: Tandanus tandanus; assembly: GCA_039654325.1. Lineage (NCBI taxonomy): Eukaryota > Metazoa > Chordata > Actinopteri > Siluriformes > Plotosidae > Tandanus > Tandanus tandanus. The sequence goes on from JBCNYH010000010.1 coordinate 21,789,377, forward strand.
CAAACTCCTTGGTCATAATCACCTGATTGAAGTGAGTCTCCTTCACCACAAAGTTAAGGCAATGCTCCTGAACACAAACACACACACACACACAGGATGAGTGAAAGAACTGTCTCATAATTGTAATTTTTTTTATTACAGGAGACTGTGATGATTCTTATTTCTGAGGATATATATATATATATATTACATTAAGAATGTAAATCTAGATTTCTATAAAGCTGCCCCGTGACAAAATTCTGCTATTTCTACACCACAAGAAACAAACCCAGCAGGTACATATTTGGCCGAGATCTTCTTTAAAAATATTTTGGTACAATAAAATTAAATCCAGTGCAGACTTGTAACCGTTTTCCCATTCTTTCCCGCTCCGGTCACCTTGAGCTGGTCGAGCTGCAGTTTGTTTGCATTCTCGCACACGCTGAGGACGTTCTGCAGGTCAACAGAGGCCTCGATGTACTGCACACACAGCTGCTCCAGCCGCGAAAGCTTGAAACTCAGGGCAAGTTTATATACGTCCATGATCAACAGGACATCCTGAACGTGGCCTGAGGGGGAACAGGAGAAAGGGAAGCGGGTTGGTTTAGAGCCTGTGACGTACAAGGTTTGTTTTTTGATATAATATGTTTGTTATTATATGAAAGTGAAACAGAATGGTTCGAGGTAATCGTGAGTCGATGCAGCTTGCACACATTAGGATCATTTTCATGCTGGGAACTTTTTATCCCCCCCTAAAATGTTGTGGGGGTTTTTTCTGTAGCTGTATTTCGGTGTATTTTATATTAATTAAACCTTTTTAGTTTCAGAGCCGGAGTAGGGACTGTATATCAACTTTTAGATTCCTCCAAAAGTTCAAGATCTGAAGTGTGTTCCACTGAATGTTTATTATTATTAGTAGTAGTAGTATTTGTTTTAATACTACTACTTTTTGTGGGGGTTTCTCTTAGGAGAAGTTACAGGCCGTTATGTCGTCTGCAATGAGATAATTCAAAGGAAAACATCTGGAATTTTTTTAACTTGGCCCTGCTTTCCTTTATGGAACTTTTTGGGTATAATTTTTACTAGGCTCTAATACCATCCAAATTGGTCCAGTATTGAGTTTTACTGATTACTGAACGATTTAACAGGAAACCGCAAAACATTTATATGGGGCAATAATCCACGTCAAAATAAACAGCTTGTTTTCACCGCTGAGAGACTTATACACCGCCCGGCCAAAAAAAAAAAGTCGCACACACGAATATGTTGTTTCGCCTTTATCCTTACTTACAGCAAATAATCGTCATGCCATCATTTCAACAAACTTAACCAACATAACATTTATTTCCATCCAGTGTCGGGTTCATTTCTCACCGACGTCTTGAATCGACGAGGGGAAAAACTGAACCACTCTATAAAGTCTTCTCCAGCACATCCCGGAAACGTTCAATAGGGTTAAGGTCAGGACTCTGGGGTGCCAATACATATGTGAAAATGATTCCTCATGCTCCCTGAACCACTCGCTCATTATTTGAGTCCCCATTTCATATCCGTGCCATCAGGGAAGAAAAAGTGAATTGATGTGATAATCTGCTCATTCAGTACATTCAGCTCATCAGCTGACTTCATTTTATTGCCACATTAATGTTGCTGGGCCTCGACCGGACCAACTGGAGCAACAATGCCATGGAGATTACATGCTGTGATCAAGGATAAAATGCTTTTCATGAAAATATTAGTGTGTGTCACTTTTTTTTGGCCGGGCAGAGTATTATTATTATTATTATTATTATTATAAATGTCTGAAAACATGGAATTTATTTCTACAGGAGGTAGAAATCCTGTATCTCTTTATCTAAAAACCTTTAAGAAACTGAAGGGAACGAATGTTTCTACACTCAGTGTTTTAACTTCTGACGCAGCGCCCTGTTCAGTGCTTTTAGTTGATTATCACACAGGCGGTGTTTTCTGATGCTTACAAGAGAAGCCGTCATGCAGAATGTGGAAAAAAGATTATTTCCAAAGTAATGCTAACAGTTCCTTTGAATTCTGCTTAATTACTTTACTGTGGTAGTTTTTCCCATAAGGTTGGAGAGTACAGCTGTCTTGTGGTTGCCAGTTATTGTGTTCTAACTGATATTAATCACTTTTTGTCCCTACTAAAAATCTGGAACAAAACAGAAGGGAAAAATGGCCAGGTTAAAAAAACTAACATTTATTACTTTAATTCCCAACTTTTTGCCCACTTCATAAGCAGTGTATGTTGATTACAGACCTCGGCGTGGGTACTGGATCTTGTCAGTGTACAGGAACTGCATCAGCACCTCAAACGGCTGAGCCTCGGCCTCTCTGATCGACACCTCCAACATTGGAGGACCTCCTGATGGCCTTGCAGTGCTGGAGCTGTCCTTCTGTCTGCCTGCTCCAGACTCCTCGCTCTCCTCACTGGCCTCATGTTTACTCCTCTAGAGAGAGAGAGAGAGAGAGAGAATAAATATTATAAAAACATAAAAATGTTCTTTGAAGTAACATGTAAGTAAAAATATTTATTTAAAGTGAGACGATAAAATATATTATAGCATTTTGTAGTCTATATATA
>JBCNYH010000010.1:21797142-21807419 GCA_039654325.1 Tandanus tandanus
CCTTAGTTAAGAAAGGACTCATAGTGTTGGAGAGAGAGAGAGAGAGAGAGAGAGAGAGAGAGAGAGAGAGAAAGAGAGAGAAAGAAAGAGAGAAAGAGAGAGAGAGAGAAAGAAAGAAAGAGAGAGAGGGAGTGTGTGTGAGAGAGAGAGAAAGAAAGAGAGAGAGAGTGAGAGAAAGAAAGAAAGAGAGAGAGAGAGAGGGAGTGTGTATGAGAGAGAGAGAGGGAGAGAGAGAGAGAGAAACAGAGAGCGAGAGAAAGAGACAGAAAGAAAGAGAAAGAGGCAAAGAGTGTGTGTGTGAGAGAGAGAGAGAGAGTGTGTGTGTGAGAGAGAGAGAGAGAGAGAGAGAGAGAGAAAGTGTGAGTGTGTGTGTGTGTGTGTGTGTGTGTGTGTGAGAGAGAGAGAGAGAGAGAGAGAGAGAGAGAAAGTGTGAGTGTGTGTGTGTGTGTGTGTGAGAGAGAGAGAGAGAGAGAGAGAGAGAGAGAGAGAGAGCCTGCAGAGTGGTAACACCCTCACTCCTGCACCTGTCGCCCGCTTATCACAAGAGACACGTACTCTTGTCCTTCGTAGAGGGGCGAAAACGAACGGGTCCTTTGGACAGGACGGAAAGCAGGTGTTTGCTCTGAGGCCTGTATTGTTTTGAGAGGAGGTGGACTCCTGTTACCACCTCCAGTCTTTCACTGCACCCCTCCGCTCTGAGACTCTGAGATTCGGGGGTGGGGGTGGGGGGGTAAGGATCTGGAGTACGAGCATGGAGAACGTCCTGAAAGGAAGAGAGATGTGGCTCCTGAGCAGCATGTGCCTGATGGCTTCTTATCTGTGGCGCAAACTCTGGGATTTTCTTTCGTACTGCAGGAAGGGGAGATCTTTGAGGAGATCATTGAGGAGATCTTTGAGGAGATCCGTATCAAGCGCAGATGCACAGGTAGACCTTGCTGTACCATGCTGTACCTTGTGTTGTTAATGAGCTTGCTTTAAAGGTACACAAGTCCTCTAGGCTCATGTAACGAAAGGTATAAGAGGCGGTTAAGGCTTGGGGGTTAAGGTACTGGGTAACTGATCAGAAGGCCATGGGTTCAAAACCCAGTACCATGATGCTCCCGCTGTTGGGCCCTTGAGCAAGGCCCTTTACTCTCAAGTGCTCAGGTGTATGAATGAATTAAAATATGTACGTTGTTCTGGACACAGTCCAAAGACGTGCACATTAGGCTAACTGGCTCTTCCCTAGGGGTGAGTGTGAATGGTTGTGTCTGCGGTGGTCTGGCGCGCTGTTCAGGGTGTACTCCGCCTTCACCCAGTGTTGGCTGAGTTAGGCTTCAGCATCCCAGCACCCCTAATAGGGTGAGGATAGGCAAATGAATGAAAGAATGATATTAAGAGAGTGCATTAACAACCTAATTATTTATACAGTGATGCAATGGTTAGCCCTCTCGCCTCACAGCAACAAAGTTCTGGGTTCGAGCAACGTAGTCAGTGAGGATGTTTTTATGTGGAGTTTGCATGGTTTGCCTGTGCTTGTGTGAGTTTCTTCTGGGTGTGCACTTCAGACTATTGGGGTAATACACATTAGACTAATTGGCTGTTCCAAATTGTCCCCTCCAAATTTTAGCACACACTGCAACAAAAATATTGAAAGCGGCCCAGTGCATCATGGGTGTAGAAAGGGAAGTGAGTGAGTAATTGAGTAAGAGGATATACAATACATACACCGCCCGGCCCAAAAAAAAAGTGGCACACTCTAATATTTTCATGGAGAGCATTTATCCTTGATCACATTTGCTCCAGTTGGTCCGGTCGAGGCTCAGCAACATTATCGTGGCAACAAAATGAAGTTAGCTGACGATCTGAACATCAATGTGTATCGGCACCCCAGAGTCCTGATCTCAACCCTATTGAGAGTTTTCGGGATGTGCTGGAGAAGACTTTATGGAGTGGTTCAGTTTTTCCCTCATCGATTCAAGACGTCGGTGAGAAATGAACCCGACACTGGATGGAAATAAACGTTATGTTGGTTAAGTTTGTTGAAACATTTGCATGATGATTACGTGCTGAGGTCAAGGCTAAAGGCTCTCCATGAAAATATTAGAGTGTGTGAACGGCTCTTTTATTTATTTATTTTTGGCCGGGCAGTGTATAACACCACATTACTTTGAAAATGTACACTAGAGAACATTTATAGATCATTACGTTACCATCACATGCTGATGCTGATGCCAGAAGCGGCAGGGAGAGCCGTGTGCTGACAGGAAATTCATCTTTGAAGAAGAAATAAGAGAGTTCGAATCAGAGCCACCTGTCAGTCAAATCAAACATCGGTAGCTCAGTGATTCAGGCTTTGAGTCATTGATCGGAAGGTCAGGGATTCAAGCCCCATAATCGACTGAACTTCCTAATAATACGGCGATACGAAATATAAAACAAGCGGAATGAATTTCACTGGGCTATAATGTATATGAGCGGCACAGTGGTGTAGCGGCTAGCACGCCTGCCTCACAGCGAGGAGGTCCTGGGTTCGAGTCCCAGGCTTGGGCATTTCTGTGTGAAGTATAAATGTTCTTCCCACGCTTATGTGGGTTTACTCTGGGTACTCTGGTTTCCTCCCACAGTCCAAAGACATGCACGTTAAGCTAACTGGCTGTTCCAAATTGCCCTTAGGTGTGAGTGTGAGTGTGAATGGTTGTGTGTGTGGACCCTGCGATGGTCTGGCGTGCTGTCCAGGGTGTTCCCCTGCTTTCATTCACTTTGGGTTAAGATAGGCTCCAGCCTCCCCCGTGACCCTGATAGGATTAAGTGGTTCAGTAAATGAGTGAGTGAGCGAGAGCTTGTCTTGTGCTTGGCATAAAGACATCAGGCTCACGGTATCCAGCTAACAGAGATGTCAATCACCCTGTCTCGCTGTGCTACTCGCTCTGGAAACAATGTGAGGCTCGCCGGGTCTTGATCGTCGTTTTGCGCCAGTGATCACATGCCCCCACAGTGCTCTGATGTATAGATTGTGAAACACAGCTCTGCCTCCGTGTCGTTGCTGTTGTAGAGACTGAGTAATGGTTAACGTCAGTGTGGGAGAAGATCGCCTGTCAGCACCTGCTAAATAAGCATTAAGACTTTACGACATGATGACAAGCCCCAAATGCTAAGATGAGCACATTCTCTTATTTAGTGGCCTTTTCACACTGTTTGTTATTTTGGAGAGCTCTGTACACTGAGACACGACATACTGTCCTGAAATAACATGGTGCACTATGAGTAATTTCAAGCCAGTTCACAGCTTCATATCTTTATCATCGGGTGTAGGTGCATGGGGGTGTAGTGGGTAGCCCATTCACTTCACAGCAAGAAGGTCCTGGGTTCAAGTCCCGGGCTCGGTGAGGGGTGGGGTTTGCATTTTCTCCATGTGCTTGTGTGGGTTTCCTCTGGGGTAATCTGGTTTCCTCCTACAGTTCTCAGACATGCACATTACTCCACACAGAAACGCCCCAAGCATCGGCCTGGGAATCGAACCCAGGACCTTCTTGCTGTGAGGCGGACGTGCTAAATACTGCGCCACCGTGCCGTCCTTTATGAGTTCATTTATTTAAATGAAACTGAGTATTTTTTAATTTGTGAAGTTGACATTGGTTTGATAATTCAAAAAAACCTTCTTAAATATGACATGAATTAAAATGTGACTCTTGATAAGAACCAAAATTAAAAAAAAAAAAAAATGTTAAAGAATCTGTAAATAATTTCCTGGATCCAGAATTTGATCCGGATCATCTCCAAAATCTAATATAGTCCTCTTTGTCCAAAGCTCAACCAACCCCTGCTTAAAATTTCATGAAAATCGCCCCATAACGTTTTTTTGTTTGTTTGTTTGTTTGTTTTTTTGTATAACCCTGATAAAAATCCTACAGTCACACAAACCTGAGAGTAAAGTATAATGTTCTACACAGAGTTCATTCATTCATTCATTTTCTGAACCGCTTAATCCTAATTAGGGTCGCGGGGAGGCTGGCGCCCATCTCAGCCAACTCTGGGCGAGGGAGGGGTACACCCTGAACAGCTCTCTACACAGAGTTATTTATATAAATTCGCACTCACTTATGCCCGTTATGGTCAGGGGAGGCTGGAGTCTTTTTCATCCAGCACTACGTGAAAACGAGGAACACCTTGAACAGCTCGCCACACCTGGGGGCTAGGGAATTTAGAACAGAAAATTAGCCTAATGTGCATGTCTTTGGACTGTGGGAGGAAACCGGAGTACCCAGAGGAAACCCATGCAAGCACGGGGAGAACCATGGAAACTCCACACAGAAATGCCCAAGCCTGGGACTCGAGCCCAGGACCTTGTTGCTGTGATGCCACCATGCCGCCACAATTATATAAATGAATGATTAATAATTAATACTTGATTATATAAGAATGTACAACTAAACAGAGAGAGGGAGAGAGAACATAATCCTCAACCTTCTCCCATTTGCTCTGTTTCGGCAAACCAGGTTTCTTACATAGTGTAAACTGAGTATTTAATGAAACACAAACTGATAATCATGTTCCGTAGTCCCAGATTTGAGAAGCGCTCAGCTTTCACTATCTATTTTTAACATGTCAGGTGATACAAGGCTTGAATTCGGCCACTTCCTGTCCGCACCTATGATGGACGAGGAGACGCCTCTGGCTTTGATGCGTTGTATCTCTATGTGCATGTGACTATTAATAGCCTTCAAAAACTACAGCATTCTCCATCCATGATGATCATTATAGTATTTCTCTACGTGTGTATGCACATGCACGAACTGGAAATTCTGACCAAAAAATCCGTGAGACCTTTTTTTTTCTTTATCATTAAACAGAAATTCATTGAAATGATCAAACATTAATCATTTGCGTCTGTATTCTTCTCAGCAATATTGGTAAAAGTTTGGAAACGGTCTCCTTTTATTCTTGTGTGAATTGAACCACATTATTGGTTTGAATCAACAGATCCTTTAGTACAAAGAACACTTGAAGAAGGTCCTGGGTTCCAGTCCTGGGCTCAAATGTTTCTTTGTGGGGTATGCATAGGCTTCCTCCAGGTACTCTGGTTTCCTCCCACAATCCAAATACATGCACATTAGGCTAACTGGCTGTTCGAAATGGTTGTGTGTGTGTGTTGGCCCTGTAATGATCTGGCGAGCTGTTCAGGGTGTACCCCGCCTTTGCCCAGTGTCGGCTGACATAGGCTCCAGCCTCCCCGAGATCCTAGTAGAATTAAAAGTTTCAGCAAAGTGAGTGAGTGAGCGAGTGCTCCAGGGGTGCTGTGTCATGACTAACCTTACGTTCTGATTGGAAGATGCTCTGTCTTAGCTTGCTCCAGCAAGCGAAATAGTATCTCTAAAGCGCAAGGAATAACATTTCACCTGTAAGTATAGAATCTACATTACATTCTTTAATATTTATTCTCTTTTCCAGAAATAAGAAAACAAAAGTCCAAACATTAGTTTAATTGTATTGGTATCATGGTTTTTTATTAGCACATATAACAATATGACTCAAAATAAAGCACACAACAAAGCAAAATTTCTCAATCCTGCAGCTTGTTTACATGCATAAAGCCTAGTTGTCAAGTGTAACCAGTCTCTAGTAAGATGGCGGCGACTTCAGCACGTTCTGAGTACATGCGATATACCGAGTAGCACCGGGCTTGTGTTTATGTCTATGGTTAATACCTATAACCATGACTTCCCATATCATTTTTGGCTTGCTAGCTTGCATCGGTAACTAGCTGGCCTAGCTGTTTATATTAAAATTATTAATCAGTCATGTAGATAAATATTAATATTAGCATATTAACACTGTATTTATTCAACATGACATAAATATCCTTATGTTTAATTAATAAAAGGCAAAATTATTTTTATATTCACTTTGTCCTCCATGTGAATGGTTTTGTGTGTGTGTGTGTGTGTGTGTGTGTGTGTGTTGAGTCAGGTGAGATGGGTGCCAGCCTTCCCGCAACCATGAATAGGATTAACCCTTAAGGGTCCAGGTTATAATTGGCCATTTTTGACTACTTTGGATTTTATCTTTATATTTCACCTTAAAAACTGTTTACCTTGCCTTGTTTGGTGTCATTTTTTCTCAGCAAAACCTCTCCTGTGTGACCTTACAGTTACGTTTTTATTTTGACATACTGTATTAACACATTGGACCCAAAATAACACAAAAAACCACACAATCCAAAAAGAAAAGAGGTTGTTTTTTTACTGTGAAAAACCCAAACATGTTTAACGAACCATTTTTATAACTTAGAATGCAAATATAAATTGTAAATTTAAAAAATGATGTACAAATTTAGCACTAACATTTCCAGGGAGTGCCACTCCTCCCGTTGTCCACTTGATGGCAGTGTTTACCTCCAGACTGCCATGTTTTTGTTTTGTTTTTTTGCTGACATCACGCCGTGTAAACTGCCATCGCAGGAAGTTAAATTTAAAGTATTGATCTATTAATCATAACTCTGAGTTTACTCGGCCTATCAACACCTCTTAAAAACTGGTATATAGTTTGAAGCCTGCACTTCTGACATAAGTTGAAACGGAGACTCGGCAAGACCGTGTTTTCCTGCTACGACATCTTAAATCGGCCATGTGATCAGGAGTCGACTCCTAGGGGTTAAGTGGCTTAGAAAATAAAATGAATGTATGTCCTTCATGTTTGTTTTTTTCTTATTCACCAGTTTGTGATATGATCCGTCTTAAAAAAAAAAACACAACTAAACAAAAACTTGACATCACTGTACTTTTGTGAAACTCCGCTGCTCATAAGCACAAAGAGCAGTGTTGTTGTTTTTGTAAAGAATTACACATAAAACGTTAAGTATGAAAGGACACTTAAAGAGGAGAGTGATAAGCAAAGAATAAAACAACGAACTCAGCCGAGCTGTGGTGTAAAACACTCCTCTGTGAGCTGAGAGAGGTTGTGGACTACCGTGGACCTTATTATTGACGTGTTTCAGTACGCAGATGAATAATGACCCAGCTGGGACCATCCTGGATTTTGTTGTCTTTCCTATTGCATTATGGGATTCAGAATGAAGCCTTTGCAGTACTGAGTGTTTGCCTTTGACATTTAGGCCCCCCCTACCTCCGTCCACACCCACACACTTTGTTATTTCAACACGTACTATATATAATGTTCATTTGTTATTGACTTATACACTGTGGAACACTTTCAGATCTTATAAAATATTCACACTCGGAGGAATTGCTTAATGAATATATTACCGCTTTGGCTTTACAGCCGTTATTTATAACCGGGACGGACAGCGACAAGCTCGTAAGAATTATATGGGAGATCTTTTTAAGTAGGGGATGAAACGCCACACTGATGGTTATTTACAGTTGCTCAGACACTGTAGGGACCTGGGTATTCACCGAGCCACTGTTGGAACATCCAGTCACCCAAAGCAGCTGCGAGCACCCGCTCAAGGTAATATACTGGAATACTGTAATTATATTCATTCATTCATTCATTTTGTAAGCCAGGCGAGGGCGGGGTACACCCTGAACAGCTCGCCAGGCCATCGCAGGGCCAACACACACAGACACACACAAAACCATTTACACTCACTCTCACACCCAGGGGTAATTTGGAACAGCTAATTAGCCTACTGTGCATGTTTTTGGACTGTGGGAGGAAACCGGAGTACCCGGATGAAACCCATGCAAGCATTGGGGGAGAACATGCAAACTCTACACAGAAACTGGAACCCAGGACCTTCTTGCTGTGAGACGAACGTGCTAACCACTGCGCCTCCGTGCTGCCTGGAATAATTATATTCCGAAATCAGATCATCTCTGGGAAGGGAGGTGTCTCCACCAAGATTGGTGGAAATCCATGCATGGGTGTGGTCAGGATTTTGTTCACAGTAAAAGTGAACAATGCTGGGGATTACAGTACCCCCTCCAAAATTAATGAGCGCAGGACAATAAATACACAGATCATGCATTGGTAACTACTGTGGTGCAACAGCAGTAAGTATAGCAGCAATGTTGGCAGCAAAAAGATTTCTATAAATATAAAATGTCTGAAGCAGCTTTGTAAAGTGCCGGTGTAGTGAGTCGTACTAGTTTGGGTGTTGACTATCGGACAGTCCAAACACATGCATGTTAGGCTACCTAGCTGTTCCAGATTGCTTCTAGGTGTGGGTGTGAGTGTGAATGGTTGTGTGGGTTAGCCCTTGCAAGGTTTGGTGAGCTGTTCAGGGTGTACCCTGCCTTCACCTAGTTTCAGCTGGAATACTGTAGGTTCCAGCCTCACGCAACTGTATGATCTATGAGTGATAGTGAGTGAGTGGTTTCAGCTGACTGGACGACTGGAAGATATCTCAAATACGCAACTCTTTACAGCTGTGATGAGCAGAACAGCACCACATCAGAATGCAGGGAACCTTCAGAGCCGGAATCCGAAGACTTTTGATGGAGGTAGTCACTGTAATCACTGGGATTTGTTCGCCTGTTAGGTTGTCCCTTTGTCTGAGAACAAGATCCTGACCACACTCCTGTAAGGACTTTCACCAAACTCGGTGGAGACGCTGCCCTGCCTGCGAGTTGATTTTGGAAGGGGAAGGTCAAAGCGAGGTCACAAAGTTTTGGAGATAGAGCACTTATAACTTTGAAACGGGTGCTGATAGACATGCTGTTACTCTGGAACCCTAATAGGAAATCACAGACTTTCTAATGGGACCATTAGCTTTGACCTTGAGTGACCTTGAAAGGTCAAGCCTCAGCTACCTTGTAAATCCTTCAAATTAGCAGCACGTTGGGACAGTGATTAGCGCGTCTTCCACACAGCAAGAAGGTCCTGGGTTTGATTCCCGGCCTCGGGCATTTTTGTGTGGGGATTGCATGTTCTCGTCGTGCTTGTGTGGGTTTCCTCTGGGAAGTCTGGTTTCCTCCCACAGTCCAAAAACATGCACAGTAGGCTAATTGGCTGTTCCAAATCACCCCTAGGTGTGAGTGTGAATGGTTGTGTGTGTTGGCCCTGCAATGGCCTGGCGAGCTGTACAGGGTGTACCCTGCCCTCGCCCAGAGTCGGCTAAGATGGGTACCAGCCTCCTCGCGACCCGAATTAGGATTAAGTGGTTTAGAAAATGAATGAATGAATAATATAATATAATCAGCTGCTGCTTGGGAAAACTAATGAATAAAACAATAGAATCTGTCCAATCAGATTTTAGAAGTGAGAGATTTCTAATTGTTAGTAATTCAGATCATTTCTATCTGCATGGCTGGAGCAGTTTAGACTCATGAATGTGATCAGTTCATTACTCATTACATACTTCTTTGGCTTTTGTAAAGATAATATGAATGTATGATGAAAGAATAATGAACAGCAAACGTTTCCTTTAAAGCTGATAAGTATCCCATAAGCAATAATAAAAATTTCAGACTTTTCTTAAGGGTCTGTTCTATTTTTTTTTTTTTTTAATTACTCAAATATTAAATTTTTTAAATGCAGTGATCATAAGCATGTGGCAAATGAGAGACGTGGGAATGGACTTGGCATGAAACACTCGCTCTCAGTTTACATACCAGCTGAACCTGTTTGGGATTTGAAGTTGCAGCCCATGTCAAAAGCATGGAATACCATCAAAGTTCTCATCCGACCAAAATGGGTGGTGTAACATCAACGTAAACTGACAGCAAACCAGTATAAAATGGAATGTTTCAGACATGGGTGTGATATACTCCATGTACACTGTATGTACATGCAGTCAGTCACATGTAACCTACACTATCATTAAAAACTGCAGGAAAAAGAATTTGGGTGTTTATGAACATAAAAAAAAATTATTTTGCAAAAACAAGAAATGTAATGCATTAAAAAACTACAATAAGGTTTTTCCTTTATTAATTTCCAAATATGACAAATAATTCACTACTTGGGCTTCATATAGCTAATACTAACAGTATCGGTGAAAATGTATGGGTATTATGATTATGGCTTTGTCCTCATAAAAACACTGTGTACAAAACAGTTAAAATAACTGTTCACAAAAAAAAGAAAAAAGAAAAAAGAAAAACAGTTCACAAAAAAATCACTTAAGGGTTTCTTTTTCTTTTCTTTTTTTCACTAAGTGTATAAAGTGTGCCATTTTGTGGTGAGTAACATGAACTACACCCTAATAATAAAATATTCCATTTATACATATATAGTGCCTTTCGAACCATACAGGATGTTGTACTGTATATTGGGGGGGGGGGGGGGGGGTGTGAAGGAGCAACATTTCTTCCAGAATTTCGAACAACAAAAAG
>JBCNYH010000010.1:21807519-21827558 GCA_039654325.1 Tandanus tandanus
GCGATGGCCTGGCGAGCTGTCCAGGGTGTACTCTGCCCTCGCCCAGAGTTGGCTGAGATGGGCGCCAGCCTCCCCGCTACCCTAATTAGGATTAAGCGGTTCAGAAAATGAATGAATGAATGATTGTACAGCTCCCCCTGCTGTTGACATTCAAATATGGCACACAAGTTGCAGACCGGTCAAAGATCTAATGTTTTGAGAACACTATCAGCAATGTTTTTGGCAGCATCATCAAAATTACTCCCAGAGTTAGTTCAAGGGTAAAGATAATATGAACATATATTAACTAATAGATTAACATATATTTCCATAGATTAACATATTTGTAAATGTGACATTTTCCTGTGCCACACCCTTGTTTAAAAGTCACTTGGCATTAGGAGCAGGGAGTTGTCCTCTCCAGTGGATGATCTTACAGCGCCCTCTGCTGTTCTTCTTCAAACATGGCGTAATAAAATACAGCCTTTTTTTTGGTGCTGCACCTTGAAAGTAATTTTTACAGCATCAATATCAGTACATTCAAATTTCAAGAAAAAAATAAAAATAAAAAATACAGATTCTATAATGAACATCTGTATTGAGTCTAATAAATAAACAAAGGCTTGATTAGAATAATAAAGTAAATGTCCCATAGAATTAATTTCATGGCTAAAGGAGTCCCTGGTTGGTGAAAAAAAACAAACAAACAAACAAAAAAATATTATATATATAATATATATATATATATATATATATATATATATATTAATATATATATATTATATAATATATATATATATATATATATATTAAAAATAAAAAATAAAGGAACAAAATGATTTTTAAACTTGGGGTATTGCTAATTGGGAGGAATATAAGGTGTATTTTGGGTGGCACGGTGGCAAAGTGGTGGCACATCCGTCTCACAGCAAGAAAGTCCTGGGTTAGGGTCCTGGGCTCGGCGAGGGCATGTTCTCTCTGTGCTTGCGTGCGTTTCCTCCAGGTACTCCGGTTTCCAGTCCAAAGACATGCACATTAGGCTAATTGGCTGCTCCATATCACTCCTGGGTGTGGAAGTGAGGTGGTGTGTGTGTGTTGGCCCTGTGATACTCTGGTAAGCTGTTCAGGGTGTACTCTGCCTTCGTCCAGTGTCAGCTGAGATGGGCTCCAGTCTCCCCGTGACCCTGATAGGATTAAGCAGTTCAGCAAATGAGTGAGTGAGTAACTGAACAAAGCATGTCCTCCTCACTGCAAGAAGGCCCTGGGTTCGAGTCCTGTGCTCAGAAAGGGTGTGAAGTTCCTTCTGTGCTTGCATGGGTTTCCTCAAAGTACTCTGGTTTCCTCCCACATTGTAAATGGTTGTATGTGTGTTGCCTTACAATGGACTGGTGAGCTGTCCAGGGTGTACCCTGCCTCCGCCCAGGGTTGGCTGAGATAGGCTCCAGCCTCTCAACGACCCTAGAAGGATTAAAAGGTTTGGCGAATGAATGAAGAGTTTTTCCTCTTAATGAATATTAGTTTGGCAGCATGGTGGCATCGTGGTTGGCATGTTCGCCTAACAGCAAGAAGGTCCCGGGTTCGATTCCTGGGTTCGGGTGTTTCTGCGTGGAGTTTGCATGTTCTTCCTGTGCTTGCGTGGGTTTCCTCCAGTTTCCTCCCACAGTCCAAAAACATGCACAGTAAGCTGATTGGCGATTCTAAATCGCCCCTGAAAGTGTGACAGTGAGTGTGAATGGTTGTATGTGTGTTGGCCTGGCGAGCTGTACGGGGTGTACCCCACCTTCGCTTTGTTTTTTTTTTTTTATATTCCACTGAGCTCACTGAGCATATACAAACAAACTATACATCAGTTCACACGTGCACATGCAGGATGTTGACCAGAAACGTGCTTTTACATCGCAGTATCTTTTGATGATGTCCACTTTTTAACCATAGAGACAGTGAGTTTGAAAGCCTGCACACATTCCAGCGTTTCAGTCCAGATTCTCAGTGATGTTATTCTTGGAGACGGCATCAGGAGTGTCGCGTTTCAATGATCTGACGCAGCAAAATTCCCAGGGTTTAAAACCTTCTCGGCAGGTATTAATTCAACACACAGTATTTACCCCTAATGTACCAGGACAGAGTGTTCTTACTGTTTTTACTGCAAGCCGAGTAAGGATCGCTTCACTAATGCCAAGGCGTCACATCATGGGGTCCCGAGGTTCATACTTAGTCACACTTTCAGTGCGTATCTGTGTATGTGTTTAACAGAGAGGAGCTGAAAGCTGAGATGTTTTCTGGCTCTCGCTTCCTTGATATAGTAAATAAATTGGTTTTCTGTGATGACTAGGTTAAAAGGGTTTTGGTTTAAATATATTAATTAAATGTATTTCGAACCCTAAAGTCACCATTAATGCTTAATAATACTGAAATCACCGTGTGAACATGTTCAGCACTGGACTCCTGCTGGTTGCCTGCACCGAATGTTTCCACCGGATTGTGTTTATGTTCCCCTGGGTCAAAGCACTAGCCTGGAGTACACCTACTCTGGCAGTGATATGCCTTCGGAGCATATCCACTTACCCACTACAACTTAGCAGTGGTGCCAAAAGAACAATTTGTGCTCTGAAGATCAACGCGAGTAGTCAAGGGGTTCCAGAGATGAGGGTCCAAAACCCAGGGGCAGCCCTCCCTCCATGACCTTCTTCACCGTTCTCATTGGAAGGGTCACACACCCTGTGTTTATGGATGGCTGGGAGAGTATTGTGGGGTTATGTTTCATTCTGTCAGAGTAATTAATCACCAGTCTATTCGTGTGCGCTGAGCGGAATTCCTCACCTCCCTTCACCAGTCACTCTCACCGCCACACGGCCATACTGTACACCAGCTCTTGGCACTCTGACTTGGAATACCAAGGCTTTAGCCAGCATGGAGTGCTAAACTTATTGTACTCATGGTTTTGAAGTTCTGATTTCACTGTAGGAACGTGAAGGGGATTGTTCGCGTAGAAGTTACCCTGGGCTACAGCGTCTTCTTCATTATAGTCTCCTTAAATGGCATGGGCCTGTTTCAGTTCTGAGATATCCTGAGCTCCCCGGTCCTGTTTCATTTCCTGGCATCGGGAGCTTATGTGTTTTCCGTCGCGTCACACTAATCACAGGTGTGAAGTCTGTGGTCTCCCAAACATACCAACTTGAATACCCGATCTACAGCAGCCTCATAGGAAGTTTCAGCATACACAGTCCTTTAGGGCAGGTTCGAATACAGAAGTTACAGTCTTGTCAAATAAAACAAAGCAGCGTGAAAGCATCTGAGAGGGAATCCCAAGTGCAGTGAAGGCGGTTATAAAACAAAACAAAACAAACACAAATACATAAACAAGAAACAAACCAATAAATAAATTAAAGGCAGTTCATTCATTCATTCATTCATTTGGCGATTCGCTTTATTCCACTTGGGGTCGCACGGAGACTGGAGCCTATCTCAGCCGACTAAATCCCGAACAGTTCACCAGTCCCTCACACTCATGATCCACACTCACATCTCGGGCAGTTTGGAACAGTCAGTTCGCCTGATGTGCATGTCTTTTGACCGGAGTACCCGGAGGAAAACTACGCAAGCACAGGACTCGAACCCAGGACTTTCTTGCTGTAAGGCGGAAGAATATTTAGTAAGAATATCAATCAAGCCAAACCCTATCCGACTTAGAATCATCCTTATATGTGTGAAAGCACCAATCAATGTGCCTGGCATTATGGGAATACCTCACATTTCACTATGCAATGAAGGAGTGACACTGTGGTGTAGTGGTTAGTATGGTCCTGGGTTCGAGTCCCAGGCTCGGGGGTTTTTGTGTGGAGTTTGCATGTTCTCCCTGGGTACTCTGGTGTCCTCACATAGTCCAAAGGCTAATTGGCTGTCACTAATTGAGCCTAGGTGTGAGTGTGTATGAATGTGTGTGTCGCCCTGTAATGTTCAGGGTGTACCCTGCCTTCGCACAGTGTCGGCTGAGATAGGTACCAGCCCCCCTGCAACCCTAGTAGGATTAAACGGTTCGGCAAATAAATGAATGAATGAATCATTTCTAGTGTACCACAATGCCGTCCACAAAGAAGGCTGCAGATTAAAAGCTCTGTAAAAAAGTAAGAACCCACAATGCAACACTTTTTATAAGAATAACTTTCCTATAATTTTTGTTGTTGTTGTTGTTGTTTATATGAACTGGAATCTGATCCATCTGTCTGTAAATACGTCTTAAAACACCTCTGGTGTGGTTAGTTCGTCTTCTTCCTCTTGTTCCCATCAACGGTATCACAGTTTCAGTGTTAATGGTATTAGTGCTGCCACCGTGTAACATTCATAAATGGACCTATGCAACACAAAACAACCTTCGCACTCGGTGTTTCCACTCTGTCATCTCTTGGCGCCCGGGGACAGGTGCAACAGGCCTCTATCTGATCTCATTTATCATGACACTCTTGGCGTCACTTGTCTACACCCAGAACAGAATTAAATGTTCTGGTCCTAAAAATGCCAGCATTGCTTGTGCCATAAAAAGAAAACCAACATCTACCAAATAGCATTAAAGTGCGCTGACAAAATAACCTTTTATTCCAAATGTTAGATCAAATTTTTGCACAGCATTAAAGTGAGATGATTCCAGAAGAAATAAAAGGTCTGATGAGTTTGTTTTTATTGTACGGCGATGGAAAATGAGTGCCATGCTCCTCTTCTGGAGTTATAAGTACAGAGCTTGGCACGTGTCCTGGAATGAGCCAAGTCCTAAACTATTTTTGGTGGTCCTGGCTCAGCTTGCTGACCGTGCCACTGCTTGTCAACAATAATTGCCTTAAGGGGTCCAAAAGAAAAAAATAGTAAGCAGCTAAGAGTGTAGCCAGGCACTATTCATTACTGGCAATGTACATTTTATTTATTTCTTTATTTTTAATTCTATAGCCTTCGGCCAATTAAATAAAAATTTTTGTTACATTTTTTTTGGATTGACTTTTGTGACCATGTGCACCATGTCTGAAAGCCCTGCGATGTTATGCCAGGTTTATAGGAAGGGTACATGGCACAGCTTCATATTTCAGCCTCTAAGTTAAAATTGATCTGTAACTGTCTTAACTGTGAATGAGTAAGCTTCTTCGGAGGATTCGAGTGGACGTGTTTGCCAGGAAAGCAACAGCAAATAAATCATGGCTGTCACTTTGCTCCCGTTCCAGGCGAGAGGCTGGGCTGGGCTGCTGTGACATGTAGAGATGTAGCGTACCACCTGCAGCCTGGCGATGAGTGAGTCAGGGTGTTTCTGCAGTTGGGTGACAATACAAACTGGACAGCCAGTCTGCAAATCAATATAATCCTACTATAAATTTCGAATCTGTGTAAATGCTCATGTAAGCACCTTGATGACAAGACTGGTAGTGACTTGTATGACTCAGTATGTGTGAAAAGTTATAGCGGTGAAGGTTAGGGTTAAGGTTATGGTTTGGGGGCGGGGTTAGCCACATTGCTTTGCTCATTAGTAGTGTAATTTTTATAAGTGTAATTTTTTAAGAAACAGTGGCCCCAGAGCAAAGTTCCTTTATCATCAATTGTTTTTGTATCATTTTTAAGTATAAAAGCTCACATGGCATCTTAAATTACATCCTCACCCCCGAAACCCCCCCCCACCCCTCAGTAAGTTGAGAGTACGCTGAACGTTGAAGTGGAAAAAAGTCTTTCCATTTACTTGCATGTGCGTGTATATAAATATATATATGGTTGTATACACAGGAACCTTTTGACACCTGGCAGTCGGTGTCTGACTCGAGCATCTGCTCAAGTTCAGCATTTGAAACATCTCACATATCACGCAACTCTTCCTGATCTGCCGCCCTCCCCTGAGGCCCCTGCTAACACAGGACCCCCCACCTCCTATGCAGTTACATTTAGGGAGGCAGGTTCATTCTATTCTTAAAGCTATCTCCAGTTGGGCGAGTTGCAGGAGTGCCAAATGGAGGTGTACAGAAAGAAGGGCACGCTTGTCATTGTAGGACTTTTTGCTTTGTAGTTCTTGGAGTTTGTCTTTTCGAAAGAGGTTATTCATTCTCTGAGGTACTGATCTCTATTCATTATTTCTGGATTGATTATACATTTCGATATATTATACTTTAACGTGTGGACATCATGAGAAGTGATTTTTTTTGCCTTACACCAGTTTCCCACTGGTCGGCGTAGGTTTTTGTAGCCACCATGACGTCTGTGGAAACTAGTCCTGGATTTGATTTAATCCAGGTCAGGATTGAGTCTCTAAGCTACAAAATGGACACACTCATTAGCATCCAGGAGAAAGTCCTCAGCCGATTGGATAGCATGTCCGAGGAACTTGTTGGGATCGAGCGTGACATGGAGACTCTGAAAGTAGACAAGGAGGAGATGCCTCCAGCAAGAAGCACGAAGGGACCAGCCCGAGGCATGGGTGGCGAGATGAAAGAAATGTGCCAAGAAATGAACAGCATCATGACGGCCGTAAACAAGCGTTCGGAACAGCAGACCCAGAAGCTGGAAGGCGTGGAGAGGCTTGTGATGAGCATCCAGCAAGTGGTCAGCTTCATCGGGGAAACTGTCAAGACTTCCAAAATCACAGAACTCATGTTTAAGGGGCCAGCAGCACGCAAGAGCAAAGCGACGTTAGCCTCGGGGTGCAGGAACCAGGATAGCAAGCATGGTGCTAAGAGACAGGTCTCAGGTGAGCCTGCACAAGGCAAGGTGAGTCAGATCTGCAGAGTCAGTTGAGCAAACAGTGGTTCAGCTCAACACAACTTATTTTAGAAGCCCACTCACGTTTTTTATTACAGATACAGTTCCCAATCTAGCACATCTAGTTCTACAGCTCATGATATTCTGGCCTAGAACATAATGTTTTTAAAGCCTGAGACATGCATGACGCCAGCCAAGACTTTGACACAGCAGTGCACTACATCCTTAACATTTCTCAAGTCCTAAAGTTTCCACTAGAGACAACTTTTGCTTTAAACAGTATTGCCAATCTCCTCAACCATGTACAGCAGATATCAATATAAGTTAAATAATTCCACAATAATTAATATTTCTGCATGGTTTCTCCAATTCTAATTCAATTTGTGTATATATTACTACGCAAAACCCCCTAGATTAAGTTGCTAGATGCCTTATGAACAGTAACATTCTTGGTATAGCCATATATAGGTTCCTGTTCAAGCATGCCGCCATCAGATGCCTTACATATCTTGTAGGAATTGAGAGGGTATCCTTAATTTCTCCCCACTATCCCTGTGGTGAGGATGCTTTCATTATAACATTATTGACATTTTAAAGAGATTTGTATGATAGCCAGTAGGCTAGTACTAGCTTAGCATTGTTACATGATAACCATAAAAATTGATTCCCAACACCCTATTAAGAAAAGAATGGTGAGAATGACTCAAGTGATTAGGAATGCATGTTGTCTTTAGTGCTTGCGTCAGAGTCTCGCTCTCCCAGATAGGAAATGAGTGATGGGTCATGGAATGACAGTCATGAACACACTTGAATTTGGCTGCCAGAATTTAGCCACGGCTCAGCCCTCGAGAGATCAGATGGGTCAGTTTTGTTCCTAAACTGAAATGGACACAGGGGAACTCTAAAGTATCCTACCAAATTCAATAATAAATAGGGTAGAGGACAGATGTGGGATTTGATACCTTTTAGGGATTTTAAGAATCATAAAATCTGTCCAAGATCAACGGTTTCCAAACGTTTGGGGAATTCCTTTCCTTGAATGGGCATTATGGATTTTCAGACGCTAAAAATGACCATGCTAGATTTTTATTTAATTTTTTGAAATTCATTTTTTACTTATTATTATTTTTAAACATAATTCGACATATGTTTGTCTTTGTTTTCTTGGCTTTATTGATCCACTAACCTAGAGTCACTTGATGATGTCAAGGATGTCAAGGATGATGTTCATGGATGGAGATATTTGTCCATTTCCTATAGCTGAACTCCACACTTCAACTTGCCAAGCTAGTCAACAATAGCACATGCACTGTAAATTTAACTCTGTGACTCCCAGTAGCCTATTAAAATACTACCAAACAAAATATTTCTTTATAGCTTGAGTCGTATTTGAATAGCAAATAAAATTAAAGAGGAGGCTGCGATTTTCTTTCATGAACCCACTGGTAAATCCAGCGACCCCATGTGGGGTCATGATCTCTAGTTTGGGAACCCCCACCGATCTAGTATTCCCGTATCAGGTGGTGATATTGGATGCAGAAACATGTTCTGGATTGTAGCAAAATGGTTCTCATATTCATGCTCACTCAGTACTGTGCTTTATATAGTAAAATCTTGATTACTCTACAGAATAGTAACCTTTCAAAACAGTTTGTTTATCATTTTTTAAATTTTAATTTGATTCTTAGGGCTGTTAACAACCTGACTATGCTTGAAAAGGAAAAGGTCAGGAATACCAGTTTACTTTTTAGGAGTTAAAAGTTCTGTAGGTGATCTTACTCAGTATCTGTTAAACATGGTGTCCCTCAGGGTTCTCTTCTGAGCCCTCTTTTATTTTAAATATAAATGCTGCCTATTGGTCTCATATTGAGGAATAATGTAAATCAATGAATATGTAATGTAATTCATGTTTCTTAATATTTCTTTTGATAAACAACTCTTCAAATTTTCTGGATGGGTTCTGCTTTGGAATAATTTACTGAAATGGAAACTAGCCTATTTTACTGACCAAGGACTTGGGGTGAAAAGAATTGGACTGGATATTATTCACATAGCTACCAGACTTGCTTCTCAGACCTACACTCATGATGACAAGATAACCCCTCTAACTCATACTATGCACCTAACCTTTACACTGAACCAAAACCCGAATCTAAATGACCCATACTCTATGTTGTCTACTGTTTTGTTCACTTTTCATAACATCACACCAACTAAATTCACCGTTTCATCCACCATGCCATTTTCCATTTTAATTATCTCAGCTTTATTTAGTAATCTGTGTCTTTGTCCTAAACATTAACATTATTTCATGCTAACATTCACCATTCACTGTGTTGTTCCATACCATCCATATTGTGTCTGCAACAGAAAACTACCTCTACTAAACCCAATAAAAGGACAGAACTGTTAATCGTGGCATGTGAGCCCAGCAGCCTGGAATCTTCTCATGAGTTAAAGCTTCATGGACCAAAGCATTTCCTTTCCTCAAAGAAATCCTTCAAATTTCTTCACTCATCTATATCACTGCCTTCAAAAGTGTGTATTATTGTTATTACTTATTTGTATTATTTACGTGGTGCCAGCATTGAACAAAGAGTGTGCTACATTGTAATGCTTCAACATAACTTACTTCTCCAACACTTACCTTGTTCTCTTGTTTTTTTTTTTTTTGGCTTCCTCTTCCATGTTCTTTCTGTTCCTGAAGTTTAAGGATCACAAGTTAAACGATGGAAAGGAAAAGGGTCGTCTGAGCCTTAAGGGGCTGAAGGTGCAGAAGAAAAAGAAGCCCCCAGACACGACAGGTGGGAATGCTGCAGGAACATGGTCAACTTCTTGATTGAGTTTACATTTAGGCATCTTTTCCCCTTAAAGGGGCCCATTGACTTCCTAGGTATAGAAAATAAATATGAAATACAGTATGCAATCGGACATGATGTCTTTCTAAAACTATTTGCTGACTCCTGTGCATGGGTGTTAATGACCCCTAAAACAGGCACAATTATATTAATAAACATATTTTTATTTGTCTTGAAATGTGCTTTCTTCTGCTTCTTAACACTCACTTGATCCCTGACGTTTCCACGTTCTACTAATTGGTGTTGCACTACCAAGATATCACACATGTGCAAAATCGTTCCTCCAGCCACGCGGTCTTATTAGTACACAGAACCAAAACAAGAAGAAAAACAGGCGAATAAGATACACTAAGCCTGTGAGCCTGGGTAGTTTTGCCAGAAAACCTTTGTATTCAGCCAAAATGAATTGATAATGGAAGACAAAACGCATAAGCTATTCCCTATTGAATGTGCACCTTAAACACTGACTCCAAGAAAACAAAACAACAACAACAAAAAAAAACATAAATCAAACATAAAAAAAAAAAAATTAGTAACCCATCTCAGGTAACAGATTCTCACATAGAATTAGCAACTATGCTAGTATGGTTAACTAGCATCCATGCTAATGTCATAAGGGCATTATAATTATTGACATTATCAGCCAATATCATACTATTGTAGAAAATGAAGTCGGGATTTACAGGAAATTCAGAACTTCCTGTTAAATATTCTGCTTCAATGGATTGACACATTAATGTCACTCATTTGCCTAACCACGTAATCCGACTAGGGTCACAGGGAGGCTGGAGCCTATATCAGCTGTCCTTGGGCGAAGACAGGGTAGACCCTGAACAGCTTGCCAGACGATTGCAGTGCCAACACACTCACACCTAGGGACAATTTGGAACAGCCAATTAGCCTAATGTGCATGGTTTTGGACTGTGGGAGGAAACCAGAGTACTCAGAGGAAACCCATGCAAGCACAGGGAGAACATGCAAACTCCACACAGAAACTGGAACCCAGGACCTTGTTGCTGTGAGGCGGACGTGCTAACCACTATGTCGCCATTCATTAAATAGTATTGAATAATTGTGTTTAAAATGTCTTACATATTTATAAATTTAATATAAAAATGTCAACCCAATCGTGGATTCGCCGACATATACTTCTTCTTTAGTGCCTTATCAGAACTTGTTTCAGAAACAGCAATAATATTAACATACATAACAGTCACTCTGTTACTCTGATATTCATTCATTCATTTTCTAAGCCGCTTAATCCTAATTAGGGTCACGGGGAGGCTGGCGCCCATCTCAGCCGACTCTGGGCGAGGGCAGGTTACACCCTGGACAGCTCGCCAGGCCATCACAGGGCCAACACTCACACAATCATTCACAATCACACCAAGGGGTGATTTGGAACAGCCAATTAGCCAACTGTGCATGTTTTTGGACTGTGGGAGGAAACCGGTGTACTCGGAGGAAACCCACACAAGCACGGGGAGAACTGTTACTCTGATATTTTCAAATAAAAAAGTAGAAGAATGTAACAACTCTCAGGTTTTTATGACAGTGAAAACTCAGAGTCAGGCTCAGAGATAACTCACTATGTTTATTCACTTTTCGGTCCAACTTCTCACATTTCTGTAGCTTTTTATTTCAGTTGTCTTACTCTGAGCCACAAATGATAACTTAAACTCATTGAATATTCTTCAAACAATGACACACAAATGTTTTCAACTCTGTCTCTGGTTACTGGCGTCTGTTCTGTAAGCACACAAAATAATACACATAAATAGGTTCTGGTAATTACACACAGGTGAAACTCATCAACATGATACCCGCTAGTTCTACCTGACTGCTCTCTGCCAGTAGAGGGTGTTCAGTTGCACCCTCACTGCCACAAAGAGCTACCGCAGGCGGCCATTACTACACATAACTATTTTGGTGTACAGTATATGATAAAGATGCCTTATCTTTTCTGTTTTTCTCAGACTCTACCTCAGTAAAGAAGCAGGCCTTGCTGCTGGAGGAAGTTCAGAAGCTTAACAAAGAGAATGCTGAGCGCTCAATTTCATCCACAGGATTTGAGACGGAGGAGCCTCTCCTTCTGGATTTCATCTTAGATCAAGCTAAAGCACCTGTGGTCGAGCATGAGGAGCTTTCGCCAGACAGTCAGGAAAGCAGCACTGAGTCAAAAGAGGAGGAGGAAAAAACAGAGGAGGAGGTCGCTGAAGATATTCAAGCTGAAGCGGATGAGATAGTTACCAAGTCCGTAGAGGAGGTCCAAGAGGTGCTTGAGGAAGAGAGCAAAGAGGAAGATGTTGAAGATGCCACAGTGGATATTCAGGAGACTGAGACGGTTGTGACAACACACAGGTACCCAGTTTAACCATATTATTAGTGTATGAACATTCATGTATTCATTCATTCATTCATTCATTCATTTATTTGCCAAAACACTTTATCATATTAGGGTCACGGGGTGGCTGGAGCCTATCTCAGCCAACTTTGAATGAAGGCATGGTACACCCTGAACAGCTCACCAGTCAATTGCAGGGCCAACAAACACAACCATTCACACACACACACACACACACACACACACACACACACACACACACTGACACCAAGAGGCAATTTGGAACAGCTAATTAGCCTAATATTCGTGTCTTTGGACTGTGGGAGGAAACCAGAGTACCTGGAGGAAACCCACACAAGCACACTGAGAACATGCAAACTTCACACAGAAACACCCTAGGTGAGCCTGGGACTCGAACCCAGGACCTCCTTGCTTTGAGGCAGGCATGCTCACCACAATGCTACTGAAAAAGATACACAAGTGTCCCATCAAATTGTAAATTTTTGTATTAACAGTGTAATCCAGATTTTTATATATATTTTTTCCAATACTTCAAATAAAATAAAGTCAAAAACATTCCTTAGCTCACATCCACGTAATTATCAAAATTCCTATGAAACCAGTCCAGACTCTAACTTAGACTTGTAAAGAACCCATTTCTTTAGAAAATATTAATTTGCACTATCCAAAAACTTTTAAATGTTTACGTATCACTCTGATGAATTATTCCTATTATATAATATCTGCAGTGTTTTTAAATTGCTTTTTCTTTATTCCGCGCAGTCTACACTCTACATCTCAGCTTTCTCATTTAAACTTGCCGTGCTCATTTGTAATCTTTTAGCTGTGAAGCAGAACTGCTGGATGAAGTCACCCCGAGCAGTGAGCGGTGCATTTCAGAGCTGAGCCTTGAACTGCAGGTCTGTGAAAAAGCCAGCGAGGAGGGCAGCGAAAACAAAGCACATGCTCCAGAAGATCTGTGTGGAGTTTTCAAAGCAGACGGAGTCGAAATCCATTTAGATTTCAGCAAACAGAAGGAGAAGGAGAAGGAACAATTTGACGACGACGAGTGTGAGCAGTTCTTCATAGGTGAGATCAACACAAATCATATGATAAACTATGATAACTACAGCTGAAAATTTCAATACAGTTCTGTGAAATACTACTACTACTAATAATAATTCATTATTTCATTCACCTGCCAAAAACGCTTAATTCTACTAGGCTGCAGGGAGGCTGGAGCCTATCTCAGCCGACTCTGGATTAAGGCGGGGTACACCCTGAATAGCTCACCAATCCATTAAAAGACAACACACACACAACCATTCACACTCACACCTAGGGGCAATTTGAACCAGCCAATTAGCTTAACCTGCATGTCTTTGGACTGTGGGAGGAAACCAGAGTACCTGGAGGAAACCCACGCAAGCACGGGGAGAACATGCAAACTCCACACAGAAATGTCCTCGCCTAGCCCGGGACTCGAACCCAGGACCTTCTTGCTGTGAGGTGGACATTCTAACCACTACACCACTGTGCCACCCCTATTTATGCTATGGCATTTTATAAATAATTCTTCTTCCTCCTCCTATTGTCATTGTTATTATTATTATTATTATTATTATTAATAATAATAATAATAATAATAATAAACAACGAAGAAGCAGGAGATACTTTGATGTTTTACTTAATTGATATATGCATTTTTTATTTAAAAAACAAATAAGCTACCACATGTCTTATCAACTTCTCCCCCATCCTTGCTGCAGACTGCACCCCTCCACCGCCAGCTCCATTCAGCCACCGTGTAGTTTCAGCCAAACCTAACCAGATCAGCAACTTCTACACCATCAACCACCAGGAGATCATTGGAGGGTAAGCTTTTCCATTCCCGGCCCGAACCTTTGGCACAGGGAAGCTAAGAGACCTAAAAGTGGAGCACAGAATGTAAGAAATGGTGTGAAGAGTGTGGAAAGTGGACAGCAGAGGCCTTTTAATCCTCACAGGGATGCTTTTGCGTAACCTTCCACTGCTGAGCTTTGCTCTGCTCTTCGTCGATTCATAGCTCCAGAGTCAGGGGCAGTTATTTTTACCCCGGGCTTTCTGAGTATGTGAAACTGGACCCTTTTGCCAACTAGAAGCAAATCACTAAGCATTAATCCAGCACTTCAAAGAGACTTTGCTTTTGACTGAGTGGATTGGGATGGGGTGAAACAATGAATGCACCTTTTAACTTTTCAAAAATTGTCTAAAGAAAATTCTAAATTCTAAAGTCTAATGAAGGGTATTGCCGTATCCTAGTGCTACTAAGGCAGATTGTGTGATAACAAGGCAGAATAAAATATAATAAAGATGTACAGGCAAAGCATATATTTGCCTGATTTATCAAAATTACCCTATCGAGCACAAATTTTACTTGAACAAACAAAACAGAGAGCTTAAATTAAATTCTGTTAATGTTGGTGAATAAAGTGTGGTTGAAAATAGGCAAAATTTAAAATAAGGTAGGTACCATGACATAAATAAAGTAACATGTATTAGACGGTAAGGCTGGGGTCCGCATGGACACCAAATGAAAATCGCAACACAATAATCTTTGGTGTGTAGAATGATAACTTCCTGGATGACAAGTTCCTCATATATCATATAAAAATAATCGCTCACATAAAAAATATTATAAAATATATTGTGCTGGGGTCCTAGCAAACCCCAAGTGTACTGATGAGGGTTAAAATCTTTATTTTTTTAATGTCATTTTGTTTGTTGGTTTGTTTTTGACAGTCCTTATTTCCTTTTTTTTTTTTTTTTTGGTCTTGCAGAGGCCGTTTTGGTCAGGTGCACAAATGTATAGAAAATTCCTCTGGACTCACTTTTGCAGCTAAGATCATTAAAGCACGGGCTCCGAAGGAAAAGGTAAAACAAATGACAACATTATCCAAACACCTCAATAAATACCCCTAATAACCCATGATTCATAAAAAAAATACCACTAATTTAATATCTTTAATTAAGCCTAATGTTAAGTTCGAATAATGGGGCTGTTTACGAATCTTTCTTATATTTTATTAACAACACAAACTGTACATTCTGGTATTTACAGGTCCTGATTTGACAGAAACGCTGTGTATTTCTGCCTATTTTGGTAGGAGCTGGTGAAAGATGAGATTCAGGTCATGAACCAGTTGGACCATGCTAATCTGATCCAGCTCTACGCCGCTTATGAATCCAGGAATGACATCATCCTTGTGCTTGAATAGTGAGCACCACTTGGAGATGTGTTTATTTTGTACAATTAGGTTACAGTAGTGTACAGTGATGATGATACACTTAACAAAATGAAGATAAATCAGAAACCAAGTACTATTCAAGTATTTATTTCATGTAATATTGGATCATATTGATGGGAATAAGTAAACAAACAACAATATATAGTAATAACTTTCTCTTTTTTGAGAAAAGAAAGTCAATATTAAGTGTAGCCACCCTTTACTTTGATTACAGCATTTAGCCTTAAATTGTTTCTGAAAAATTGGTGTTTTCAGTGTTTTTGTTTATTAGCTATACTATATATACATATTATATACACGAGTATACTATTATATACTCAATATATTTGTTGGAATGATTTTTTTGGTTCTCATTGACTACAATAGCATTGTTCAATACATTTTCACCAAAAAATGATAGAGAAGTAATTTTTTTACTTCTTTTTATTAGGAGCCCCTTTAGACAAAAGTGGTGATGTATAATCTTCACTGCACTTTATTTAAAAGTAAGGACATGGTAAACATGACAAAACAACAAAATAAAACAAAACAAAACCGAACAAAAAACACTTTATCCTTTATTAGGGGTGCGGGGAGGCTGAAGCCTATTTTAGCCAGCAGTGGGGAAAAGGTGGGGTACACCCTGAACAGCTCGCTCAGCAGGGCCAACACACCTAGGGACAATCTGGAACAGTAAATTATCCTAATGTGCATGTCTTTGGACTGTGGGAGGAAACTGGAGTACCTGGAGGAAACCCACACAAGCATGGGGAGAACATTCAAACTCCACACAGAAACGCCCCGAGTCTGAGACTTGAACCCAGGACCTTCTTGCTGTGATGCGGATGTGCTAATCGCTACACCACCATAGAAGTTGCATTAATAATTATTAAAAAGTTATTAATTAAAGTGCATCTTTAAAGGTGCAGTCTGAAATAATAATAATAATAATAATAATAATAATAATAATAATAATAATAATAATAATAATAATAATAATGATGTTTTCATTATACATTAGTAATACATTAGAAACAGTGCTTTAGGTTACTGGCTTGTGCCTGCTCAGTCGAGATCCATTGTTTCAGGGTTCCCATACACACTTTTCTGACCCAGAAATTAGCTCCACCCCTAAGACAGACCAAAGCTGCTCAGTTCAAACCCCTTCCTTAAATAGCATCTCTATGCAGTTTTGCTTTTTCTTTTATTGCAAGTCTCTATGCAAGTATCTATGCTTTTTTTTAATTGCAATTGCAATTCACTATACAGACAGCAGAGGGCTCTAAATGAAAGACTGCACCTTTAATTGCACTGTACTTGAATGCATTAACCTCAAGTACAAATCTGTGCAGCTGTTGTTATGTATATGTGAAACAGCGTCAGAACACCCGGCTAAAGATGCAGACCAAGCGTCACATGTGTGCGTTATACATTATTATTAGATATAAACTACAAAAAAATGAAATTAATATGAACTACAACAGATATGTTGTATTTAGGATAATGTTTAAGTTGTTTATTTTCATTTTTATATATATATGTTTTTATAATCACGTTAACATGATCTTCTGTGTTGATTGCTGACAGTGTGAATGGTGGGGAGCTCTTCGACAGGATTATTGATGAAAACTACACGCTGACTGAACTGGACACGGTCATGTTCGTCAGACAGATCTGTGAGGGTCTGCGCCATATGCACAAAATGTACATCATCCATCTGGACCTGAAGGTAACCCACTTCACTGAGAGCGAACTGTAATAAGGAAAACTCTGTGATCATAATTAGCAAAAGGGTTGTCGAGCTACAAGCTCAGATTGGCCGCAGGTATGAGTGTGAGTGTGCACTGGCGAGCTGTTCAGGGTGTACCCCGCCTTCGCCCGGAGTCGGCTGAGATAGGCTCCAGCCTTCCTGTGACCCTAGTGGGATTTAGTGTTGTGGAAAATGAATGAATGAATGAATAATAATACTATTTATTGCCATCTGTAACACTGTATTGTGACGATGTCTGTCTTTTTCCTTAGCCTGAGAATATCCTGTGTGTTAGCAGACTGACAAACAAAGTCAAGATTATCGACTTCGGACTTGCAAGAAAGTATGATACTCTTCATGTTATTTGAATAAATGTCAAATTCTGAATCCTCCAGATAATTAATACTTATTCTCATTCCCCTTAAAAATAGATACAAACCTCGGGAGAAATTACGAGTCAATTTTGGCACACCGGAGTTTCTCGCCCCAGAGGTGATCAACTACGACTTTGTGTCTTTCAACACAGACATGTGGAGTCTCGGAGTCATCACCTACATGCTGTAAGAATTCCTAGACAGTCACTAATAATAACACTGGAGGATTTTAAACTCTTTTAATACGCACACTTGTCTTAAACACGAACATGAGCGGCATCATTTTGACAGAAAGAGAGGAAAAAGTGATTTGTGTTGTTTGTTTCACCAACTAATCGTTGACTTTTTTCTTATGTTGACACTGACTGTCTTTAACAGCCTGAGTGGTTTGTCTCCATTCCTTGGTGATGACGATACCGAGACAATGAACAACATCCTGTCCTGTCAGTGGAACTTTGAGGAAAGTGAGTTCTTAGGCATTTCAGATGAGGCCAAGGATTTCATCTCCAAACTGCTGGTCTACAATAAAAGGTATGAACATTTATTCATCTATCCATCCATCCATCCATCCATCCATCCATCTATCCAATCATCCATCCATCCAATCATCCATCCATCTATCCAATCATCCATCCATCCATCCAATCATCCATCCATCCAATCATCCATCTATTCATCCATCCAATCATCCATCTATCCATCCAATCATCCATCCATCCATCCATCCATCTATCCATCCATCCATCCATCCATCCAATCTTTCATTCATCTATCCAGTCATCTATCCAATCATCCATCCATCCAATCATCCATCCATCCATCCAATCATCCATCCATCCAATCATCCATCTATTCATCCAATCATCCATTCATCTATCCAATCATCCATCTATTCATCCATCCAATCATCCATCTATCCATCCAATCATCCATCCATCCATCCAATTCAATCTTCCATTCATCTATCCAATCATCTATCCAATCATCCATCTATCCATCCATCCAATCATCCATCTATCCATCCAATCATCCATCCATCCATATATCCATCCATCCAATCTTCCATTCATCTATCCAATCATCTATCCAATCATCCATCTATCCATCCATCCAGTCATCCATCCATCCATCCATCTATCCAATCATCCAACCATCTATCCAACCATCTGTTAATTCGTCCATCTAATCATCTATTCATTCATCCATCCAATTATCCAATTATCCATCCATATATTCATCCATCCACTCATTCATCCATCCAACCATCTATCCATCCATCCATCCATCCATCCATCCATCCAACCATCCATTTATCCTTCCACCTACCCATCCCATCCATCTATCCATCCATCTATCCAGCCATCCAGCCAGCCATCCAATTATCTATTCATCCATCCAACCATCCATTCATTTACCCAATATTATCTATCAAGTCATCTATCCAGCCATCCATCCCTTCACCCACCCAAACATTCAGTCATCTATCCATTCAATCAGCTGTCGACTCATCCCTCCACCTATCCACCCATCCTCATGCGTCTACCCGTCCATTCATCTATCCATCAATCCATCTATTCATTAATCCAATCATCTAAATAACCATTCATCCATCCATCCATCTATCCATGCACCCAAAGATCTTTCCATCAATCGATCCATTCGTCTTTCCATCCATGTTAATTATCAAACATTATGTGTTTGTAGTTGGAGGATAGGGGCAGGTGAAGCATTAAAGCATTCTTGGCTTTCAGACCCATTGCTCCATCATCACCTGCACAGAAAGGTAAAGCATGATCTTTGCATTCACACATATGATGGAGAACAAGCGAATCATTCATCACTAGTTATACCACAGACCAGTTTAAATGGATTTTAATCGTTCTGTTTTTGGCATTGCAGAAAAACATGTGTCAGTCACGTAGAAATTCATGTGTTCCTCCACCAGAGAGCTAATGTAAGTCAGTGACCTTCTGCAAAAACACAGCTTCATTTACTTAAAATTAAGCAAATATAGTATCATCATGGTGAGGCATATCCTACAACAAATTTTACTCTACTTCCTTATAGATCTAGCTTTGTTTCAGCCAGCTGAGACCATCCGGACCAAGCCTGCTGCACGTTTAATTACTGGACATTACTTGTAAAACTGCCTACCTTCTGCTGTTTGGGTCATTTGTTGCAAAGATTTATGCCATCCTGGTAACTGCAGTCAGATATCATTATGGATAAGATAATAAAGCGTGTAGTGTAATAGTGTAGCGTCTCACAACCCTGTTTTCCCCAAACACCATAAGCTCTTAAAGGGGGTATTTTGGGATATTTTATTATTACAACAGTGATATTAGTATACTATATGGTTACAATCGTCATAAATAATGATTATAATTATTGAAGTTTATTGGCTTTGTATGGGTCGTTCTCTAAATTTTTGCATTTGTAAAAAAGCGTCCATTACCATTGTACAATAAACACAGTAAAAAAGGAATAAAACACTCTGGGTGTGCTGTGATAGGAAAAACTGAAAGATTTGGTGGTGTGATGAAGTGGAGTAAATAGTATCACCCAGAAGATGGTCATTTCCTGTAATAGCACTTCTTAGAAGTGTTTTATTCCTCTAATTTCAACTATTTATTCATTTAATCATTATTTAAAAAAAAATGTATATATAAATGGGGGCAGTGGTGGCCTGGTGGTAGGGTGCTGGATTACTGATCCCAAGGTCGGGGGTTCAAGCCCCACTATCAG
>JBCNYH010000010.1:21879965-21893959 GCA_039654325.1 Tandanus tandanus
GAACATTCAGATCATCAGCTGACTTCATTTTATTGCCACATTAATGTTGCTGAGCCTCGACCGGACCAACTGGAGCAGCAATGCCACGGAGATCACATGCTGTGATCAAGGATAAATGCACTCCATGAAAATATTAGAGTGTGTGCCTTGGTTTTTTTTTTTTTGTTTTCTTGGACGGGCAGTGTATATACACCTGGTATAAATAGCTACAGCTATAGGAAGATTGTCTGATTATTAAAGACACAAAACACCCAGTGACCCCGGGGTCCACCGTCCATGATGCATCCGATAGCATTGCATGATGTATGATATTACCTATTTTTTCAGAGCTGCCTTACACATGATTCTATGGGCAACTTGTCCGTTGCTGATAATGAATTGAAAAGGTTAAAGGTTACCTGATTCAGCTGTATGTGTTCAACTCATATCCTTTAATTTTCCCTCCGTACGCCTCTGTTTTTACCCTGTTTATGATCACTGGCTTTACTGCAGACGATGGCATTGTGCTGTTCTCAGTCACCCGGCGTACTAAAGGGAAATCACAAGCTTATCAGAGTCTTGATGGCTGTGTGCGTGTGTGCGTGTGTGTGTGTGTGTGTGTGTATGCCGCCTGGGACTGTTGTTCTCTTTCAGACCCCCACTGTGTCAGCCAGGCATGTGCACAACAGATAACCATGTTGCTGAAGAAATAGCTGAAATAAAGCGAAGCATAATGAATGGAGAAAAATAACCGAAGTCTGAAAAAAGAAAAGTACGTGATCGCTGATTGTTTTTAGGCTGGCGAGTTCTGGGGTCTGGGTCCCAAAGTGGGCTGGAAATATGGATACGAGGGTTAAGAGCTGAGGGAGGCTGGACAACCGTTGTGTGGAAAATACGATTAGACATTTTTATGAATTTTACAAGAGCTGGCCAAAGCTACTCAAAAATCTCTACAGAAATGAAAGAAGCATGAAAAAAAAAATATCTTTACTTATAAAGCATGGTTTTAATAATTTAATAAATATTATAAAAGGAGGTTCAGGAATAGGTAAAATAGTTTATTGTACATTTCCTCCCTCACTCTCTCACTAATTTGCTGAACCGTTTAATCCCACTATGTCATGGGGAGGCCTGTGCCTATCTCAGCTGACACTGGGCGAAGGTAGGATACTCCCCGAAACAGCTCGCCAGACCATCGCAGATCAACACACACACAACCAACCATCCACCCTCACACTCACATTTAGGGCCAATTCGCCTAATGTGCATGTCTTTGGACTGTAAGCGGAAACTGAGGTACTCAGAGGAAACCCACGCAAGCACGGGGAGAACATGCAAACCCCACACAGAAACACCCAGGAATCGAACCCTGGACCTTCTTGCTGTAAAGCAGACGTGCTAACCACTACACCTCCATGCCGCCCTTGTACATTTTCAGTACAGTAAAATAATCTATAATGGAAGGTTTGGCAGCTGTGGGTCTCCAGTACACTAGCAAGGGTAGTTTGGTTGTCAGAAACTTGAAGTAACACGTACAAATTGGGTGGTGCTGCCAATAAATATAAGTTTCATTAGATTGGTAAAAATGTTCCTGAGGAAGTCATCACTCTAGAGGAGTGATAGAAAAGCGACTGATGTGAATGGCAATTCGCAGCTGTCGCTTTTGTTTCTCAAATTTGTCTCGCGACATTCGCGGCATCGCATTTAAGTCGCCTGGTTCGTGAACTCATCGCAAAAAAATTCAAACATGTTTGAAAGTTCTGCGAATGTTGCAAAACTAAGCTCTGATGCGGAGTAGACTTAAACTCTTCTCAAACAGTCCGCACATGTCGTGAGAGGGTCGCATTGTTGTATAGTTTTGCTCGCAAATTATTTGTTTCTTGTTTGCAAGGAAAAGCGACAATGTGATGACTTTCACATGGAAAGTTTGAGAAAAGTTTCAGACTTGCTGGCGTCCGCCATATTCCATAAACCAATCTCAAATTACCCGCAAATCAGTCGCAAAAATTGTTGTGCAACCTTCTTGTGACTTTCGTGTTATATACGTATTTAAGCCACAAAATATTTAATCCTTGCATCCGACTATGGTCTGGCAGGAAAGCAGGAAAGTTTTCTTTTCACCACCTTTTACTTGCTGATTTCCGCGTATGGTGATTGTATCGTATGCCCTGTTAATTTAATTGTCCATTTAGCAAGTGCATGTTCCATGCTCCGGTAATGTTTGTTTGTTTTGTTTGGTGAAACTTTTTCTGCCTACCTAGATTATGTGCTCTATTCTGTGCGAGTCTGAGCAGTGATGTATGAGCCTGTATTTTTTTGCTTTCGGTTTCGTTATTAATAATTAAACTGTTTTATTTTTAATTGGTGATGTGACATCCTTATTGAGTTTTTGTGTGGTGGCATGGAAACGGGACAACCATTCAGGTTATGTTCCATGACCATGGGGTTCTGCTCCAGAGCTCTGGTATTATTGTTAGAAAGTAGTTTAGACTACAGTCAGAGAAAAGGACTTTCAGATGGATTATCGTGCAGTCTTCAATCTGTGGGTCACCATGTACAGACAGTCAATAGAAGCCTATAGTTGAGTTACAACCCGAAGAGTAGTAGACTCTTTGGGTTGTAACATGTGTTGTATAGGCTTACAGTACATATCCCCCTTTCTTTTTGCCTTTGGGATTAAATAGAAAATGCCAGCTGTAGGCAAGTTTTATGACATAACGTTTCTATATAGGGCAGCACAGTGAAATAGTGATTAGCACATCTGCCTCACAGCAAGAAGGTCCTGGGTTCGAGTCCTGGGTGAGGGTGTTTCTGTGTGATTTGAATGTTCTGAATGTTGCTTGCATGGGTTTTCTCTGGGTACTTCAGTTTCCTCCCACAGTCAAAAAACATGCATATTAGGCTAATTGGCTGTTTAGACTGTCCCGAGGTGTGAGTGTGAATGGTTGGGTGTTAGCTCTGAGATGGTCTGGTGAGCTGTTCAGGGTGTACCCCACCTTCATCCGGAGTTGGCTGGGATGGGCTCCAGACTTCCTGCAACCCTAATAAAGGATAAAGTGGTTCAGAAAACAAAATGAAATGAAACGTATTTCAGAGCCTGGTGATCTGGGATTTTCACAAACATGCTCTGCAGAAATGTCTCAATGATTAGACACATCAAAGGAGAATGTCTACATTTTGATTAGCTTGAGTTGACAGAGAGGTTGCGGTAACTTAAATAAGCACTCTTTACACTTTTTTAAAATAAGCACTCTTTACACTCTTTGCACTTCTTTTTGTGATGAGCTGGAAGACATCATCAAAATGTATAGTGTACCTCGTTGCTCAACGTACCTACACTACACCAGCCAAAGACCACATCAGGGTCCACTTGCCTCAGCGAACAGGAAATTGAAGCCGTATTGGGCAAAGATTGTTTAAGATTAAGTTTTTCTGATCTTTTTCCCTGTATAAAAATGCAGGATGTATATAAACTGGGTGTTAGGATGAATAACAGGGAATTGAAAAGAAAAGGAGAGAGAGAGAGAGAGAGAGACAGGAAAGTGTTAAATGGACAAGGGTGGACTGTTCTGCTCTGCTCTGTTACTTGTGAGGCCCTCAGAGGGATTGTGGCAGTTCGGCTGGAGAACCGCAGCTTCCTCCTCAGGATGCCAGAGAGGAAGGACCACGCCACATTTCTCTGGGACACAGCCTGCTCCTTATCTCTATCTTGCTCTCTTTCTCCGCTCTCAGATTACCTCTTTATTTCTATTCCCTCTTCCTCTCATGAGCAGTCTGAAATGTGACATGACAAAAGGAATGTAGGGAACCCAATGATGTACACATCAGTTGTAGAAACAGGGCAGAACTCAGCGTCGTACAGGACAGGACTCTTAAGTACAATATGTGTAAGGCATAAAATAACGTTGGGGTATCCCAGTATAGGAAAATATATACATGCAAAAATAATGCCACACATACTTGAACTATATCATTCCTGTAAATTTTATCTGCCATGTAAACGATTATAAATCATTTAGTTATAGATTCGTACTCTCTTTTTTTAAAAGAAATATATGATCTACAGCTGATTGTGTAAACATCCGAACATAGCCATATATCTCTGTAGGCATGCTAGTCCAAGATTCCAACAAGGTTCCGCTCCGAGGAAACAATCAGCTCAAGTGGCCACTCAGTGACACAGCACCTAGTGGCATGAATCATCTGCAGACAGGCATGATGGACTTGCCAGGATTTGGGCTTGCTACAAACATTTGTTATTGCAGGGTCTGAGGTGAAGAGATAAGGGTTAATATAGTGGCCACTTGGCGATGCGTTTTGACCTCTTTTCCAGATACTGGTGCACGTGTTTGTGTTTGAGGAGGTGTTTGGGGATTATTGCGATGCGGAAGGAGGAAATGTAGGCTGCACTGAGGCAGGTGCTGCTCGACTTTAGCATTGCCATTTAAACATTCACCCTGATTTACTAGCAGAAATGAAATGCATGCTTCATTCTTTAGTCTTTGAATCAAGAAAATAAAGGTTTACAAAAATCTGAACAATCTAAAAAGCGAGACATCCATCTACATGACCTTCATATGCTCTTTTAAATAAGTAACTATTGAAGAATCAGGACGTAATGTGAATATCATCCATCTTTATAACCATCCCTGGACCTAATCTTCACAAGGTCATCAAATCAATGCGCAAACAAGTGAAACATGAAGCAGAATGAGAGAAAGCAAGAGCAATGTCTGGCTTGCTGGATGGAATTCCATCGATTCCCCACGTGCCCCCCTCTCTCTTCCTGCCTGCTAATGTAATCAGGGGGAAACAGAGGGTTCTTCCCAACGCCGAGGCCTCCAGATAACACTCGTTTATCACACGTTCCACTTGGCCTAGCACTCAGACCTCCAGCGACTCTCCGCATCAACACCCACACCCAGCCTCCAGGCCAGTCCGGGTCCAGATTTCAGGTCTGGACACATTTGCTTGATTGGTGAGTCTGTGGGTTCCAAAGGCCACCTGAGTTCCTGATTATCAAGATTCTTGTCAAGATTTACATCATGTGATTGGAACTTGGGAATGCAGGTGAATAAAAGTTCTTCATAGAACGAACCTGAATGGCTATTTAACTGCAAAAAGTTATTTAAAGGAAAACAAAGATTTCTGAAACAGTCTGAAAAATAAATCACAGAGAATCAACTGTTGTAAGAGAATTAGACTGATTATTTAGTGTTTGGTGACCCTTAAATAGTTCTGTGTAGAGTGTTTCAGAGAAAGAGTAGAACAACACCTGAAATCTAAGATCATTTGCATATCTAATAAAAAAATACCCGCGTGACCACGTGAAACTCCTCGGCCAATGGTGTGTCTTAATCTTGTTACTGAAAGTAATACAAATACATACAAGAGGAGCACATAGTGAGTGCACACTGCTAATGCACTACACAATCTTGGTACTGGAATTACACAATGCAAACGTAACTATGAATAGTAATTAATTAAAGTCTTATAATCACTGTAATAATTAACCCGCATAGTTCATTTTAAATAGGTGTCTTGAGGCTGAAAAGATACATCTGGTAACCAAATTTAAAAATGATTGGTCAATTATTAGAGGCTGTAGTGCTACCATGATAGACGCACAGACCGTCTGTTAAAAGAGGTTCAGAAAAAAGGTCCATCTTCAACAGCTTTTCAGTTAAGTGCGTGTATGGGAGGGTATGAGAGTTAGTGGGTGGAGCTTAAGGTGTTTTTTTTTTAAATGGCTCCATGTAGAATCACTTTAGCAAGGTTAGCACCTTGAAGGAAGCCTAGTGTACAGTCAGAGTACAAATTTTGATCAAATGGTTCATGACAGGGCAGGACAGTGGTGTAATGGTTAGCACATCCATCACACAGCAAGAAGGTCCTGGTTCGATTCCTGGGCTTGGGCGTTTCTCTATGGAGTTTGCATGTTCTCCTTGTGCTTGCATGGGTTTCCTCCAGGTACTCCGGTTTCCTCCCACAGTCCAAAGACATGCACATTAGGCTTATTGGCTGTTCCACATTGCCCTTAGGTGACTGTGAATGGTTTTGTGTGTGTGTGTGTGTGTGTTGGCCCTGAAATGGTCTGGCGAGCTGTTCGGTGTGTACCTCTCCTTTGCACAATGTCGGTTGTGATATGCACTGCCTCCTTGCGTCCCTAATAGGTTAATGTGGTTCGGCAAAAGAGTGCGTGATGAGTGTGGTTTCTTACAGGTTCTTCTACCTTTTTAAAGATGTTCTATTGTAACCCGACTCGCAAAGGGTTTTATCTTCATGGGTTTCCTAATTTTTTTTTTAATAATCTATAATATGTAACACTTGATATGGCTGATATTAAGTCATTAAGGGGTGGTAGAGTTGTAAAAATAAACATGTTAGCCTTTGTTTATGCCTGTAATTTACTCGTATCATGATATTCTCGGTAGGAAAGCTAGCAGGGCATTGCATACAGACTCCAGCAGCATGGACTGCGGATCTTACACCAGATAAATAGGTTTTGTCCTCTAGATAAATGCGGTTGTCTAATACAACAGGCTGTTAAAATCACAATTTATCATATCAGTGTTTTTTCGCCATCTACCAGCATTTCCTTCTGCTTCCTTTCTTCTCAATCGTCCAGTGTTTCCCATCATCACTCTATCCTCTAGCCTTCCTCTCCAATCCAAAAGTTCCCCAATCCCCAATTCAGCAATTCATCCCCTTCAGGTCATGCTGCGGATGTGGAGTGATTTAAGCATCCAGACCTCATACACTTTAGCCGAGGAGAGATCCGTGGCTCAGTTTACACACGGAAATTTATCAGCTTTTATTGTGTAAGAAAATCCGACATCGTCAATCTCTTTATGAGGCCAATTTAGTCCTATAAACAGGGCAATTAATCGGCTACCTACCTTGAAACTTTAAACTGTTCTCGCCAGTGAAAAGAAAGAGCGAGTGCGAGTGACACCGAAAAAGACTCTTAATCTTATAAGTGAAGGGTCTGGACCTAACAAATGAGAAGCTTTGCCTGTTATTTGTCAAAGCATTCCAGGGGGAAAATAAGCCAGTGTAGGATTGACCTACTCATGTGCTGGCAGACACTCTAACACTCCACCACACCGACACTGACACACACACACATACGTACATACATTCACATATGCACTCAGATGGAGAAAACAGGAGGTTCCCGTCTAGGCCTCTGGTACAGGTCTGCTTTTTGCCATCCTTGATTGAACCCAACAAGTGTCTCACAGGGCAAGTACTGTGGCCTGGCTTAATCCCCGTGTCCGCCGAGAGCTGAGGTCTGAGAAGTCTGATCTGACATCACACACAGAGGTGTACGCATGGTTTGCATGCCGCCCTAGTTTGATTTAGGATTCCTGGCAGTCTCCAAAGAGCTCTTTTATTAAACTGGTGGTACTTCTACGCAAGCAAGCGGGGCCTTTCAGCTCCCCAAGCTAACCCCCATCCATGGAAACTTTCAAACTCCTGGAACGGTTTCAGGAAAACATTACCTGCCAGGGAAGGTTTCTGAGGTGAGCCATAGGAAGCCAGGACCTGGTGGAGGCAGAGCTTTCTGGAAGTTTCGATGGACCATAGCTTTTTGGTTTCGCCGAGTTTCTTTGGAGGCTGAACCAGCTGTCAGCTGTAATATGTGATCATTTTCAGATGTGAATATTAACCAATAAGACGACGTTTTGCATGTCAGTCTCAATGCTCCATGGTTTAGGACTATTCAAAGAGAAAGAGTAATGTCTTGGCACTTGGTCTGCTTTCGGTTTTAGTTCTGAGCTGAATTACAGTAAGTGAACTGTTAGTGAGATGACAGTGAGTGAAAACATTAATCCGGCACAGAGAAAAGATGGGGAATCTATTACCGTAATTCTAATCCAACAGCAGCTTTTTTATTTAATTAGTATATATTTTATACTCATAATGGATATTTGGTAGAAAAGATTTATCCCTTCTTGTATGTCAGGACCACCAGTTTGGAGAAACTGATAGTCAATGCACATGACTTTTCTTTCTATCTCACTATGCACTGTACTCCAGTACACGACCCATTCCCTACACATTAGTCTACGTGCAAAAATACTACTGTTAGACACTCATAAAAGAGCCAGTGTGTAAGTTTTAACATAATTTCTGAGGCTGTACCTGAATGAGTATTCTATCAAAATGAAAGAAGCATATGAGCATCCGTCCATTTTCTACACCGCTCATATCTCATATTTGTCAGGTGTGTGAGGAAAGCTGGATCCGGTCCCTGCTGACATCAGGTGAGAGGCAGGGTTACACCCTAAACAGCTCGCTAGTCTGTTACTAGACTAGCACAGACACAAACAACCCTTCACACTCACATTCAGACCTATGAACAATTCACAGTAGCCAGTTCACCTAATGTCCATGTCTTTGGATTGTAGGAAGAAAGTGGAGCACCGGGAGGAAACCCACCCAAGCAAGGATTCCCCCATGCAAACTTCAAATAGAAAGATTCAAACCTAGAACCACTTGACTGTGGTTGTGTGAGTGTTGAACCTGCGATGGCCTGGCGAGCTGTTCAGGGTGTGCCTTGCCCTCGCCCAGAGTCAGCTGAGATGGATGCCAGCATCCCTGCGACCCTAATTAGGATTAAGCGGCTTAGAAAATGAATGATCGATAATAATGGAGGCACGGTGATGGGTTCTGGATTTGAGTCCTAGGCTCGGGGCGGGTGCTTCTGTGTGGAGTTTGCATGTTCGCCTTGTGCCTATGTGGATTACCTCGGGGTACCCCGGTTTCCCCCCACAGTCGGACGACATGCACATTAGGCTAACTGGCTGTTCCAAATTGTCACTAGGGTGTGAGCGTGAATGATTGCGTGTGTGCGCTGGCCGTATGATTGTCTGGCGAGCTGACCCTGAACAGCTCACCAATCCATCGCAGGGCCAGTGAGTCACAATAAATGACATTAAATAACGTTTCATGTAGAAAAGGAACACAAGACATGTGAAAGTAACAATCACATGGTTGGAAAAATCCCATAAAATCAATTTCTTAAACAAATCACACGTTAAAAATGACTCATATGTACAACATCATCACGTGTTTAAAAATAAACTGTGTGAACGAAATCATGTTACAATAAAGGATTGTGATTATCCATGTCTGAAGTTCATGTGAGTTTCCTGTGCAGGACGTTGCGGCATCCACGCGAGCTGAGGTGAAAAACAAGAGCACAGGAGTCGTTATCAGATCGGCCTGGATTAGGAAGAGCTGGGAGTTGATTACACTGGTAGTAAACAATCATCTCCTGAGGTCAGAGGTTACACGGTCCCAAAGGTAAGATCAGACTCATCGGTAATGAGGGTCAGGATGCTGTCTGGGTGTGGAGAATGCCCTAATAGCTTCAGCAGACACTGTTTTGCATGGTGTCCCAAAGACATTCCTATTTTTAACACCGTGAAGGGAGTATTTAAAAAAAAAAAAAAAGGTAGTTTACTTGTATGGATTAAAACCTAAGAAGGATTAAGAGGTTCGGCAGATGAGTGATGAGAATGCTGAGTGATGTTTAAAAAAAAAATTATTGTAATTGTAATTGCTGTAATATTTTTCTCTAACTATTTAAATTCTTCTTTTCTCTTTCAACAATTTTTTTTAGCTCAATGCTAAGCCTTTGTTTTAACTGTTAGATCTCGCCATCTGCTTGTGTTGATGAGATTAGAGTAATCCAACACTAGTCTCTTTGTTAAAGATTTAAAAAGGCAATGCGACAGCAGTCGAAGTTTCCAGAAATTCAGAAGCAGTGAAGGACAGGAGGAAGCTGTAGAGAACAGGGACCTTGAGTCAGGAATCAGTCCACCATCCAGCTTTTAAGGCTCAACCAGCCCCTGATGTCCGAGCCAGTGTGAAATGATCCTGTCTGAGGGCATACTGTCCGGGACAGGGGGCACACTGAGGATCATAACTCATTTCATTTTCCTGGCTCTGAGCTCTGGATCAGACTTATGGTTCTGTGTGTAGTGTGTATTGACTAAGTAGTGTACCACTGTCTTTTTGAAACAGGCCTATAGTGAATGTGAGATTAAAATCAGCTTCATGGTGATTTAAAGTGGCAGCTAACATCTGGTAACTTTTTTTTTCTTTTCCATGAGAAACTCCAAAAACAGGGCAGGGTCTATTTTATTACAGACATTACAGAAATATATGATGATGACAATTTGATATAATTAAAAATCCTGACAACTACAGCACAGTGGCGCAGTGGTTAGCACGTCTGCCTCACAGCAAGAAGGCCTGGGTTCGATATCCGGACTCGGGGCGTTTCTGTGTGGAGTTTGCATGTTCTCCCCATGCTTGTGTGGGTTTCCAAAGGGGTACTCCGGTTTCCTCCTACAGTCCAAAAACATGCACAGTTGGCTAATTTGCTGTTCCAAATTGCCCCTAGGTGTGAGGGTGAGTGTGAATGGTTGTGTGTGTTGCCTTGCGATGGCCTGGCGAGCTGTCCAGGGTGTACCCCTGCCCTCGCCCAGAGTTGGCTGAGATGGGCACCAGCCTCCCTGCGACCCTAATTAGGATGAATGAATAAATGATCCATGAAAAATGTATGCTAAATACTTCCTTAACTTCCGTAACACACAATATGTGATATTTTAAATAAAGTCTTCAAATGTTATTTTTTTAATGCTTAAAGCCTAGACAAAACTTCCATCTCAGTAAAAATGTCTGAATCTAAAACTATGCACAACTCTTACATTTGAAAATGCCTGAACCTAACTAGCATTCTAGCAAAACCAAACATCGCTAGTCAGCTAGCTACCATCTGGCAAGCTAGCTTATATATGCTACTTGTAAATTGCTAATGTGAATTGTATTATCAGGGATCCGGGTGGCATCATCATTTGACAGTTCTGCCAAAATGAAATATTATCATTAGATTAACAGTTTTATACTTAACATAGCTAGACACAAATTCAAATAGAATGTACCCTCTACTAATAGGGTTGCAAGGAGACTGGAGCTGAGTTTTCAGCTGACACTGGGTGAAGGCGGGGTACACCCTGAACAACTCGCCAGACCATCAAGAGTCCAACACACACACACGCAACCACTCATACTCACATCTTGGGGCAATTTGAAACAGCCGATTAGCCTAATGTGCATGTCTTTTGACTGTGGGAGGAAACCAGAGTACCCCGAGGAAACCCACACGGGCATGAGGAGATCATGCAAACTTCACAGAGAAATACCTGAGCCGAGCCCAGGACTCGAACCCAGGACCTTCTTGCTGTGAGGTGGATGTGCTAACCACTACGCCACCATGCCGCCCTAGGATATACAGTCAGTTTTACAGATTGCATGACGGATATGGTTTGGAGAGATTACACTGCGTATTTCTACAAAATGAGCAATCCGATTTAATTTCTGTCTGTAGTGAGATACTGGTAAAGAATCTGCTCTGCTGTGAAAAAAGAGATTGTGCATACTTCCTGGATGAGGTGTGAGGTGGTCCTGCTAACACGTATGCTAGTAATTACACACAGGTGAAACTCATCAACATGTTACCTGTTGGTTCTCCTGACATTATTAGGAGGGCACGCAATCACACACTCACTCCCATAAATATACACTAATAAAATATTGGGCGTCACGGTGGCATAGTGGTTAGCATGCCTGTCTTACAGCAAGAAGGTTCTGGGTTCGAGTCCCAGGCTTGAGCATTTCTGTTCTCCCCATGCTTGCGTGAGTTTTTTCCAGGTACTCTGATTTTCTCCCACCATCCAAAGACATGCACATTAGGCTAATTGTTTGTTTCAGATAACCAGACCAATGCAGGGCCAACACACATACATCCATTTACACATACACTCACACCTCGGGGCAATTTGAAGCAGCCAATTAGCCTATTGTGCACATTTTTGGGCTGTGGGAGGAAA
Organism: Tandanus tandanus; assembly: GCA_039654325.1. Taxonomy (NCBI): domain Eukaryota; kingdom Metazoa; phylum Chordata; class Actinopteri; order Siluriformes; family Plotosidae; genus Tandanus; species Tandanus tandanus. The sequence goes on from JBCNYH010000010.1 coordinate 21,891,851, forward strand.
CTGGAGGAAACCCACGCAAGCACAGGGAGAACATGCAAACTTCACACAGAAACGCCCCAAGCCCAGGCCTTCTTGCTGTTAGGCGGACGTGCTAACCACTGCGCCACTGTGCTGTAGTTGTCAGGATTTTTAATTATATCAAAATGACCGAATTTAGTAAGTTAAAAATTATTTAACTTCTTGTACAGGTACCACCGACATACATACCTATGATCGTGCCACCTATTAATAAACAAACACAACCTGTGCAGCCACACCCATTACAAAATCATTCATTTGTAACGAAGCATAATACACATTGATGTATCAGAGGTGTCACGATTCTATGTACACTGTAACCATTTCCCTGATCACTCTAAATATCACTTATCTCCTGTGAATCGATTATAATTACTAGAGATAACATCCAGCAGGGTTACTTCACAGACATTTTTTTGGAAAGCAAATAGAGCCCCACTTTCATGTGTAAAAACGTCTTGATTCTAAACCGAGGTTAAGCTAGTTAACGGGCTAGGTTAGCGTACAGATTCTGAATAATTACTTAAATGGCATTTAACCTAAGCATCGATCAATCGCATCAGACGTCACTGCCATCCCCGCAAAATCAGAGTATGATTTTGACCCTCTTTTTTTTAAATAGCCATTGACTGAACTGATCATCTAACACCATCAACTGTACAAACAAATATATGTGACGTAAAGATGGAAACACTTTCCCGAAAGGCAGAAATGCTCCGTGTTTCCCTTCAGGGCCATGGCACATGGTAAAGCCGAGCACACCAGACTTACAGTTTACTTCATAGGCCCAAATAAACAAAGGAAAAGAGAGAGAAAGTGCAGGGAACATGGAGAGAAGGGATGTGGAAAAGAGAGGTGCAACAGTAGCCTGATGCTAGTTAAGTGTAAGAGGTAGGTCATTTACTCTGGCCTGTCTTTTGTCCTTTGATGTAGGAATTAGGAGGGAGAGAGAGAGCGAGAGAGAGAGAGAGAGAGAGAGAGAGAGAGAGAGAGAGGAGGTGAAAGATTGCAGACTGATGAGAGTTTCCTCCAGGGCCCCTGTGTGTTTTCTAAGGGAAGAGCAAGAGGGCTAATCTTTAGTCTCTGGAGACAAGCAAGCGGTTGTTGCTGACCCATGTCTCATTGTTCCTTTATCAGCCAGTGTTACAGATGAGCTCCAGCACATCCATCTGTTGGTTTATCGCGAGTTACGCTAAATCCCGGAGACCATTCTTTGGCAAATGACAGAATGGTGCAGTAACTTTCACACACTCTTGTATTAATGATTGAGCTAGCTAACTATGCAACTATACCGAATGTCTAATCTTTTACTGTTGAAATCTCAATTTCGAATGGTGAGGAAGGACTGATTTGTTTCTGTAACAGCAGCCTGGATGGTTTATTATGGTGTTATTTGTCATGTCTGGTCTCTGAATGTTTTTCTCCCTTTTTAACCAGGGCTCATTGGTAAAACTGATTTTTGCCATAAAACTGCTGAAAAATCACAAATATGGCCAAATTTTTTATTTATTTGTTTATTCATTTATTTTATTGTATATATTATAGCTACACTAATTGTGCTTTTCTGCCTGACTCAATTTATGTGGTAGCGAATGCGTGGCACGATTAAGCTGTTGACAGTTTGGTTGGGCTCGGTGGCCCTCCCAGAATTCCATGTGCAACTAAATTTATGTGATAGCGCATGTGCGGCAGTTTTTACAGTTCTCACAATCGTCGGCACAACTTTCCATGCAGGAATAATTGGCCTGGAGAGATAAACAAAACATGTGCAAGCGGACTATATCGACTTGGATAAACTGCCCCTCACAGCACTCCTCTTCTCTATAACTTCTAGTTTATTTTATCAAAAAGCTGAACATTTAAGGGGCGGCATGGAAGTGTAGTGGTTAGCACATTTGCCCTGTTTGAGTCCTGGGTTTGGTGAGGGTGTTTCTGTGAGGAGTTTGCATGTTCCCCACATGCTTGCGTGGGTTTCCTCTGGGTACTACAGATATAGTCCAAAGACATGCACATTAATTCAATTCAATTAAGTTTTATTTGTATAGCGCTTTTTACAATTGACATTGTCACAAAGCAGCTTTACATAGTAAA
>JBCNYH010000010.1:21938290-21962387 GCA_039654325.1 Tandanus tandanus
TCTCTCTCTCTCTCACACACACACACACACACACACACACACACACACACACACACACACACACACACACACACTGTGGCTGTACAAGTGAAAGGCGTCATTGTGTGTAAGATTAGAGGCTATTAAGACGTGATTGCGCAGTGAGAGCTTTGTTTGCTAACATGACAGAACGGAGCCGGAGTGTAATCCGATGTTGGGCAGCCAAGTGTAAGAACCCCCTAAAGACACTGAGTAGAAAAAAGATAGTGTGTGTGTGTGTGTGTGTGTGTGTGTGTGTGTGAGAGAGAGAGAGAGAGAGAGAGAAAGAGAGAGCAAATATCGAAGCTTGAGGCGCTAACAGAAAGGCTTTTTGTGTTGGGTTGGTGTGGGGTTTACATGTCGTACAGAGTCGGACTTTCCTGTAGTGCTTTATAATGATTTTATATGATATATGAAGTTAACAAACACAGAAATGGCTTTGGGTGGTGCTGGTGGTGGTGGTGGTGCTGGTGTGTGGTGATAGTCTTACCCATGCATTTATACGGGCGTAACATAAACTGTACTGTTTCTGCTTTCTGACATTAATGAGATTGAACTGTACTGCAGTGTTCTTGCAGTTAAATAATAACCCTCGGCTTAATTACCATGCAATTATGTATTAACATGCTAAGGTAATACACAGGTATGAAGAGGCCAAAAAATTCCAAACAGCCCATTAAAGTAATTCAGACAGTATTCAGATGAACGCACGGGGACATGCTGTTACAGGAAAATAACTGACAACACAGCGGACTGATGCTATTTTTACTACGATGAACGTTACGACAGCAAATCCCAAATTGCTCTCCTAGAAAGATCATTAAAGGTCAGATATTATTAGTTTTTTAAAGGTCGGATATTAAACCCATTTTCAGAGCATTATTTTTCATTTCAGACACCAGTGGAGACTCAAAAGCACGATTCCTACTCCAAAAATAGACCACAAGGGTCCAAACGCTCGTGCCGAAAGGACCATTTCATAATGCTATAATGCCAATATAGAACAAGCATAGCGAGTTTGAAAGCCCCAGCTTCAGCACACACCTAATATACAGTTTTGCCTCTGTGACCTTGGAAAGTAGGTCAAGGTCACTCACACACAAACTCATCCTAGCGCTCATAGTAGTAAGCCAACATACCAAGTTTGAAAGCCCCAGCTTCAGCGCACGCCAAGTAAATGTCCGGAAACTAAAGTGTGACAGACGGACGGATGGACAGACGGACGGACGGACCCCATAGCTCCTATAACTCCCGAAGGGCGGGAGCTAAAAAAACTCCACAGTTCTTCAGGAAGCTGCTTCCCCTCCACCCCCTGAAGCACTGTGTGCACGCTGGACGGCCTGTTTTGCTTCCTCCTCACATTTATGGTCTTTTGCTCTCTGTGCCTCCTCTTCTCTGATTGGTCAACTGAAAGCTCCACAATCAGTGCACTGGGAGGCAGACCAGGATGGGCTGAGATACCTCTGTGCATTGGGAAGCAGTGGAGAAGGCTTAGCTAATCAGATGGCCCAGAACGCTGTGACACACTAATGTCCTCTCCCAAAAAAGCCCTGTGTTTATGGCCAGCTCAAACAGCCCGGAGGAAAAACATAAACATGCGCTTACCCGACACTGTGGTGCCGTCTAATACAACAATTCAACACTGTCAAAGCAAAATATCTCCTCTTTAATTAATCAAGCATGATGTAGGAGATTTTAAACCATTAGAGCTACTCTGAGCATCCACGAAGCTACTTTCTGTTTGGTTTTCCAGAGAAACTGCAAAGGTTATTACAGGTTATATCTCTGTCACTGGAGACTCCTTCCACTCACTTACTCACACTTTATCCTATTAGGGTCATAGAAAGGCTGGAGCTTATCTCTGCCAACACTGGGCAAGGCAGGGTTCACCCTGAATTCCTCGCCAGTCCGTTGCAGGGCTAAAACAAACAAACAAAAACCTGTTATTTAATACCGATGTTCCCATTGTTTATCTTGTTCACGGTGTTTATGGTGTGAGCGGCCATTTTGGCTTGATGTAATGTTGAAGATACCTTACTGACCTTCTGATTAGGAATTCCAAACTCCCAGTCCAGGGTTGAAGAAAATTATTATAGCATTACTACAGAATCTTTAACATTCATTCATCATTCGTTTTCTGAGCCGCTTAATCCTAATTAGGGTCGCGGGGAAGCTGGCGCCCATCTCCGGCGGAGGCAGGGAGAACATCTCGCCAGGCCATTGCAGGGCCAACACTCACACTCACACTAGGGGCGATTTGGAGCAGCCAGTTAGCCTACTTAGCATATTTTTGGACTGTGGGAGGAAACCGGAGTACCCGGAGGAAACCCACGCAAGTACGGAGAGAACATACAAACTCCATACGGAAACACTGTTTGTGAGGTGGACGTGCTAACCACCATGCGACCGTGCCGCCCATGATCTTTAACATCTTGGATCACACCCACCAGAGCTCTGCCTCTGCTCTATGATGGCCGTGAATGTGGAAGTGAAATTGATGATTATGTCACTTGTGTCACGCTCATTGTTCAGAAGGGAGGTTTCTCATCAGCGGAAGCACGCAGTTGTTCCACACATAGATCCAGACCAGACTAAACCATCGCTTTTTATTTGACAAGGAAGTCATTCCAGCGATAAAAAAAAAATCAAACCAAAGAAAGATTTCCTTCCTGTTTCCCCCAACTTGATCTGCTTCAAAGGACACACTTCTTTCTTCTGAAGCTGCGTGAACACACCGGGGCTGGGAGAGAAAACAAACACAGAAGCCGGGTAACTCTCCAGCGACGTGCCTCCTGTCTGAGCGTTTGAGGAAATCTCTTGTTTGAACGCCTCCCTCTTGGAAAATGTCGCATTCAGAGACTTTGCACTGGCTCGTGACTAAACCTGAAAGCTTCTCGATTCTTCCTTCCATTCTTTAAAACCAAAAACACTTTTCTTCCCAACTTGCTGATTCATCACTTCTTCCTCTATCCTACTTAAATCCCAACGAGGTATTCTTTGATGTACTGTTTTTGACCTTTGAACTTATCAAAGCAGTGAGGTTTTTTATTTACTTTAGGAAAAAAGAAAAAAAAAATTGTGATGGAATGTTAAGATCATGATCCCTGAGGTTTCACTATGAATTCAAGGTCACGTGAAAAATGAATTATTGTATTGCGGTCCGGATTTGTTGCCTTGCTGCAGACGAGACTTGAAATGAAATAGAATACGAATGTTTTGAATAAATGAAAGAATTGTAAATGAAACTGAATACGCTGCGACAAATAAGAATAAACACACAAGAGGGAAATATGTGTTACAAATATATTTATTTATTTATTTGTTTGTTTGTTTGTTTATAATTATATATTTATTTATTTATATAAATTTTACTTACTTACTTATTTTTGAGTCATGAGGTTTAGTGTTCTCTAATATCCTGTCTTTAGGTGTCTTGTATTTGTTATAGCCTAATGGTTAGATGAGAGGCTTTGGGACCGAAAGGTCGCTGGTTCGAACCAGCAGGAAAAATGTGTGGCGGTGGGGGAGTGAGCTGCACCTTCCCTTCCTCCACCTTCATTCCTGACGTGCCCTTGAGCAAGGCACCTAACCCCCAACTGCTCATCGGGCGCCCCAGTGTTTATGGCAGCCCACTGCTCCGAGGGTGTGTGTGTGTGCTCACTGTTTACATGTGTGTGTACTTACTTTGGATGAGTTAAATGCAGAGGCAATAATTTCCCTTGCAGGATTAATACAGTTTATATTAGGGTGGCCATTATATATAGAGAAAAAAATTACGTTGTTAAATTCAGTTTTCTCACCCCCTAAATTTTTTCCATTTATGATGAAGGAAAAAATCAAAATTTTGGGGATAATTGAAAAACATTCAGAGGTGCCCCTTGCATCCTAAAGATTGGCGGTTTTTTTCGTAATTTTTGACAATTTTATCATATGTTTGCTTACAACTGCTTCAGCTTGGGCAGATCCAGTACCTGAAGAGAGTTTGGGCACACCAAGAAGTTTTCCAATGCCAGCACCTGAAACCAGGATGGGGGGTCAGTCAACATGGGTCTTCGTTGTCAAGTCCTCCATTAACTTTCCACTTTTGCACTGTTAGTGGCATGGTTGCATGAAAATCAGACTTTATAGTCTGTGATGCATAGATGAAGAAGAAGAAGAAAAAGAAGAGGGAGAAATATTTATTGTCAACTGTTGCATGAACAATCAGTTTAGCAGCTCTCTGTTTAGCAGCAATTATAAAAAAAAAAGTGCACAAAAGACAACTAAGGGCAGAGTGCTCAGTTTGTTTAGATCTCCTGAAGTCCATTATCATCTCCTTTGTCTTGGACTTGCATTGGCCCTGTGAATTGTTCTGGCTTTCTAAATGGAAGTACGATTGGTGTTGAGAGTGCTCACATCATGACCAAGGCTGGATGCCATTTCACTCAGGATATAGGTTGCTTTCCGTGATGACATCTTTGTCCTGTCCAATGCAGCTTCTTTGGATTGGCCCCCCACCAACAGCACCCATCCTGGCATCATCATCACTGTCAGTAGTTACTGATGCCTCAGAGCTGGCTGACAATTCAGTGGATGCAAGCTTAACCTTATTAATACTTGCTTCAAAGTCTTCTGAGCACCTTTTTAGATGCTTTGCTTCCGAATGTAAACGTTTTTGTTTATGTTTCATTTTATCACCATATACCGTGTCAACCGGTCCAATAACACCTGGGCGTCCCTTTTGCCTCTGTGACAAGAGAAATGCTCGATAGTCAACGTATCTGCATGAGCAATATCAAATAGTTTGTTCTTCAAGTTTTGCTACAAATTCATCCTCCTTGTTTTTGTGTGCTGCCGATTCTCTACTCTTGTGTTTCTGCAATCCTTTCCATTCACTGTAAACAGTTTCAAGTTTCCTGATTGCGTGCTGGCTGCTACGTGTTGGAATACTTGCTTTAGCCCAGACTTCAGAAGCCGCTTTGACTGCTGATGAGCTAGCTTCTCGAACTGTCAACTTCTGAGCTTTGTGAAAATACATGAAGTAGCCGAACGCCGGCCGATATGATGGTGGTTTAGCACTAAGAATTTCTGGCACATATGACCCAATCAGGTATTTTCTTTCCCTCTTGTATTCATTATGTCAAACTGCACAACCTAATTTACATCCACTTTAAGCACTCAAATCATGAGTCACTGAAATTAAAATGATAAAACATTGAGCAACAAAATCAAAAACACCAAAGCTCTAACAGCTCCAAATACCAAGTGTGAATGTTGCCAGCAAATATATTTCCAAACACAGTTATTGTATCTAGTGACCACCCTAGAATTTTGGTTATCCCTGACTTTAAATGAAATTTCTGGACTCCTGGTAATATGGTTATATGGTCGGATAGACACATTACACATCTCACACATAATGTAGCTGTACATGAAAATCTAATCACTAATAACCTGACAAAATATTACAAAGGTCTTCAACATAGAAAAGCTTGTACATAGAAGGGCATAAGTTACTTGTATATGCCCTCAGTATGAACAAAACATTTATCAGTATTTAAGATGCTTTAATAAGAATTCAGTAAACGGTACAAAATACGCATAATAGTGCAAAATTTTAGACCCTGAGGGGCACCTCCAAATATTATTAAAAATAAATAAATAAATAAATAAATACAAATTTCAGAATTTTTTTTCTTCATAAATGGAACAAAATGAGGGGATGAGGGGAAAAATGAGAGGGAAAAAAATATATCAACTGTGAAAAATGACGAAAAAATTAAGCTGTGTGAAAATTATTATTTAATTATTAATGGATTCATTTGTTTAATAATTTTGTGCATCTCACATAAAAATTAATTGATCATTTGAAAAATAATGTGGATATTGTTAAATGATGCGAGAAGATAATAATGTCATGAATCATATGTGAAAAGAACAAATAAAATAAAAATCATTCCAAGAAATAAAATATAAAATTAATTATGCGAGAAATCTACCAAAAATAACTAATAATAATTTCTTAAATAAAATAATTTTCATAGAAAAGAACACAGGTGTGTGTGTGTGTGTGTGTGTGTGTGTGTGTGTGTGTGTGTGTGAGGTCTGAATGGTGTGAACCTATCAGCACTGACTCTCTAGATTTTCCCTTCTGCCCTTTAAACCTTTAAAGATTTCCAAACCTCCTGATCATCTGTTCTTCCTCTTCCAGGCTCTCTTTGAGGTTCTTTAGCTGAGCGTTGAAGTTTTAAATCCTTAGCGCCTTATCTTTGGTTGAAGGGGATTATGGGATATTTGAGCTACACACACCTGAGTATGGCGGTACTTTGACGAGTTCTATCTCACGTATCATCCGCTGCTTTTCTTCGAGCCCTGATTTACTCAGGTACAACAGCGAGGAGAAAACAAGGGTACGATTGAGGCGACGGAAAACGCCCACAGCACTTTGATGGAAAACGCAAGCTGCGGGAATGTCGTGCGGTTTTAAAGTGTGGTGAAGCTAGCCGGTCACGCTAAGCGCTAATTCTGTGCATGCTCCTGCTGCCAGAGGCATCATATACCATGCTCCAACACATCTGATTAAACTCATCAGCTAATCATCGTGTCTTTTAGGAGCTCAGGGAGGTGTGTTAGTCTTACAGGGTTACAGGTGGTGTCTGTTATTGTAACATATTGTATTGTGTTCTGCCTTAGCATGCCAAGTAGTTTCATTTCACCTTTTTTATTAATGCCGCAACACATAAATGTGTCTGTGTCTCTTTATAAGTGTTTAAAGTCTTGTTTTGTAAATTATGAACTATACACAAAGTTAGCAGTGTTTTTATTAACCCGCTTAATGCGTAGGTTAAAACTGCAAACTAGTAATGTCAACTAGTAATGTAAAACTGCTTAATCCTATTCGGGTCATGGGGAGGCTGGAGCCTATCTCAGCCAACACTGGGCGAGGGTGGGGTACACCCTGAACAGCTCGCCAGACCATCGCTGGGCAACACACACACACAACCATTTATATTTACACTCAGAACTAGGGTCAATTTGGAACAGGCAGCTAGCCCACCGTGCATGGCTTCGACTGTGGGATGAAACAGAAATTCCCAGATGAAACCCACCCAAGTACAGGGAGAACATGCAAACTCCTCACAGCAACGCCCGATCCTGGCAGTAAACAATCAGATTTTGAAAAAAAAAAAATCACATTGCAGAAAAAAATGTTTACACTCACATGAAGTGTGTTTTCTTTTTAGACGTTTTGATTAAACACCGGCGGCACGGTGGCGCAGTGGTTATCACGTCCACCTCGCAGCAAGAAGATACTGGGTTTGATTCCTGGACTCAGGGCGAGCTGTGTAGAGTTTGCATGTTTCCCCCGTGCTGATGTGGGTTTCCTCCGGATACTCCAGTTTCCTCCCACAGTCCAAAAACATGCACATCGCCCCATGTTGACATATGACCAGCATATGACTTAATCTGATACTGTTGTAAAATGTTTTTGTATGACACATTTGGGCATATAAGGAAGTTCTGTGGGTTTACCATGAAATCATAGTGTACCTGTAAACTATCATAAACCGGCTGTGTACCTGTTGAGCGATGTGTGTGACAGGGTTTAAGTGATATTAGTAAAATTGAAATGAGGACACTTGTTTACATGACATGGCATTCAGACAAATTAAAACACCACATTGCTAAAAATAGAGCGTTCGGTAAGAGCTATCACCAGATTTAAAGTGAAATTAAATGAAAGCCTTTCAAACCCTCCTGTTACACATGAACATATGTACATTATTATTATTATCAGATGGTTTTTACTTACATTTTTGAAGTTACAATCTGCTATAATCTGTTTGATAGTTTCACTCTCGCAAGTGTGCAAAAATAGGACGTGAATCCCCCAGCTCATATGAAGCAGGGTAATGGAAAAAATAACAGTATACAGATATTAAACTAACAAATCAGATATATATTAGTGAACTTCTAAATTAAATTAAACTAGGCTAATATACACATATTACGAGCTTCCGTTCACACAAATTAGAGAGGACATCGGCTCATTTCTAGAAATGGAATGTCCCGCGGTTTATTCGTATGCAAATTACTTCCATATTTACCGTTGCATGCACATGAATCACGTGTAGCTTTTCATAGTACAATGTCATGTGCGGATTTATTACTTTTTTTTTTTTTCTTATCAAACAAGCTTGTAATGACAATAGTGCATTTTGATGTGAAAAGATGTATATGATGTATCTACGTTTTTTAAAGTTTCAGTTAAATTTGCCTTTAATCGCAAATCATTGCAATACAGACTGTTTGCTATTGTGTTCGTTTTTGATTCTATTTTTTTTTTTTTTCTTTATAAAACTGCAGCATGAAGCCAGTTCTCGAATTTGATTGGTCAGGAGGTGTGGATGATTTTTCTATAATGTCAGCTCTTTAAGCAGTTCTAGTAAATCCTGTTGTTCCAGTTGACATTGGTATACTTGTTCTAATGATTCTATATTAGTGTTTCTTTAATGACTTTGCAGAGACCTGCACAGCAGACAATTTGCATAAACATATGAACAATAAAAGGCATGGTTGTTGACATGATGTACATTTCTTTCTTTATTACTTCAGGGAAACGTTTATTTTAAGCTCTTATTGAAAGAGTCTCCAGTGTCGGTGCTTTGTTACTTTCAGTTTCCTGACAGGTTTGGTTGCTTTGTGGTTTCTTGGTAATGTCAAGGTGCAATTTATTTATTTATTTATTTATTTATTTATTTGTCTTATTATTTTCACATCAATGAAAAAAAAGGTTATATAGTAATTGAGGATTGGGGCTAACATGTTTTCAGAATAACTAGAAATAGATACAAAGCATTATATGTCATTCTTTACTATTTACCCTTCAAAGTAAATCCGCAGCGTATAATTCCCAATTCACAGCTGGTGAAAAGCCACCAGGAACACCCCCTTAACTAAAAATTTCAACTCGTCAACCTGGATTCGGAGTGGCATAGTGGCGCAGTGGTTAGCACGTCCGCCTCACTGCAAGAAGGTTCAGGGTTTGAGTCCTGCGTTTCTGTGTGTAGTTTGCATGTTCTCCTCGTGCTTGCAGGGGCTTCCTCCGAGTACTCTGGTCTCCTCGCAGTCCAAAGACATGCATATTAGGCTAACTGGCTGTTCATAATGGCCCCTAAGTGCGAGAGTAAATGTGACTGGTTGTGTGCGTTCGCCCTGTAATGGTTTGGCGAGCTGTTCAGGGTGTAGCCCGCCTTCATCCACTGTCGGCCGAGATAGGCTCCAGCCTTCCCGTGACCCTAATAGGATGAAGCGGTGCGGCAAATGCGTGAGAGAGTGAGAGAGTTAGCATTGTGGCATCGTGTTACACAAGTACGCAAATTCAAACTTAACACGTGAGCACTGTACCTCAGGGAAAATTCATTGTTTGAGCTTGAGATTTATTCTATTCATGTCTCACGTCCTATCTTTACTCAAACACACCTGGATTTATTAATCAGACACTCCCAAAGGCAGAAGTAGCTGGATCAGGTGTGTTAGGGTAGGACCGCTTGTTTCAGTCTCACTGTCGCTCTTTGACAGACAGCGCATAATTAGAGCACAGAGGCATTCCAGTGAAATGACTCAAGTGAATTGTTCTCGGGTTAGGGTAATTAGCTCATTAGCTAACATGCAAACACACCCAGACTCTGCCCAGACTCTCTACATATAAGGTTTTAATCCTGGTATTCAGAATAAAATTGACTGTTAACCCTGAGGTTGGGCTGTTTCTTTTAAACACGGAAAAACATGGAGGACGGAACACATGCGAATCGCTTGCTTTTTATAATTTTACTTTTAAATTCATTACATTGTGCATTTGAAGGTTGCCTGCGTCCAACGATGTTTTAACAAACAGGGGCAAATATTTTGTGGTTGCCCCCTGAAGCTACTGATGTCAGTGGGTCCAACTTTGGGAACAGTAGTTTTGTAGTGTTGTGCTGGTGGCAGCTTTTTGGCAGTCTAGTTTTGGTGAAAATGTGTGGAACTTGTTCTAGATTAGGCACGGGCACTGCAGGGGTGGAAATGAAGAGTGAAAAAAAAAATAAAAATAAAATAAAAAAAAAGATAAGTCAAATTGTTTTTTTTAAAGCTACAGAAAAAGTTGTTTTTTTATAATTAAAGCAAATGGACTTTTTTATTTATTTATTTTATTTTATTTTATTTTATTTTTTGCAGACAAGTTCTTCAAATGGACTATTAGTGATATAACTAATGAATGAGGTGAAGTATGATATGGATAATTATCCGGTCAAAGGGTTGTTACAGTATTATACAGTACAGTATACTTCTCTATCATACGAAAACTGAATTCTATAATTGTTTCATTATTCATTCAAAATATTTTCAGGATAGACAGTCACATTGCTGTGCTGCATGTTCCAGTTGTGCAATAATCATTCAATTTATCCCATGGCAACAGTGCAATAATTCAGTTATTCCATGGCAGTGATGAAATATCAATAATTATTGCATGTCCTTCCACCAATCAGTACATTTCTTGAATTACTAATAATAGCTAATAACATACTATACATGAGATGGATAAACTTTAATATTAATATTTATTTATGTATTTATTTTCCCACTAGTTTGCTCCTGATTGTCTCGCTTTAGAAAATCAAAGCAATTTACGTTTTTGCTATAAGGTGAAAATTGAAGGGTTAAAGCAGCAGTGCCCTGACTGTTTAAAGAAAATGGCCTAAAAATCATGAACAGTGTTATCAAACAAGATCGTCATCATATACAGTAGTGTGCGGTGAAGATTATACACCACCACTTTTGTCTAAAAGGGCTCTTAATATAATTTGAGTGTGAATGGTTGCGTGTGTGTCGACCCTGCAATGGTCTGGCAAGTTGTTCAGGATGTACCTTGCCTTCACCCAGAGTCAGCCGAGAGAGGCTCCAACCTCCCTGTTACTGTAGTGGGAGTAGGATGTTCGGCAAAGGAATGAATGAGTAGACAAGTATTTTGGACATTCATGGCATATTTAGACTTTTTGGCAACAGAATACAACACGGGCTCTCAGGCTGTCCTGAGGTTTAAACATACAATCATACAACATAGCTCGGAACCTTAACTGCTGATCTGACAGAAACGCAGCCCAGAGTTAGCAGTTACTGGACCAGGCCACCTAGAAAGAATAGGCTACAATTTATTCCTATTTATTCATTTGGCAGACATTAAATCCATGAATTACTGGAATTACTAGGAAGCACTGCTCTATCTGACATCCCAGCGATTTAAAATTACAGGTTGTGTTACAAGTATGTATGATAGGGTTCGCTGTACTTGGAAGTCAGTTTTTGCTGCTGTGGATGATCCCACCTGCATCGACCCTAACGCTTTACAATCCCCAAAAACCAAATACCCAAATCCTAGTTTTAGTCTCCGAATGTAAAACCTAGATGCTGTAGAACGGCTGTGTGTCCTCCTCTCACCCCAGGACGCTTACTCACAATTTTTTACACACTTAGCCCTGTTTGACGTTAAAGTAGACAGACTTTGAAGACTAATGATTTATAATCACGTTACCCCGTGTCACCGAGAAGAGTCTGGTTCGCGTCAAGGGTTGTTCCTCACGTCATCTCATGAAGTTTTGCTCTTTACTACTTTGGCCTTTGGTTTGCTCATCTGGGGTGTAAAAACACTGGAATTACTTCAGTTTGGACTATTTTGGAATTCATGGCCTCCTCAGTCCGAAACACAACTCTGTTGGTTGATATAGACGTCCCAATGCCACACTAGTGCTCCATGCCAACATTGGTGTATAACGACTTACAATTAACATTTTTATACAACTGAGCAACTGAGGGTTAATAGCATTGCTCACGGGCCCAAAAGTGGTGGTACTGAGGCTTGAACCCCCGACCTCTGGATCAGTAACCCTTTACCTTAACCACTGAACCACCACTGCCCTATCCTTTCCTTCCCATGCATTTCCTCAATTCACGAAGTCACAGCAGGAAGGAAGCGTTTTTTGCTGGCTTTCTTTACCCTCCCTTATAGAACTTACCAAATCCTCCAATCCTTACAGTTCCTTTCGATAGTACGCGATGAAATGCAGGCGATCAGCATTGTTGAGAAAACCGATGGTGGTGAATGCAAATGTGAGGGTGTATCCACTCTTTGTCCGAGTCCTCCCTTTCCTCCTTTCTCCATTCCTCTTTCCCCTACTCGTCCTCCACTCCCATTTCAGACAGGCTGCTCTTTCACTCAGGCCCTGGGGGCTGGGGGCCGGCATGCTTATCGCAGCACTTTATCAGCAGAAGGGAAGGGGATGTGGGCTACACCAAACCTCTGAGCTGTCAGCAAACAGCCGCTTTGTTACCCGGGACTCAGAGAAGTGTGCGTTTCAGATCCGAGTAGGAGGCCACGTCTGTCTGACTGTAAAGGCATAACTGTTTTCCTCACAGTTCCACTATTGGGCCGGCGGATACTTGTTGCGTTTTTGTATAGTGTGCATCGCTACGCTAAATCAAAGCATCTTTCTTCACCATAGTCTTTCATACCAGACTTTCTTTCATGTTCCGCCTGCCTTGCAATAGCATCCCTTGAGCTGATAGACATCAGAAGACATTTTCCGGGTCATGGCCGAGCTTTAGAAAATGTAGCAAAGCTCAGACTTAAACACTGGCGCTGATGATCTTTATTCAAGTATCAAACTTCACATGAATCTTTTTTTGTTCTCAAGGCCAGGCATATTTTATGGAGATGACTATTATAGGGATTAAATAACGTCCATTAGTTTCAAAGTGATGAAAACAGTGTTGTTTAGATGTAGATATGCATGGAAATATATATACAAAAATATAAATTAATAAAGTTCCTGCTCTGATAGGAACATTTAAAGTGATAACATCGAAGCATTGCATATCTTTTAATTCCCCTTAAATGTCCAAGTAGAAATTCATTCAACCATTCATTTTCTAAGCCATTGAATCCTAATTAGGATCATGGGAAGGCTGGCGTGCCCATCTCAGCCGACTCTGGGCGAAGGCAGGGTACACTCTGAACAGCTCGCCAGACTATCGCACACATACAACCATTCACACTGACTCTCACACCTAGGGGTGATTTGGAACCACCAATTAGCCTACTGTGCGTGTTTTTGGACCGTAGGAGGAAACCGGAGTACCCGGAGGAGACCCACGCAAGCACGGGGAGAACATGCAAACTCCACACGGAAACGCCCCGAGCCCGGGAATCGAACGCAGGACCTTCTTGTTGTGAAGGGCAAAAATGGACTCCTACTGCACTGCAACGATTTAAAATGTTTACTATTATGTGTAGACCATATAGAGCATTCATTTGTTTCCTACACTGCTTAATCCTAGTAGGGTCGTGGGGCAATCTCAGCCAACTCTGTGTGAAGGCGGGGTACACCCTGAACAGCCATCGTAACGCCAACACACACAACCATTCACACTCACTACTAGAGGTAATTCGGAACAGCCAATCAGCCTACTGTGCATGTCTTTGGACTGTGGGAGGAAACCACCGTCCCCGAGGGAAACCCACACAAACAGAGGGAGAACAGGCAAACTCCACACAGAAACACCCTCGCCGAACCCGCGACTCAAACCCAGGACCTTCTTGCTGTAAAGTGGACGCGCTAACCACTATGCCACTGGACCCATGTTTGCATAACAGCCAGAGTTATAAATAATCATGTGGAACAAAAGAGGCTTGTGGATCCTGCGTACACTTGTGTACGTATGTAATCTAACCTTGAACTCCAGATAGGTCAGGGTCTAGCTGTGTACCTCACACACGGCTGCTTGTTTCTTCTGATATGACCTCTTCACCATTGAACACCTCTCAAAACTGGCAACTCCGCCTCAGTGGCTTCGGGTTACCGTAGCACGACTCGAGCCCACACCTGCCACGGATATAATACAGCCTTTCATCGACACTGACTGAACATACATCGGCATGCAGGCTGTGGGTTTCGAAACGAGCATCGGCCTGGCCTTTTAAAGTTCCTCCACCTTGATAAACAGCACACAATCAAATACTCCACACAGTTGAAACTAATACAGTAGTGAATGAGGAAAGAATATAAAATATAGACAGGAATCTAAGAAGAATTTTAGATTCTATGCTTGATTTTTTATTATTTTATTTTTTTTGTTCACGTTGAAATAATAAAAAAAAAACTTTATGACACATCCCAGTGTTTATTCCATCAACACTACAACAATATGCCTCTTTGGGGTTGATCACACTAGAGCTGCGATAGAAAAGCGACTAACGTGAATTTTTTTGTGAGTTTCTTTTTTGCGAATTTTGAAACACGTGTCAAGATGTGTTGCAACTTCACATGCAAGCGTATATTTTGTGGCTTAAATATGTATATCGCGCTAAAGTCGCAAGAAAGTCACGCGACTGATTTGCGAGTAATTTCCGATTGGTTTGCGAATGTCCGGCGCTTTTTGTTCTCAAACCATTCGATTGTTATTCGCGCGTTATTAGCGTGAACAAAATGCATTTAAAATGCGAATGATGACAGAATACACGGAATATGACGGATGCCAGCAAGTCTCAAGCTTTCCGTGTGGAAGTCTCCAACTTGTCGCTTTTCCTTGCAAAGAAAAACGAATAGTTTGTGAGCAATACGACAACTTTGCGAACTTCTCACAACATGACTGTTTGAAAAGAGTTTGAGAATACTCCACGTCAGAGCCTCGTTTTGTGACATTCACAGAAATTTAATGTATTCATTCGTTCATTTTCCGAACCGCTTAATCCTAATTAGGGTCGCGGGGAGGCTGGCGCCCATCTCAGCCGACTCTGGGCGAGGGCAGAGCACGCCCTGGACAGCTCGCCAGGCCATCGCACAGCAGAAATTTCAAAGATGTTTACATTTTTGCGAAGAGTTCACAAACCAGGTGACCTAAATGCAATGCGTCAGTTGTTTTCTATCGCACCTCTAATATGATCACCACCTTAACACTTGGTCTAAATATAATTAATGATCGTTTCTCCACAATGAATAGGATTTTTAATGCATATATTATTTGTATACGATTATGTAGAACTTCCCCAGTTCCCCAACCTTTGCTCGACCCCTTCAGAAAGCAGCAAGAGTGACTCACTCCCGAGTTTTCAACACATTTATCCAGGCCTCCTTGGTCTCTGACCCTGATGTTTTAGCACCTCCGATGCCGGCCGTCACAGGCGACTTTTCATTTCCAAACAAAGCCGAGCTGTATACTGCACGGCCGGTGAAACGCGTGCGGTCATCCATGCTCGGCTGCTGAGTGACATGAAACCCTGCGTTGTGCTCCGCATCCACTGAGCATGCTCAGAACTGACATGTCATGCATGTAGTGTAACTTATACAGCATGCGTGAGTAATGGCGAGAATAAAACACGGTAGTGTTAAAGAAATGAGAAGCGTTTTGGCAAAAGTGTCTAAAAAAGTGGTTTGAAAGATGGAAACGTCTGACTAGTTTCAAAAACATCATAAAGTCATTCATGGTAAAGAAAGAATCCATGCTGATTCAGCAAAGTAGCATGAATAATCATTCATCCATTCACGGAACATCTTCATCCTTTATTAGGGTCACAGGGAGACTAGAGCCTATCTCAACCAACAGTGGGCTAAGGCATGGCACACCCTGAACAGCTTGCCAGTCCATCACAAGGTCAACACACACCCAACCATTCACACTCACACCTAGAGTCAATTTGGAACAGCTAATTAGCCTAATTTGCATATCTTTGGACTGTAGGAGGAAACCAGAGTACCCGGAGGAAACCCACACAAGCACGGCGAGAATATACAAACTCCATACAGAAACACCCGAGCCCAGGACTCAAACCCAGGACCTTCTTGCTGTGAGGTGGACATGCTAATCACTATGCAGTAATGCCGTCCTAAGAAAATACAGCATCAGCGTCAGAGTTACGGCACCAAGACTACCTCAGGAACATACTTTGTTCATTTCAAAGTCAATGAAAGTGAAAATATCGTGAATCCAGTGGCAGTTGGATATTATTTCTCACAATGATATTATCCTGAAAACAAATATTGACCTATGACATTATTACTAATTCTGGGCTTGAAATGGCCGTGTATTGTGGCTGTAACGACTCTGTATGACTGATCTGTTCCTGTTGGAAAGCAAGGAAGAAAACCTCAAGAGTAAATAAACAGACAGCCTGCAATTTGCAATGCTTCTATGATTTCTTTGAGTTGGAGTCCCAGTGAAGACATTACAGATGTTCACACTTGCCCTTAATTACAGCACTGTGTGTCAGAACCGCAGGGTGTGTGTGTGTGTGTGTGTGTGTGTGATTGTGTGTGTGTGTGTGTGTGTATTCGTGGAATGCTGTGGTCTGCTACTTAGGCAAATTGGAGATAAACGGTGTTTAGACACAGCCACTTAATTGAGAGGCCGCATCAGTGACAGCTCCATCCATCATCCTCAGAGGAGAGGCAGTGCTTTTTCTTCTTCTTCTTCTTTTCTTTTTTTTTTGCTGCATTGACATTGCATTTGACTTGTTAATAAAGGCTGTGTGAGAGAATGAAGGATAAGGAAAGGTGGTGGTGGGTGGATGAGGTGGACGAATGAATAAAGATAATTGTCAAGGTATGAGTTCTAAACCCATCCCCAATCAAATCCCAAATCTGGCTTCATTACCCATATTCATTACCCATGCTTGGCTGATGATTGACCAATTTTTTCAAACTTAGGTGATCCTTTTAGTATTAAGCCGCATCCACACAGGAAGCGACAAGCGATATGCTAAACACCTTGCCGCTGAACTGCACGCAAAATTGCCTATTTTACATGATCTATGGAAGCGAACAGGAAAAAGTTTTTAGGGGAACCTAGTGTTTGGCAGCATCTGTCAGTCGGTGGTATCTTTAAGCTCTGATTGTTTGTCGCTCGAGTCCACACCCGCCCGGAAAATGTTGCCGCCCGTTGCTCATTTCACTGGAATTCACTGACTATGCATGGCCGCCCGCAGCTTCCTGTGTGGATACGGCTTTAGGATCTTGAGGGTATGTGGAAACATCGAAGGAGCTAAGATAAATAATCTCAAAAAGCAACATCACCTCCTCTAAAAACATACAATCACCTCATGGTAAATCATATAATATGCTAAAGTTGAGATGCTAGCCAGCTTTAAACGTATGAACATGACAAGTAATAGCTGATATGGCCATGCACAACTTCTTGATGCTTTATGGACGTCACAAGCATGATTTATGCCATCAGGGAAAATCCATTGATGTGATAACCTGTTCATTCAGCACATTCAGCTCATCAGCTGACTTCATTTTATTGCCACATTAATGTTGCTGAGCCTCGACCGGACCAACTGGAGCAACAATGCCACGGGGATTACATGCTGTGATCAAGGATAAATGCTCTCCAATAAAGTATTACTACACGCACTCACTCATTTGCCAAACCTGTTGCGGGGAGGCTGGAGCCTATCTCAGCCGACACTGGGTGAAGGCGGGGTACACCCTGAACATTTTGCCAGACTATCAGTGGGAAACACACACACAACCATTCACACTCACATCCACAACTATGGATCAATGTGGATCAGCCAGTTAGCCTCGCGTGCAGGTCTTTGGAGTGTTGGAGGAAACCAGAGTACCTGGTGAAAACCCGTGCAAGTACATGGAGAACTCGCAAACTCCACAAAGAAATGGAACTCGAAACCCAGGACCTTCTTGCTGTGAAGCAGACATGCTAACCACTACACCACCGTGCCGCCCTACTACCTAATACTGACACTCAGATACCACAACACCTCTTGTTTACATCTTCCTAAGAATACGGCAGTATCCTTTATGTAGACCACCTTTAGTAATATTTTGTAAAAACAACGCAATTACTTTCTGATATGTCATCATAATAAAAAAAGAAAGAAAGAAAAAAATAATACAAAAGTATCAAAATACTGTATGACAAGTCAATAGTTGTTTTTTTAAAGATATAACTGTGTAAGATTTCCCCCAATTCCTCTAAAGCAGTACTATTCAAGTACAATATCACTTTCTACAGATAAACAACATATGGTTGAATTCATATGAGCACACTGAAGCAAGAACCGAGTAGACATGATATAAGTCCAGGTTGTGTTGATTTGATTGGTGCATTGTGGAATATTGCTGTCGGGGGCGTATGACAGTAGTGGGGTGTAGGCTGATGGATAGCGTTTCCACCCGTGTTATCTTAATGAGGGACGCTCCCTCTCTCTCTCCTCTCTCTCTCACTCTCTCTCGCTCTCCTTGGCTCTCAGCCTCGACCTCACTGCCTCCCACTGTTTCATTAGGGAGAGCTGACCTTACTCATTAATACTGCTCAGGGAGTGAGTCAGGAGGTGCATTTTTCATTAAAACGTTTACAAAGGTTTCAGCGAAAGTCCAAACTGTCAGCAAAAGTAAACGTTGAACCTTGTGCATGGTTGAAACGCTGTGTGTACTGAAGATGTCCAAAAAGATAATATAAATTAAATAGGACCAGTCCAAACAAAGTCATATAGAAATAGATCTGTTATTTTAAAGATCTTGAAGGTATCACATTGGAAACAGGGTGAGAAGGTCACCCTAAACTACTCCATCCATGGTTCCAGGTTTTCAATCCTTTTGGGGAGTCCCCAGAGCTTCCCAAGTGAGCTCTAGGTCTGCCTTGGTGTGGCCGTTATTGGAACGTCCTTGATACGGTTCTAGCTGCACAATGGACATGGGGCAACCTTAGCATACCTTGACCCACCCTTTCTGACTCTTCCCTGGATTTAAATGAGCTGGGGATCTTTATGGAACTCCCAGATTGCAGGGTTCTTCATGCCACTTGTACTTGTGACATGATCCTTCTTGTCCCCACCTGGGATTATAAGTCAGAATAGGGGTTATAGACTGGTCAGGAAACAGAGAGGTATGTTTGCAATCTGAGCTCTTGCTAAACCACCATAGGCTAGTACATGGTCTTAAACACTTGTCTGAAATGTGCAAGGACTTTTCCTGGGCAAAGTTGTGTACATAGAGGAAGGGTTTCTCATCGTAGATGCTTCAACTCCATCAATGGAATGGTTGGTGCCAGCAGAACAACACGAGGTGCCAAAAACGTGGACGTTACCTTTAGCATCCCCATTTGGGACACCTCTCCAACCTCAGTGTTCTGTTTCATAAAACAGGAGTAGCAACATTACATAGACCACAACAGGATGAACACCCAAGGTAATGGTTTCTACTTCACTCTTGCTGCCCTTGTAGAGACTGGATCAACCCAGATACCCCTAAGTCCCGCATGAACCCTCACCAGTCAACAGCTGGTCCTTTGCTGTTCAGCTTAGATGGAACCTCCAGATCTCTGGCATAGACCGATTTGGGTTACTAGCATTATTATTTGTTTAACTAAAGACCAAATCCTCTAGTCACACATTCCAGTTATCCAGTCACCATGAAGGGATGAAATCTAAGCAGTGTCAGCCTGGTTAGTATTTGAGAAACCTCCTGGAAATAGCAGGTGCTTTAAGCTCTATATTCAGTCGTACCACCAAAAGAACACCCAATTTCACCTGTTTATTAATACGCCTACTTTTCCATGGCAGTCGTGCCAGTATTTTCTTTAAGAATTCCCACAAACCTAACTTTGCTAAAATAAATATTAAAGGTGATTAGGATAGCTATCTTACATACTATTCCGGCTTGGTTGTTGCCCAGCTCAACAATGACTGCTCCTTCCATTGCACATCAGGGTGGTGAGAAGTATGCTACTGGTGTACCTAACAAGAGCACTGAGTGCGCCAGGCTAAGAACGTTATTAGAAAAGCAGAGAAGAGTTAGGGATGGAAAGAGCTGGCGGCTGGACTATGGGACAAGTGAAGTGTGTAAAGCAGTACTGGTGGCCTGGCGTGATAGCCCCATTCTCTTTGACACCATCACACAGTGCGTAGGTCAATCATTCATTAATTGATCCATTTGCCAAACTGCTTAGTCCTACAGGAGTCATGGAAGTCTAGAGCCACGTCTCAGCCGACTCTGGGCGAAGGCTCCCCGCACAGCTCTTTATACCGTCACATGGCCAACACACAAAATTATTCACAATCACACCTTGGGGCAATTCAGAACAGCCAATTTGCCTAAAGTGCATGACTTTGGACTGAAGAAGGAAACCAGAGTATCCAGAGGAAACCAATCATGCACATAGGAACGCCCTTGCCCAGCCTGGGACTCGATCGAACCCAGGACGTTCTTCAGAAGTTGATAATGAAAGGGATACTACTTCCCTTCGCCGTGACATCATCACAAGTGTGTAGGTCATGTGACTCACTGGTGGAACAGAGGGACAGCACTATGTGGTCTATTCCATTACATGGGGCACAATTATATAAATAAGTTTCTTTATAAAAGGGTCTTTATTGACTTAGAAATTTGTTGTTCTGACAATTAATTGCCAAGTCGTTTTATTTGACCTTGATCCCTTTACAGACAAAAATTCTGAACAATAATTCAGCAATAATTGCAATATGAAATTAGCAGTAAAAATAAAAATGTTTGTCAAGTAGTGAGGGTTAAAATAAAGCTAATCATGGTTATATTGTGTATTAACACACCCCTCACTTTCACACCCATGCAGTATATGACAGATTTCCCCAGCAGCCTAGAATTTAAAGCCAAAGTCGACCTTTATGAAACAATCAGAGCTTCTGGATGATGACAAGATGGGACTTTGCTTATTTTTCCAACAGTAAAAAAGGCATGATTGGGACATACCTGTGGTTTGTTAATCACCCCGAAGACTATGCAGGTGCTGAGAATGAGCCAGAGATAGCTGTACATTATTAACTCAATCCCAGACTTCCATTGCGTCAAACTGAGCTCTGATTATCAGCGTTATAATTAAATAATTATCGCCATTCAAATTGCCTAACGTCTGAGAACAGGGATTCTCAGACAACTTTACTTCCCACCTAGGTTAGCTGCATCATGGCATGTGTTCAGAACTGGATGCTCTTTCATCAACCAAGCCTCGAGCATAAGCTCAAACCTGTATATGTTTCCACTGACTTTGTTCTGCAAAAAAAACAAACAAACAAAAAAAAACCATTAAAGCTGACTCCTTTAGCTTATGACAATAAATCGTTTGATTCTGTCTACTCTCTGCTTTTTATAATTGCAGGGATAATTTAAGTAATGTATCTTCAGCCATTTGTCTGGGAGTATGCCAAGGGGGTTGGACCTGGCTAAATAAAACGTCCTTTAAATTTTGACCACATTTGCCATAACACATAGAGCCCATCTCAGCTGACACTGGGCGAGGGGTACAACCTGGACAGAGCTCCAGTCTGTCTCAGAGCCAACACACACACACAACCATTCACAGTCACACCTAGGGTCAATTTGGAACAGCCAATTAGCCTAAAGTGCATGTCTTTGGACTGTGAGAGGAAACCGGAATACCGAGAAGGAAACCCACACAAGCACGGGTGAGAACATGCAAACTCCACATGGAAATGCCTGATCCGGGGACCCGAACCCTGGATGTTTTTGCTTGCTCCTCACCCCCTAAAAACATGCCAGGCGCTTACTGCTAAGCCACCATCAGCCCTGACAGAAGAAATTAATAACATCATCTTGTAAAAATGGCCCCCGCCAAGGAGTGGGATGTATAAGTTAAAAAGTGAACAGTTACTTTTTGAAGTTGATGTGTTGGAAGCAGGAAAAAAATGAGCAAGTGTAAGGACCTGAGTGCCTTTGACAAGGGTCACCTTGTGATGGCTAAATAACTCATTCTATTCATCTCCAAAGCAGTAGGTCTTTTGGGATGTTCCTGGTATGCCAAGAAAGGACAACCAGTGAACTGCCAAGAGTGTCATGGGTGGCAAAGGCTGGTATCTGAAGTCTGATCCCACAGAAGAGCTGTGCAGAGTATGCAAACATCACCAGGCACAATTTTGATCCTATTTGGTTGGGTTTGTTTAGGCAGGTGGCACGGTGGTATGTTGCAAGTTAACAGCTCTAGAATTTCCAGTTCTGCCTTGAACTTAGGTCTCAGGTCTGTGTAATGATGCTGGTCTCCTTGTGTCCACATTATGGAGAATCTACAGGGGGATCTGACCTCCTCCCACCCCCTAAAAACATGCCAGGTGCTTAATGATTAATGGTGGATAGCTTAATGGTGAACAGCTCCTAAGTGTGAACAAGTGTGTAAATATGTGTGTGTGTGGGGGGGGGGGGGGGTTGGGGGGGGGTTGGGGGTGCCCCCAGCCCAGAGTTTTCAGGATATGTTCTGGATTCACCATGACCCAGACCAGGATAATGTGCCCCCAGCCCAGAACCCAACAAGCAAATTAAGCAACTAGACACTGGGAACAGTTTTCTTTTAACTGTCATGACTTTTACACAACTCTTATGGATCTGGTGAACCTTTTCATTTTACAAATGCTTTACTGAAATTTGGCCAAAATTAGGAGCATTCCATATGGGACTCAGGAGTGTACAATGCTGCCTACCTAGCCAGCTGGCTTTGGCTTGGAAGGCGTTCCTTTCTGCAGACTCTTCGGTGAATTGCTGTTTGAGTGGATTTGAACTAATGAAGATTTGTGTGTTTTGTTTGACTCCATCATTCTTTATTGTATCGCATCAATGTGATTAATTACTTGCATGTTGGCCCTGTGGGTTCTGGCTTGCCACTGATTTTCAGAGAGATCATGTAAACATGTTGGTAAGTAGGCGCAGCTTGCTCCAGGTGCCACTTGTTCCCGTTGCCCATGTAAAAGCAGCTTTAGAGTTTGGTTGGAAAGTAGATCTCCAGGAATAGAGTTGGTGACCATCCCACTTTTGCAACAAGTCACATAAATAAAGTTGTGCCCCGCGATGGCCTGGCGAGCTGTCCAGGTTGTACTCTGCCCTTGCCCAGAGTCGGCTGAGATGGGCGCCAGCCTCCCCGGAACCCTAATCAGGATTAAGCGGTTCAGGAAATGAATGAACGAATGACAATAAAGGAATGATTAAAGTTGTATAGAATGTGAGGAAGGTTGATCTCAAAGCTAGGTATAGACAACTACACTGCTACTTTACATATGAGACCAGGTTGCTTTTTACCCAGCCCCTCACATTTACATGGTCCCCAAACTGCTTCACCCAACATTCTAGCAACAGGCAGTGTTTTACCGTGTTACCTTTGACCTCAAGAGGCTAAAGTGTCCTAAAGCCTGATTTCCTGGAGCTTGCAGATCTGCTCTGCTCTATGCTTCCCGTGTTTAAAAAAGCCCTGAGTTTGAGTTTGATGCTTCCTTTTTGAGAGAGTTTTAAGACCCGTCTTCTCACACGTCCACATCTTCATTGTCCCACAAAAACACACTTCTCCTGGTGTGGACGAAGAAAAACGACGTTTTCACTTAACAGAAAGTTGGAGAAAGTGAAATATTTTGTTGAAACATTTCTGTGGAACTTATCATCGGAGAAATGATTTTAAATTCCCATCTTCAGCCGGAGAGCACTTCCTTGTCACAGGCTGACCCTTGTAAACCAAGAGCAGGGTTTCTCCATGTTAGTTATTCCGCAGTTGTGCACGAGCAATAATATTGTTCTCCTCCCAGACAAGGTCAGAAAAACAGATCCTTGGGATCCATGCATTTGTCACGCAACAACCTTAACGGAGACCTTGAGTGTTGGGTGACACGTACTTACAATTACACAGCAGTTACGGATACACCACTTGGATGTCCCTGTGGAAGTGGACAGGAAGGAACAGTGTTTTTAAAGCACTTTGCTTTATATAAAGGTGTTTTTCCTGACACCTTAGCAGACGGCAAGAGTGACCTCATGTGTCCTCAAGCGTCTGTTTACCTCTCGAGTTATATGAGAGCAATGAGAATTTAATGAGACAGCTTATCAGACTCTCAGTTCCTTTTCAGCATGATACATCATACCTTTTTTTCCATTTATATTCACATTTAGGATGTAGAACTTCTGCAAAACAACTTCACTTACAATGTCGTAGCTATAGTATAAACATTCGTCGCTTATAAGCCCCCCCCCCCCCCCTCTCAGTTTCAGTTTCAATTAAATAAGCTTTATTAGCA
>JBCNYH010000010.1:22164585-22175608 GCA_039654325.1 Tandanus tandanus
GCAAACGATAGAATAATATCTATTACTAAATGTATGTTCCTTAATTCTGAGAAGATAAAGGCATGTGTGTGTGTGTGTGTGTGTGTGTGTGTGTGTGTGTGTGTGTGTGTGTGTGTGTGTGTAAGAAATAACAGTTCCCATGCTGTTCCTTTAACACAAATGTTAGTCATTCCCTCTTTCACACCGCTATGCTAATGAAACATATTTACATGCTAATGACCTTCAGCACTGACACTGTGTTAAACCAGCTGATACTCTACCTTTGATGGATCAGACTGAGAAGTATGTGAGGGTGGCACACGATATGAATGGAGACAGCGTTAAAGCTATAGGGCAGTGGTGGCTTAGTGGTTAAGGCGATGGCTTACTGATCCGAAGGTCAGCGGTTCAATACCCACTATTGCCACTGTTGGGCCCTTGAGTGAGGCCTTTAACCCTCAATTGCTCAGTTGTATAAAAATTATAATTGTAAGTAAATGTAAACAGTGGTTAGATGGGGGGTAGGAATGACGGTCTGGCTGAAGGTGGAGGAGGGAATGCATCAAAGATCGGCTCTGAGCCCTTTCTTGTTTGCGGTACCGACGAGATCAGACAAGAGCCTTCATGGACTATGACGTTTGCAGATGATATTGTGACCTGTAATGAGAGCTGGGTGGAGCTGGGGATGAGTGTGGAGGGGTGGGGGTACACACTGGAGAGAAGAGGAATGAAGTCCAGCAGGACTGAGACAGGGTACACGTGTGTGAATGTGAGACAGAAAGGTGTAGCTGTACGAGGTAGAGGTGATGAAGGCAGATACATTTAATTGCTTGGGGTCAACTATCCAAGGTAACAGAGAGTGTAGTAGAGAAGTGACGGAGAGAGTGCAGGCAGGGTGGAATGGGTGGAGAAGAGTGGCTGACGTGATTTGTTGTAAAAGGGTATCTGCAAGTGTGACGATAAAGGTTTATGAGAGAGTAGTGAGGCCGGCGGTGCTGTATGGTTTGGAGACGGTAGCGCTGACAAAAAGACAGGAGGCGGCGCTGGAACTTGTAGAGGTGAAGATGCTGCGGTTTTCTCTGGGAGACACAAGAATGGACAGAATTAGGGATTAATATATTCGAGGCACAGCACAGAAAAGAGTGTTTGGGGATAAAGTGAGTGAGGTCAGATTGAGAACTTCGAAACGAATGGTGATAGACATGCTGTTACTGTGGAACACTAATCGGAAACCATATAGAGACTTTCAAATAAAACAGTAACCTTTGACCTTGAGCGACAATGAAAGGTCATACTGCGCCATCTCATAAATCCTTCAAACCAGAGAGATTTCTTCTCTAATTTGGTCACGTCCACGTACCAAAGGTGATATCGTAAGACAAGCACGTGGGTAATTTAAACCAGAACCTATTTGCATGGCGAAGGTCCCTTTCAATCTATCAGCGTCTTGCTAGTTTCCTCTTGATAATACCGTAATAATATTATTTTCTCCTTTTCTCCACTTGGTAATACACACCTTTATAAGACAACAAGCAGTGAGACTGGAATGATTTCATATATTCCACATCCACATGAACGCTTTCCACATCAAAAGCCAAAAAGACACGTCTCATTTTTAACCCACAAATGATGTCACCGTGTTCGGACTCAGTTTAGAGATTAACAAACTACCTCCGTCGACGTTCGCTTCACCTGTTTCCTCATTTAGGTCCAACATTAATCTGGTAGAAACAATTTCATACATGAATATTCAGCCCAGTGCCCAGTCACCCCACCACCCACCCTTCCTGTCCTTTGTTTTCACTCACCTGAGGTCAGTCACATGATCACTGTCTTTGTTTGTAGCAGGTGGAGGCGACAAAGTGGGGAAAAAAATGTTTGTTTTTTACAGTAAAACTTATTTAAAGGTAAAAAGTGCTGTTTTGTTTACTGGCGATGCTATAAGCAGCCATATTGCTTTTCCGTCAAATGATGAACTTGAGGTTTATGGTGGATCTGACTTTGGAAAGTTCAGAAAGTGATGTCATAGCAGCATGGCTAATCACAGCGTGAAGTTTAAACAAAGCAGCACTTCGTACCTGTAAATGAGTTACGCTGTATATCCAAGTATTTATTTCAGAGCAGTGTAAATCTATAACAGTGATACGGTACATTTCACCTCGGTAGGCTTAACTGGCTGGCTTGTTGCTGAGATGAATATGGAGGCGTCCATGCTTTTTCCTCCTCACTTTATAGCTCAAATGCACAAAAGTTGAAAATGACGTAATTCCGAGTTCCAGATTCCTACTTCCATAGTACAGTACATTGAATGCAGCATTAGGATACTCTCCCGAGTTCCCAAGTAGGAATTCAGAGTTAAAAAGGGGATTTTGTGGCATGCTTGGTCATTTCGAGTTTTAGTCGAATGCAGCATCAGACCCAAAGTGGGCGTGAAATAAACTGGAAGGGTTTTCGTTTTTGTTTTTTCAACGTCTACCGCGACCGTACCTCCCTAGACCTGCGGAAATCTGCTAACAGGAGCACTCAGCTCCAGTCTGTCCCTGCTGTTTTCTGGACACTTCCTACATTTCCCAGCATCCCTCACACCAATCTCACTCACATGACCAGGATCACGACCTGTCACATGATCACAGCACACAAGATGCGAATCACATTGATAAGCAACACTATTTGCGCACTCTGTTTATATTTCATTCATTTTCTAAGATGCTTAATCCTAATTAGGGTTGCGGGGAGGCTGGCGCCCATCTCAGCCGACTCTGGGCGAGGGCGGGGTACACCCTAAACAGCTCGCCACGCCATTACAGGGCCAACACTTAAACAACCATTCATGCTCACACTCACACCTAGGGGTGATTTGAAACAACCAGTTAGCCTACTGTGCATGTTTTTGGACTGTGGGAGAAAACCGGAGTACCCGGAGGAAACCCACGCAAGCACGGGGAGAACATGTAAACCCCACACAGAAACGCCCGAGCTGGGAATCAAACCCAGGCCTTCTTGCTGTGAGGCGGACGTGCTAACCACTACGCCACCGTGCCGCCCTCTGTTTACATTTGCTCTCTGCTAACTATTTTCTGTCATGTCGAGCCAGTTTGTACCAAGCCTTTATTTTCCCTCTTTGCTCATAGTGTATGACCATCGCCTGTCATTTTGTGCTTGCTTATTGTTTTGACTCTGATGCCCTGTTTACCCGATCAGTTCACCTTTGCCTGTTTATATCTGTGTGTTTTAACTTTGTATGTCTGGCTTACCTATCCGTTTTCTGTTGATTCTGAAGAAAGTATTCGCATTCGAAGCATTGCACCTCACATCCTACCTTTTCCAGTGATCAGTCTGATCAGCCTACGTGTGCCCTTTGTGAAGATTTCCCCTTCTCATGAGTAATGGGTGGATTTAGCCAGCAGATCCACACACACACACACACACACACATAGAAAGTAACACACACACGTACAGCTCGGCCGTATCATTCATCAGCATGCACAGGGGGGGACCTTACCACCTCCCGGCTCGCGATGATGAATCGCAGTCATAAAGCGAGGTGCCTCATCCTACAAATGTAAGCATTCTGGCATGTCTGTACACTCCCTTCTTCTCTCTCTCTCTCTCTCTCTCTCTCTCTCTCTCTCTTTCTCCCTCTGTCTCTTCTTCGAAACCGGTACGACTGCAGGAGGGCACGTATTTCATCAACCTAATATTTTTTGTGGTTTGAGGTTTACACAGTTCAATAAGAACACGCAGCATGGGGTGGGGGGCTGCTATCGTTGTGATTGTGATGCAGTTGAATCTTGAGCAAAAGAACTGGATCAGATGCGGCGGAATTTCTGACCGTTTGCTTTCGGGCGCTGTTTCTCAGCACTTCATTAAGCCTCAGAAGATGCATGGTTCCTTAGGTAAAATAAAAATAATAAAGCGCTTATTTGTGTTGACGTCACAACGCGGAGTTACTCTTACCACCCTGAAGTTAAGTTTTTTCAAAGCCGGCACATCCTGCAAGCATTTTATTCCTAACATTATCATTTTAACACGCTTACACTTACAGTTCATCATACAGAACCTCCACACAGGGCAGCAGGGGAGCGAGGGGGTTCGGAGAAGGTCTTTAAGCTGAGTCCCGAGCTCAGTGAGGGCGTTTCTGTATGGAGTTTGCATGTTTTCCCTGTACTTGCATGGGTTTCTTCCGGGTACTCGGGTTTCCTACCCGGGTTTCCTAGGCTAAATGACTGTTCTAAATTGTCCCTAGGTATGAGTGTGAATAGTTGTGTGTGTTGCCCTGCAGTGGACTGGAGAGCTGCTCAGGGTCTACCCCACCCTCACCCAGCTTCAGCTGAGATGGGCTGAGATTATAGCAGCAATAGAAACCTCAGCAGGAAATTCTCAGAAAACGTACAGCATTATCTCTGATCGCTGCTAAGAACTGACACTGGAGACAGAAATGCCCTTGCCGAGGGTGAGGTTGACGTGCAAACCACTACACCACCATGCCGCCCTCTGACCACTCAGATTCGAGAAATTTTAATTCACCTAACATTACCTTCTCTTCCCTGTAGGAAAATATTCTGAGAGGGTTGGTAATCAATCCAGGACATTGTGACTGGGGTGGACAGGTTGGGCCACAGGGTTAGTTTAGAGTGGCCATAGACAAAATGTATGTCCTGTCCTGCCCTGTACTGAATGTATGTATGTCCTGTCCTGTCCTGAATGTATGTCTTGTACTGTCATAAATGTATGTCCTGTCCTGTGTTGAATGTATGTATGTCCTGTCCTGAATGTCCTGTACTGAATGTATGTCTTGTTCTGTTCTAAATGTATGTCCTGTCCTGTACTGAATGTATGTATGTCCTGTCCTGTCCTGAATGTATGTCTTGTACTGTCATAAATGTATGTCCTGTCCTGTGTTGAATGTATGTATGTATGTCCTGTACTGAATGTCCTGTACTGAATGTATGTCTTGTTCTGTTCTAAATGCATGCCTTGTCCTGTCCTGTCCTGAATGTATGTATGTCCTGTCCTGAATGTATGTCGTGTCCTGCCCTGTCCTGAATGTATGTCCTGCCCTGTCCTGTGATAAATGTATGTTTGTCCTGTCCCATCCTCAATATATGTATGTCCTATGCTGTCCTGAATGTATGTCATGTCCTGTCCTGAATGTATGTATGTTCTGTCCTGCCCTGAATGTATGTATGTCCTGAATGTATGTATGTCCTGCCCTGTCCTGTGATAAATGTATGTTTGTTCTGTCCCATCCTCAATATATGTATGTCCTATGCTGTCCTGAATGTATGTCGTGTCCTGTCCTGTCCTGAATGTATGTATGTCCTGAATGTATGTATGTCCTGTCCTGAATGTATGTATATCCTGTCCTGTCCTGAATGAATATCCTGTCCTGTTCTAAATGCATGTGTATCCTGTCCTGTCCTGAATGTATGTATGTTCTCTGCTGTCCTGAATGTATGTCGTGTCCTGAATGTATGTATGTTCTGTCCTGTCCTGAATGTACGTATGTCCTGTCCTGTGCTGAATGTATGTCGTGTCCTGAATGTATGTTCTGTCCTGTCCTGAATGTATGTTGTGTCCTGTCCTGAATGTATGTCGTGTCCTGTCCTGAATGAATATCCTGTCCTGTTTTGAATGTATGTATATACTGTACTGTCCTGAATGTATGTCCTGTCCTGTCGTGAATATATGTCCTTTCCTGTCCTAAATGTATGTCTTGTACTGTCCTAAATGTATGGTATGTCATGTCCTGAATGTATGTCCTGTCCTGTCCTGAATATATGTTATGTCCTGTCCTGAATGTATGTATGTGCTTTCCTGTCCTGAATCTATGTCCTGTCCTGAATGTATGTCTTGTACTGTCCTAAATGTATGTATGCCCTGTACTGAATGTATTTATGTCCTGTCCTGTCCTGAATGGATGTCCTGTCCTGTCCTGAATGGATGTCGTGTCCTTTCCTGTCCTGAATGGATGTCCTGTCCTGAATGGATGTCCTGTCCTGTCCTGAATGGATGTCCTGTCCTGTCCTGAATGGATGTTGTGTCCTTTCCTGTCCTGAATGGATGTCCTGTCCTGAATGTATGTATGTCCTGTCCTGTCCTGTGTTTATGTATGTCCTGTCCTGTCCTGAATGTATGAATGTCCTGTCCTGAATGTATGTTCTGTCCTGTCCTGAAACTATGTTCTTTCGTGTCCTGAATGCATGTATGTTCTGTCCTGTCCTGAATGTATGTTCTGTCCTGTCCTGAAAATATGTTCCGTCCTGTCCTGAATGTATGCATGTCCTGTCCTGTGATGATGTAAATGCTATTAATACAAAATGTATATTTTTAACCATTACTCATTTTCAGGACCCATTACCCCTCTTCCTATCTGTGCAGTAGTTTTTTCTGTAAGCAAACCTCTGCCAAGCCCAGTAATCTCCCATATGATCAACTAAGATATCAAAAATTGTCCTTTCTTGACTTAAGCAGTGGTGGTTCAGTGGTTAAGGCTCTGGATTAGTGATCCGAAGGTTAAGGCTTCAAACCTCAGTACCACCAAGCTGCCACTGTTGGGCCCTTGAGCAAGGCCCTTAACCTTCAATTGCTCAGTTATTAAAAATAAATAATAATAAAAAATGTAAGTCGCACTGGATAAAGGCATCTGCCAAATGGCATAAATATAAACCTCACAATGTTAAAGAATCCTTTAAAAAATTCCCGGATACAGAATTTGATCCGGATCATCTAGAAAGTCAAACGGAGCCTTCATTGTCCAAAGCTCTGCCTTCATGAAATTTCAGACTTTTTGCATAATCCTGTGAACAAATACATAAACAAACAAACGATCTTGGCAGAAGTTAGAAGGTTAGCATTACTAAATTCTAAACACCTCCTTTTATCCTGTTTATCAGCATTACATGAACACACTTCCTCATTATACGGATCACATGATACTACTGTTACAGACAGCTACAGAACGCCCTTCTGCTATTAACCCCCGTCATTATAAATCATAAAGCACTCTTCATTCCATCATCCTGTCATTAGCATCTGCCTTACATCCCATTATCTTCCCTCCCACTCAACATTGTTCCCTGATGTAGTAGTCAGATACAATCGAGCCTTTATAAATAATAAAAGTGATAAAATCCGACGAGCTGTTACAGAACTGACCCTTTGTGACTGCGCGGCAGTGCTGCGTGCGGCCCACGTTCTCGTCCTGCTGCGTTCTGCTTGCTTTGGCTCTCTCGACCACCAGGAAGGTTTCGCGTAAGCTGGTGCTTTCCTGTGGTGAGAGAGCTGAGTCAGTGCACATCCTGGATTTCTCCTGTCTTTTCCCATCACAGGCCATCTCAGTTCTGGAGAAAGAGGACAGCATGCCTCGACACACACTTATCTGGAAGTATACACACCAGGAAGTACAGAGCCATCCAAAATCCAACTACCAAGAACTGTTTTTCTTTTAAAGCTGATATCATATATTTTTAGGGAAAACAAGAAGTAAGGATGCTAACCTTGTAAGGAATGGTACAGGGGTCTGACCCAGCCCCTCATGAGGCGACATCCTGGGGGACGGTGGGGCGTGTCCCTCCCCTTCCTGAGGGTAGTCCCCTTCAGTATTCTTACTACATACTTTTTCTCATAAGTTCTAAAAGTCAATATGTTCTAAAGACTGTATGCTTTTACGTTTCAAATAATTTCTTCGTCCACCACCCCCGACCCCCCTTCCTCCTCGCAGTGGTTTGGTCCCCTGCCTGCTCTCCCTGATCCCACACACATTAGCCCAGTAGAATTTCAGCTTTTTTCGTGGAGGAATCTCTTCCATGTCAGCACTTTGTAATTTCTTCAGGAAAAGGAAGTTGATGATTTGTGGTTTCCCAGCAACAAAACCTTTTTTTTTTTTTTTTATTAACTTAAAGAGAAAGAGAATTCGCCAAGATCTTGTGTTGACGATAGTAGAGTTGAACCACTCCATAAAGTCTTCTCCGGCACGTCCCAAGCACTTTCACTGGGGTTAAGGTCAGGACTCTTCTGTGTGGTGCCAATATATATGTGAAAATGATTCTTTATGGCCTCTGAACCACTCATTCACTATTTTTCACTCTCGTTTTATTTCCACATAGTGTTGCCTACCCTCGGCCTGACCAACTGAAGGAACCCCAGATCATAACACTGCCTCCAGAAGCTTATACAGTGGCCACTATTCAGTCCCTCAACTGTTCAGCTATGTAATTAAGATAAAAATACACCACAGGGGTCCAGGCGCTCCTGCCGAAAGGATCATTCCATAATATGCCAATATTACAAGTTTGAAAGCCCCAGCTTCAGCGCTCGGCAAGTAAATGTCCGGAAACCTAATATACAGTTTTGCCTCTGTGACCTTGAAAAGTAGGTCAAGGTCACTCACACACAAAGTCATCCTAGCACTCATAGTAGTGAACCAGCATAGCAAGTTTGAAAGCCCCATCTTCAGCACGCGACAAGTAAATATCCGGAAACTATAGTGTGATGGACAGATGGATGGAACCCATTCCTATAGCTACTTTGTGGGCGAGAAAAGAAAAAAAAAAGTAGGTTGCTCTGGAGGCGGCACGGTAGCGTAGTGGTTAGCACGTCTGCCTCCCCAGCAAGAGGGTCCTGGGTTCGATTCCCAGGCTCGGACGTTTCTGTGTGAAGTTTGCATGTTGCTTGCGTGGGTTCCCTCGGGGTACTCCAGTTTCCTCCCACAGTCCAAAAACATGCCCAGAAGGCTAATTGGCTGTTCTGTGAATGGTTGTGTGTGAGTGTTGGCCCTGCAATGACCTGGCGAGCTGTCCAGGGTGTACTCTGCCTTCGCCCAGAGTTGGTTGAGATGGTTGCCAGCCTCCCTGTGACCCTAATTACGATTAAGTGGCTTAGATAATGAATGAAAGGTTGCTCTGGATGGGGCAAGCTTCTGCTCCCTCGTAAACTGAAGTCTTTAATTCTGATAATTTTTTTCTCTCTCCCCAGAATAACCCTTTCTATCTGTTTCTCATCCTCTGCTGGAATTTTGTTTGGGGCCATCAGGGAGCTGCTGAAAGGATGTGAAATCTTCTCGGATAATGAATGTTTTCTGTTCTGCGGGTTGAACTCGCTGCGGCGCGCAGGGTGCTGATGGAAGCCACTCTGGTGCAGCGGGTCGAGAGATTCCTCTGTCTGTATGTGCCGAAAATATTAGAGCAGAGCTCCGTCATGGTTCCCTGCAACACTCCTTTTACTATCGTGCTGACGAACACATTGAATGATATGTGTGTGTGTGTGTGTGTGTGTGTGTGTGTGTATGATGAACTCTGAAGCTATGCTGCAGGGAAGCTTCTGTCACCGTGGGTCTTGTACATCTCATTTATTGGAATGAGGCTTTTTGGCAGATATAAATCTGCCTAGTCGTTTTTAAATGCTGTAAACAACAGACTGATTTATATCTAAACATGACATGAGTCACCGGCGCCACAGTGGATTGGTTCACCTCACAGCAAGAAGGTCCTGGTTTCGAGTCCCAGGCTTGGTTGTTTCTATTTGGAGTTTGCATGTTCTACCCGTGTTTGTATGGGTTCCCTCCGGGTACTCCAGTTTCCTCCCACAGACCAAAGACATGCATGTTAGGCTGCTCCAAATTGCCCCCAGGTCTGAATGTGTCTGTGTTGGCCCTGTGATGGGCTGGTGAGCCGTTCAGAGGGTTCCCCCGCTTTCACCCAACCTCCCTGAGACCCGAGTAGGACTAAGCTGTTCAGCAAATGAATGATTTTGTCACTGCAGGCCAATGTGATTTTTGTCATTTTATTTATGTCACATTTTAATATCATTTTCACATGGAGTAGTTTCACATGTAAATATTCATTCATTCATTCCCTCATTCGCCGAACCACATAATCCTATTAGGGTCACAAGGAGGCTGGAGTCTATCTCAACTGACTCTTGGCAAAGGTGGGGTACTGAACCCTGTACAGTTTGCCAGTCCATCACAGGGCCAACACACACACACACACACACACACATCTAGGGGCAATTTGGAACACCGAGTTAGTCTAATGTACATGTCTTTGGACTATAGGAGGAAACCAGAGCACCTGGAGGAAACACATGCACAGGGAACACATACAACCACACAGAATTGGCCTTGCCAGACCCGAGACTTGAACCCAGGACCTTCTTGCTGTGAGGTGGACATGCTATCCACTATACCACGGTGCCGCCCCACATATGTATCGCAGATTTAAAATCGGTTTTGAAATCATTTATTAGTTTTTTTTTTTTCTCCTCATTTCAGATAATATTTCTAACATTCTGTACATAGATTATTTATTTATTTTACTTACAGAGTTTTAGTTTATTTATTTATTTACAGAGTACCCGAAGGAAACCCACGCAAGCACGGGGGAACATGCAAACTCCACACAGAAACACCCCAAGCCCCGAGAAACGAACCCAGGACCTTCTTGCTGTGAGGTGAACTTGCTAGCCACTGCGCCACCGTGCCGCCCTTATTTATTTATGGATATTTTGTTTAAATTACTTTTCTTAAAAATCGGTTCTGTCCTATTTGGTAATTAAAGTAAAGCACTGCTGGGATGTAGAACCCTCCTGTTCTCCCTTCACAATGTTTAATGTGCTCTGGAATGGCGCTCGTTCAGCGTGCTTATCTTGGCATGACATTAATCAGTGGCGGTTGAGTATCTCCTACTAGACCGAGACAGTACTCATTAATTAACACGGTCATTCTAGCTCATAACTGATACCGTGTGTGTGTGCACGCCTGTGTGTGTGTGTGTGTGTGTGTGTGTGTGTGTGTTTGGAGATTCAGACTTTACATTCTGACAGACCCAGATCAGAGACGAACAGAACATTCAACAGTTGCCAGTGTGTGGTGGTGGTGTTGGGGGGCTGGTATGTGGATGTTGGGGGTTGTTATAATGTAGAGGTGTGTGTGTGAACAGGGGGGGGGGGGGGAAATCCAACTCCCTATTGTTCCTGGCGAACGGGCAAAACTCCCCCCCCCCCCAAGCCAACAACCTCCCCCCTTTGTTCCCCCCCCCGTTTA
>JBCNYH010000010.1:22179015-22196730 GCA_039654325.1 Tandanus tandanus
TATATATAAATATATGTGTGTGTGTGTGTGTGTGTGTATTGTGATATTATGGCCACTGACAGGTGAGATGAATAACATCTCATCATAATGGCCCCTGCCAAAAAAGCCAGAAGCTGGAAAAATGAGCAAGTGTAAGGATCGAAATGACTTTGATGAGGGCTAAACCACTGGGTCAATTCATCTCCAAAACAGCTGTCTTCTGGGATGTCCCCAGTATGCATTGGTACATACTTGCCAAAGGTAGTCCAAGGAAGGACAACCAGTGACCCTAAAAGAGTGTCATAGATGCCCAAGGCTCACTGATGGGGAGTGAAGGCTAGTACGTCTAGTCTGACCCCATAGAAGAGCTCCTCTAGCACAAATTACAGAATCTGTTGATGCTGGCTATGAAAGACAGAAGTCAGAACACACAGTGCATCGCAGCTTGCTGTGTATGGGGCTGACTAACCACAGACCAGTCAGGTGGTGTTCATGTAAATGTTATATGAAGTGTATTGCTTGTTTCCTTCCATCAAAATTAAATAGTTGCTAGATACCATTAGTCACTAGTCGAATCATTGTATAACGCTTTTTGTGTGGTTGACTGCCTCAGAATTTGAGATCATCCGTTGGTAGGGGGGTGAGTTTTAGAGATGCCTACTCTACTCACCTTATCAGAATATGCTAATGTGGCTAGTTGTGGAGTTAATGTGTGATAAGTTTGAGAGGTGACCCCCTTTGAGGAGGCTTTGATTACAGATAAAGGTTCTTAACTGTGTTCCTGTTGTGTTCCTATCCTGATCCTCTAGTACAGTCACTCTTAAATATTCATTCACTGAATCCTTAACTGAAAACAGACTTGGTAAAATGTTAGAAAAGAGTGTTATAGACTAACTAGCTTAAGATCAACAGACAATCATGAGAAAGAACCTCATGACCTTGTCAGGCCAATGACTTTGACACTCGGTAGCATGTCAGGTTGGTATTTTTATCACATCCCTGATGATAGCCTGAAGCGCTAGCTCCTGGTGTCATTTATAGTGGCAGATGGGAGGCAATTTGGAACTCCATTAGCTATGTGGCAACAGGCAGTCCTCCTCCTCACTTCCTTTCCAGGTGAAGTGTAGACACCTTCCTTACAAGTCACCCAGGGAATCCCAGGCAAATGGCATCTGTTAACCATCTTGCACAAGGCAATGTAGGTGGCCCTGGTAGGGGGTTTAGAGCTAGTAGTGGGTGCTAAGGCTAGGAGGAGATTAGCATTTTGGAGGGACAGAGTCACATGGTCCTGGGGCTGCCAAAGCACTGAAATTCCATCTGTTCCATTACTTCTTTACCCTGTGATGATGAATGGCAACTGGTGCCATTCATTTGTGAGGTTGCAAACCATCAAGGTTGTGCAGGTGCAGGTCAGAGAGTATTTGTGCAGGACCCGATGTAGACTTTGGAAAAGTGGTGACAGGTTTAGTGGAGGTCCGCAGATGGTGGTGAAAGACTGCCAAAGTTAGACTCCCTGATATGTCACAGCAGAGGGTATGGATGGAGGGTGGCCTGGCCTCATAGAGGGTCTCTGAACCAAGTGGGTGTTGAAGGGTAGACGATTGTCTGTTTTGCAGTAAATTACACGTGTACATTGAGAAGAATGCTACATCTAGGTGACTGTGACTTTGACAGTATAGGCTGTGAAATACAAGCTAATATATTACAGATAATTGCACTAGTGAGAATCAAATAAGCCTGAGTAGTTGAGATAATTGGGCATTGTTGCTATTAGACTGGGCTTCCTCCGAGTACTTCAGTTTCCTCCTGCAGTCCAAAGACAAGCACATTAGGCTAATTAGCTGTTACAAATTGTACCTAGGTTTAAATGGTTGTGAGTGTATTAGGCCCGCAATGGTCTAGCTATCTGTCCAGGTTGTACCCCACCTTGATCCCGTGTCGGCTAAGATAGGTTCCAGCCTCCCCATGTCCAACTCCAGACACAAAGCTTGACCAATCCCACCAAGTCCTGCAGAACTCTTGCCTAATCCCTTCCAATCCTGCAAAAAAGCATGACCAGTCCCACCAACTCCCACAGAAATCTTCAGATCCCATCTGTTCCTGCCTTCTTCAATCCCTCAAACCTGTGTAGAAAGTTTGATCAATTCGAAGAGCTCCTGCAGGAAACATTTGACAATCCTATCAATTCTTGTAAAATTCTGATCAATCCCACACACTGGTATTTTTGTAAAATAATTATTATTAATATTATGTCTACTGAAGATAAATAGATGAAGGGATAAGTACAACAACATTCCTCCATGCACAGTTAATCAGCATTGTTCTTGAGCTTCATAACTGAATGTCCACTCCCGTCCACAGGAGATTTAAAAAGCTCTTCTTTTATCAGTTTTTTGTTAAGTTCTGTGGGAGTCCAGTTCAATTCTACACTCACTTACTCACTCATTTGACTTAATCCTACTATTAGGGTCACGGGAAGGCTGAGCCTATCTCAGCCGACAGTGGGCGAAGGATTGGTACACCCTGAACAGCTTTGCCAGACCATCGCAGGGCAACACAAACACAGCTATTTACACTCACATCCACATCTTGGCCAATTAGCCTAAAGTCTTTGGACTGTAGGAGGAAACCAGAGTACCCAGAGGAAACCCAAGCACGGGGAGAACATGCAGACTTCTCACAGAAATAACTGAGCCTGGGACCCAAACACAGCACCGTGTCGCTTTATTCTGCACGTCGAGTAAAAATACCACCAATGTTGTCACGTTGGTGCAAAATGGAAACAAAAACAAGACCTGCAGAATTCGCCAACCAACCTTTCAGCTGAGGTACGAGGACAAAATATATATCTTTGCTGAATGATGCATGAAATGAAATGCCCTTCAATACCCTACTCGCAGTACCCTCCACAAATCCCTTAAGGTTACTTTCAAAAGTGGTTCTTGGAACCCTGTCTAAAAAGGAAACCGTCCAGCATAGAACATTAAAAAGTTCCTTCAGAAGTACCACCTGAACCTGTTTGATGTTCTAGATACATCCCTATTTCTAAGATGTGACCTTTTCTGTAGAGGCTCTTTATTTATATTTAAAGTCTTTCTTATTAAATTTGGTTTAGTTCACACACCACACAATTCACACAAAAGTAAATTCCCTGGCAAATAAACATCATAATCAGCATTCGATACACTCTGGAACACACACAGCAAGCCAAACACACCATGGCCTTTGTGGGAAGGACACAACCATTGCCTTGACCTGGATGGATTTGCTATCAAAGCAAATTTCTACCAGTGTTCTGGCACGGCCGGGAATCGATTAACAGGTTCTCCA
This sequence comes from Tandanus tandanus, assembly GCA_039654325.1. Lineage (NCBI taxonomy): Eukaryota > Metazoa > Chordata > Actinopteri > Siluriformes > Plotosidae > Tandanus > Tandanus tandanus. Next base: position 22,182,325 of record JBCNYH010000010.1, read on the forward strand.
TCTCAGGGCTTAAGTTGTGCTTGTTTGGAGAGATTTCTGATATCCCAACGTAACCACTGGAACGGAGCACTGCGGAGACCACTCAGGCACCGAGCGCCCTGGGAAAATAACCAGTCACCACAGGGATGAATGATTCCAGTGTGCACTGCTGTAATCCTTCCTCCTAAACACGATGCCCTGTTTATGGATATGAAGGTTTTTTCTCCCTACAGGTATGACATATTTCTACCAAACATGATTAAGTGCTTCTCTTTAGAAAATAAATATATAAAAACTTTCTAAAATGAGATTCAAAGATGGTAGAGATTGCAGACGTTGAGCAAATATATACTAATTACAAACTAGATGTGGCAGGAAGAGGTGATCCCAAGCACCAAAGAGCCACCGACTCAGCACGCATTCTCAGGCAGACATACAGTGCATCACCACATGCACCTGAACGGAGGTTTGCCAAAACTCCCGGGGGACTTTAGTAATGTAGGTGCAGTGTATCATTAAGCCTGTCATTATATGTGTTTGACAAGCATGGATTTATGACTCTCCTTAGGGGCAAGTGAAGGATTCAAAACATGGGGGAAGGCAAGGTCATTATACTCTGGAGCCTGGAAGCTGACAAAACAATTTGAATATGAATTTCATATAATTGAATTATATACTGTAGAAGTCACACGAAGTTAAAAAAAATAAATAAAAAATACAAGAAGACAGATTTCATGTCAGTTTGGGCACAGAGGTTGACATTTGACTGGTTTAGACAACCCTAGTCATCATTCATGCTTATATTCACAGGAGGAAGGAATACGTTAGCTGTTACACGTATAGTCAAACAAGCAAGATAGTTACCCAGCTTATGCTACAGCGTTGCTCAAACATTGTTATAACCTTTATAGACTTGCCCCTCGCCCCCAGCCAGCATGGGTTTATCCATGGGGTCCATAGTGGCCCCATGTCAACTGCCCACTTGGGTATGAGGGTCTCATTTGGGTTATGCCTAGGCTGTGTGGACACCAAGTATGCATTGACCCAAAATGTGCATCTTAAATGGGGCCCACTTGGATCACCTAAGGGTGTCCTAGATGGGTTCCAAATGGGAAATGGATTCATGTGGGCAGTTGACATGGGGCCACTATGGAACCCACAGACAGTCCAATATGGGACACATTTTTCTGTCCACTTATTACCCACAAGTTCTGGCTGGGTCCCAAAAATGTTGTCAAAATGTCACAGGTGACATTTACAATAATTCCGTGGCGCCGTGCAAGAACCAGATTACTCACTTGACCATTAAAAGTGAGTCCAGTGCACTATTGTAGACCTTAGGCTTCATAGTACAATCTATAAAATTGTTCGAACAGAATTACTTAAAAATGCCATTTCCCACGTTTTGTTGGTTTTTTGAAATAAAATTTGATTTTGAAAAGCAAAAACTCATCTTGTTTTTCTCAAAATGAACATTTTGTGGGTTGTGTGGTTCTTGCACGGTGCCACATGTTACAGCAACATCAATTTGTAAGGACTGAGTGCATGTCTACTGTGGTTTCCTTTTCAGTACGTGTGTGTTTTACTGAAAAGTCAACCCTCAGTACAGATGTTAACAGTCGTTGTCCCATGCTAGCTGGTGCTCTACTGGGGACTTTGACATGTGAGACATTTTAGCAATGTCAAAGCCTTCATTCACCCATTTTCCAAGCCGCTTAATTCTAATAAGGGTGACGGGGAGGCTGGCGCCCATCTCAACTGACTCTGGGTGAGGGCAGGGTACACCCTGGACAGCTCACAGGCCAACACACATACAACCATTCACACTCACACTCACACCTAGGGGTGATTTGGGACAGCCAATTAACCTACTGTGCATGGTTTTGGACTGTGGGAGGAAACCGGAGTACCCGGAGGAAACCCATGCAAGCACAGGAGAACATGCAAACTCCATACAGAAGCACCCCGAGCTCGGGAATCGAACCCAGGACCTTCTTGCTGTGAGGTGGACATGCTAACCACTGTGCCACTCAATGTCAAAACAATGATTTGCACAACAGTTATGTACAGTAAATGTTATGATTTGTCACAATATTCAGATAATGTTTTGTGCAGCCAATCAAATTATGCCCTTCATGCAACATCGCAATAAAGCTGCCAAACATTGTGTTAGCTGGGTCGCATCCAGTGAGCTATTTTGATAGAACAGATGTAAAAACTATTTTTAAATGTGTGTGTGTGTGTGTGTGTGTGTGTGTGTGTGTGTGTGTGTGTGTGTGTGTGTGTGTGTGTGTGTGTGTGTATACTTTAAAAGTGTTGCCTTTAGTTTTAACACTTTTTGCATACTTTAACCTTGGAATGCTTAACCTTTGGCCCAATTCCAAAAAGGAAATCTTATCACTTTCAAGTTAAAACAAAGGAGGAAAAAAAAAAAAAAACAATGGAAAACATATTTTTGTGAGCTCCCTAGTTTGTGTGTGTATATGTGTGGGGTATATGGGGGTGGCATTTTATTTGTTTGAGTCTGCTCCAAATTGCTTTCACGAGTCACTTAGTTCATACTCAGGAACATGAGCTTGTGTAGCATTTGGGAACAGTTAGCATGTGTGCCCACGCTAAGCTGAACTGTAAACTTAACATCTATGGGTCACAGTAAAGCTGTCACTGACTGATTGAGAAATACGCTGCTGTTCTGTCCTGTTTTTTCGTATTTCAAATTGATGGGGCTGATATGGACGGTGTGGCTGTAATCAGAAGCAGATGGGATCAGGGACCCCACACCACGGACCTCTCTTTAACATCTGCATCTGTTGTACTCTGGAGACTAGGGGGAGGGTCCACAGCTGGATGGCCTCTGACCCCAGGAGAGATGCTGAGAGCCCTGGAGCTGACAGCTGGGTTGTGTGCACAGTGGGTGAGCTTCTCATGCATTGCATCGCATTTCGTCTCTCTCTTTTTACTTTATATAGTTCTGCTTTGGTCTGAACATAGAAGCTCAATACAGATAAATAAATAAATAAAAAATTCCCCAAACTGTTTAACCCTACTATGGTCACAGGGAGGCTGGGGCCTATATCAGTTGACTCTGATCGAAGGCAGCTGTACACCCTGAACAGCTCGCCAGTCTATCACAGAGTCAACACACACAACCCTTCACACTCACACCTAGGGGCAGTTTGGAACAGCCAAATACCTAATGTGTATTTCTTGTGACTGTGGGAGGAAACCAAAGTATAGGAGGAAACCCATTCATGCATTGGGAGAGCATGCAAACTCCTCACAGAAACGCCCTCGCCGATCCCAGGACTCGAACCCAGGACCTTCTTGCTGTGAGATGGTCATGCAATCCACTATGCCACCATGCTGCCCTTAATAATAAGACTCCCGCTGCTCCCTCTTCTATTTCTGCCAATTCCTGTCACTGTCTCCTCAATTATGGTAGTTTCTGCTACTCCCTGCTCTATTTCTACCAGTTTCTGCTACTACGTCATCTATTCCTGCCAGTTTCTACTACTTCCTGGTCTATTTCTACCAGTTTCTGCTACTTCCTGGTCTATTTCTACCAGTTTCTGCTACTTCCTGGTCTATTACTACCAGTTTCTGCTACTCCATCATCTATTTCTACCAGTTTCTGATACTCTCATTTATTTCTACCAGTTTCTGCTACTTCCTCATCTACTTCCGTTGGTTTCTGCTACTCTTTTTCTAGTTATGGCAGTTTCTGCTTTTCCCTTGTCTATTTGCAGTGGTTTCTGCTGACTCCTTGTTTATCTCAGGCAGTTTCTGCTACTCCCTCAGCTATTTCCGATGGTTTCCGCGACTCCCTTGTCTATATGTGGCAGTTTCCACTAATGCCAGAAGTTTCTATGAGTAGCCATCATATTGCTTCTCGGGATCACAGCTGTTTATAAATGAATACTAAATTAAATACATTACGCTACAGCGAACAATGTGATTCCTTTTTCATCTTGAACTGTTTTCTTTAATGCCAACATCTACATGTGTGCACAGGAAGCCAAAAGAATGCTAATTATGATGCACTACTTCTTGGTTCAGTTGGACACAAAAGCCAGTTCACACGTGGCCCCATTTCTGTAACAATGCCAAAATGGCGCTTAATGCACCTGAGTCTGTATCCGAGTAGTGATCTGTCCTCCTCCAGCACCTCGATCCAAGTGTTTATGACATCCGCCTCTGGGCAATTGACGGACACCGAGGTTATTAGTTTTAGACTAGTCATTTTCAAGATGACATGATTCAACAACAACTTGACATGGTTCTGACTCAAAAGAACATTAATCTCTTCAGAAGTATGTACTTAAAGCGAAAGTGTTGAACACAACCGCTTTAAAGCAACTAGTATTGCGTAAGAGCTTTTGTCGTTGTCTAAGCATGTGACTGTGCGTATGATCCAGGGATAGTAGCTATCTGATGTTAATCATCATTGTTCTGTTGATCTGTGCCAAACCCAATAGTATTTGACCGAGGTGAAATGGTAACGATGACCCCCCTGGAAGTCGTACACTCTTTCTAAATATTCGCTCTGAGGGTGGGATTGGGTAATTATTTATTAACAACAACCAATTGTGTGCCAGAATGACAACCTCCCGTGTTTTTGCTGGAGTATCAGGGGAAAGTAATTCTGAAGAAGTGTTATGAGCATTTTATGGGTTTTTTTTCCCTGTTCTCAATCTTCATGAACAAAGCAACCAGTTTTTGAACAATCATCACCATGATGCAGAAATATTTCTGAAGGTATGCCGGGCAGCGTGCTTGCCAAGTGCGAGTGCATTTCAACAAGTCGAAAGCACAAAAAGGAGTTGCCTTAATGTCTCTTGATTGATGTGCGGCTTTGTGAGCGCGAGTCCTTTCCAGCACTGAGAATGGCGGAGGAGGAAGGCGTGTCAGTTTTATCCATGAACTATTGCAAGAATTACTTGGGTTCTTTTTGTTCACATGACTATTAAAGCGTTAGAGGTGAGGTAGATTTTTAACAGCACTGACTTTTCAGGTCCGTCCGTTGGCGAGAAGGAGCCATATTTCGTCTGAGGTAAAGCTAATATGAAGTAATGTATAGCTGCTTAGCATAATCCTGCTAGCATACTTTCTGAAGCACCAAGAGCCAGAGGGCATGAACTGCTGGCTCATAGACAACTTTGTGGCTTGAGGTTGACTGGGGAGTTCTCCATCTTTATCTCAGACTGTCACACATAAGAAAACCTGGCTTTCACTGGTAATAAGCTTCGCCATGCCCGATCACATCATCCCGCCATGTTGCCTGGAGCTCGCTTAGAGAGCTCCATTGTGCTCTGTTTGCCTTCAGGTCTTGGCATCAGAACTTTGTAGATTTCTATCGTGATGGTTTTGTGAGGAAATATATTAACTTGTGCAATCTGTGTGATGGTTTCATGTTGTCGCCTCTGATGCAGTTAGCGATTAGTGATGGGATAAAGCTTCACAGGTCTTTACAGAGAGTTCACGGTAATATTTTGTGCTCTGTGTCAAACTCCTGAGAAAATAAAGGGTCTGATTTGTTTTTTAATGCACACAGCAGATAAAAAGGTCATGAGAGGGAGAAATTCCAGTTTCGAGATCCTAGGCGTGTGTTTCAGTGCGTACACTTCGATACTGTAAATATGTACTGAGGGACTTTTGTGTAATCATAAAGACTGTCTGTTGTGCACTCATCCCAAGACTCATTCACAGTCTGCTCATGCTGAACATCCTGTAAACATTCTTTCTTTACTCTTTAAACCTGTGGACTGGAATCATTTAGAGTCCCACTATCCGCTGTCATCCAGAAGAGGACTCCTTTTACAGTCTCTTAACTTTTCTTTCCGATGTCCTCTCAGCACGTGTTCGAGGAGAAACCGAATCTACATCTGGATTAACATAAAGCTGCTTTTTGAAGATAAATGTGGGTTTCTTCTTCCATGATTAAACATTTAAACATCTCATCTTATTTGCCAAAGCGCTAAATTGTACAAGGGTCGCAGGGAGGCTGGAGCCTATCTCAGCTGACACTGGGGAAAGGCTGGGTACACCCTGAACAGCCCGCCAGACCATCGTAGGGTCAACACACAACCATTTATACACACACACACACACACACACACACACACACACACACACACACACACACACACACATCTAAGGGCAATTTAGAACAGCCAATTAGAATAATCTACATGTCTTTGGACTGTGGAAGGAAACTGGAGTACCCGGTGGAAACCCATCCATGCACAGGGAGAACATGCAAACTCTACACAGGAAGCCCAAGCCGGAAACCCAGGATCTTCTTTCTGTGAGGCGGACGTGCTAACCACTATTCTGCCATGCCACCCCCATTTGACCAGCTATTATAATAGTATGAGACGCCAGATGTGGAAATGATCTCAGCTCATCTCACTGGGGAGGTGGTGGATATGTCTCGAATACTTTTTTTCTACCAATACCAATTCTAGATGTTAGATCTGGGCTGGTGATGGACCCACTTCAGAGTTGGTTAAACCTTCTAAGAACAAGATTGCTGTTCCATGGGCAAGAGAGCCCCCATAGAACCACACCATTATGTGACAGATTAGATCACTGGTCACCAATCCTGTTCCTGGAGATTTTCACTGAACTTTACTGAAGACCTTGGCTCCAACTCTATTCATGCCCACCTGACCATCTGTTAATTGATGACCTTGATCAACTAAAAGTGGTGTGATAGATTCTGGTTGGAGATAAAAACCTGTAGGAAGGTGGACTTTTTATAACTTTTTATGGCAGTCAAAGTTTTGGTTGGTCCTGTTGGTTTCAATAATCCCGCTCGCAGCTCCTGACATAAGAGATGCTTTATTCTAGACCAGGAAACAGTATCGTTCTAAGGCCAGGTACACTTGGTGCCACTCTTGAACCAGTTCTCCTGGCTGATAGCTGGTTCTTTGGTCAGGAACACTTAGCCACATTCTTTGATCATGGAAAATTGAAGAACTGGTTTCAAGATTAAGCGCCAGCTACAAACGAGCTCTGGAACTGCCTTGGTGAAAAGCGGCTATGAGGTTTCCCATCAACACTTAGGGAAAATGAAGCAGGCATCGCCAGGACCAGGACTTCCTTGCCTCCCATTTGAGGCCTTTAAATTTTGACCATCCGTAATAAAGCAAAGGAAGTGTTTAGGGTAGAGTTTCATTGATCAGAAATGAAATATCTTTATACAGGAAAACACACTTGTGGACATGCAGATGTAGGAAAATAGTCATCAATCAGAGGGTGTGATGAAACTTACAAGGTGGTTAAATTTATAATTTGTTAAAAAAATATTGCATCATGCTTATTGTCCAGGGCAGCACGGTGGCGCAGTATTTAGCACGGTCCACCTCACAACAAGAAGGCCTGGGTTCGATTCCCGGGCTCGGCATTTCTGTGTGGAGTTTGCATGTTCTCCTCATGCTTGCGTGGGTTTCCTCTGGGTACTCCGGATTTCTCCCACAGTCCAAAGACATGCACAGTAGACTAATTGACTTTTCTAAACTGCCCCTAGATGTAAGTGTGAGTGTGAACGGTTGTGTGTGTTGGCCCTGCGATGGCCTGGCGAGCTGTTCAGGGTGTACCTCGCCCAGAGTCGGCTGAGATGGGCGCCAGCCTCCCCGCGACTATAATTAGGATTCAGCGGCTTAGAAAATGAATCAATAAATGGACTAATTATCCATTTCAAATTCTGAAATGTCAATTATATATATATTTTTGTTTGTTGTAGGATGTCCATTATAGTGGCTGCCAACAGTCAAAACATTTCCTTTTGAATACTCAGTCTCACTCACGTATTCGCGGAAAGTCTATTGACAGGGAAGGCTGGAGCCTAACTCAACCAACACTGGGTGAAGGTGTTGTACACCCTGAACAGCTCACATGACCATCACAGGACCAACACACAAACACCCATTCACACTCGTATTTCCACCTAGTGGTAATTTGGAGCAACCAGTACACCTAATGTCTTGTGATTGTGGGAGGAAACCAGAGTACCCAGAGGAAACCCCATGCAAACTATGCAAGAACGGGTAGAACATACAAACTCCATATAGAAATGCCCTTGCCGACCTTCTTGCTTTGAGGTAAATGTGCTGACCACTACACCGCCGTACCCCATAATATAAAGGCCAAATCATTTACACAACCTTTTGTTAAATGAACATATTTTAATGAAAAACGTCACCATATCAACATTCTTAAATTTGATCTCTTATCATAGACATGTCCGCATATCGAAAATGAATCAACACCTTCTAACCAATCAGTTCATCCTCGCTGCTGCTTTTCCGCCACATGGCTAAGAATCTAACAAATTAATTATAACCACTTGTTTCAAAACACCTTGGTCATGCCACTGCGGATTTATGAGGTGAACATCTCTTCCTTTTCTCCTGTCATCCAACTTTAGACAGACTGCAAAAGTCAGCGGGTGTGCCGGGCCAGAAAAAAACATACACATGCCCTGGAATGTGCGGCGAGGCCTCGCCTTTGCCAGCAGTGCTGACGCAAGTCTAGAGCGGCGAGGCATTTGACCTCAGGCTGACATGTGCGCTTTACTGGAAGCTCATATGGTGGGCTGCCCAAAATGGCGGGCGAGGTTTGGGACCCTGCCACGGCTGCTTAGCATGGAGTCTTGCCTGACCTGGAGTCCGGACCACAATCCCCTGCTGCTACCATTAGCAGCGGGTCGCTGGCTAGTGCACGGCCTGCCTCCTGTGGAGCGTTGGCGTAGGCCTCCATTTCGGCGTGACTTAATCACAGCCTAAATGTCTTGTTATCTTATCCTGGCTAGTCCGGAGGAGTGATTAATTAACTATTGGTTTAAACATTCCCGCGAGCGCATCTGTACTCCAGACTCGGGTCTGTGCAGATCTTTGATTGTAGCTTGGCCACTCGTGCACCAAAATATGTCTATCACTCATAAAAACATGCAATTTCAAACTCCAAACTTTCTCTGAACCCTTTGTGTCTAGACCCGTTATGGATGTGTACAGGAGACAGTGCAAGGGCTGCAGAAGTGTTTTATTTCCCACTTATCTAGCAGAAAAACCACACACAGCTCACCATTCATTGTTTTATCGCAGAGCTGTTACAGCATTCATGCCTCAGATGTAACATCTATTCCTGTGAACAGACAAACCCCAGCTCCATTTCAAAACAGGATGTCTGGAAGTACCCATAATGCACTGCAAGTGCCCGTCCTTCACTCACCACTCCTCTAACACTAGTTTTACCTGCTCAGGCTAATGACTGCAACACCATTATTCTGTAGCTGCCAAGAACGGTACATGGTTCAACATCAGGTTATTCTACTTCCTGTTCTGAAGTATTTATCAAGATGAAGGTCAAAGCAACGTTGCCCAACCATAACGTTTCAGAGACTTGTTAGCATAGTTGATGAATGATCTCATCTCTTACGTACGTTATACCTGCATGTTCCATTACGCTAAATTCGCAAGAGCTGCGCGTTTCAGTCGATAAGCCTGCTATTTCTGTCTTCAGTGCAACTCGAATGCGGTGTTGATTTATGTCACTTTGATTTAATGTTCAGAGCGTGTCATAAATCTGTTTTGTGGGCCATCAGCGAGTCTGGTTGCACCACAGTCTGGCTGATAGAGGGAGAGAAAGAGAGAGAGGAGGAGTAAAGATGGATGGGTTGGTGTGAGGTCTTAATCTACTGCCCTTTTTTTTTCCCCCACGCACTTTACTTACCTCATACTAGATGTTCGTGTTGATGTGACGTTATAGCACTGTTAGGGTTCTATTTATGTGCAAGAGTGAGTGTAGTTCAGTGGTGTATTGCTAATTTGGGTGGTGTCCTCTCGTTGCCCGGTTGTTCTTACCGCAGACAACCAAAATGGTATTTTCCTAACTTTGAGCAAGTTGGTACAAGCAGGTTTTGTAAATATCAATAATTTTTGTCGCTCCACTTTGGACATTAGAAATGCCATCCAATTAGTTATTTCACCCATACCAAGAAAACAAGTGTCTGCGAGCTGGTTAAATCCATTAAACATATTCAGCAGCTATTCCACAAAACTGAATTGGATATGAAGTGATATTGCTGTCCAGACGCTGCACGCTAACCCTGTTTTTTACACTGGGGCACGATGTCTGCAATCTCCGTGATTTAAAACAGCGTGGAACTCCACGATTTATGAGCACGCTTGGAGTATGATTGGGGTGTAAATAGGAGGAATCCAGGAGATGAAACTTGAAGCAATCGTGTTGCCAAGTTCATCAAGATCCCCTACGATTGCACATCATGATCTGTCACGCTCTGTTAAGGTCTGTTAAGCTCGACTGCACTCTGAATACACACGGAATAATCACGGGGGAAAAAAATTCACTCATTCATTTTCTAAGCCGCTGAATCCTAATTCGGGTCGCGGGAAGGCTGACGCCCATCTCAGCCGACTCCGGGAGACTCTCAGCTCGCCAGGCCATCGCGGGCTCAAAAACTTTGCCACAATCAGCGCAATCATCACGATTCCACCAAGTTCCATTCAAGATCATCACGAATTGAGTGTGAGTGGTTGGGTGTGTGTTTGGTCTGGTGAGCTCTTCAGGGTGTGCCCCGCTGTCGCCCTGTGCCAGCTGAGATAGACTCCGGCCTCCCCAGGCAGTGTGACCCGGGCAATGATGTGAATGAGAAAGTTTTCATGACCCAATTTAGTTGATGTCCCAGTGGTTGCCTGAAACAGTCATATTGTGATGTAAATAAAGCTGGAAACAAGTCACATCCATCCTTATGCTGCAGTACGGCGCACTGATACTCACACCGGTGACTCCCTTCATAAATGTCGGCGAACAACCTTAACAATATTAATAATAGTAATACACTGTATTCTGTTGCTGTTTTGGTTGCTGCTGTTATTATTATCGTCGTCTAAACACCAAGATATGCCATTCCAGAGAAGATGCTATCCGCCATCTTCCACATACATGAACTTTTTGAAATTGTGTTAACCATGTGATTGACAGGGGAGAGAAAGTTGTGAGATCCCTCCCACCCAGACACCCCAGCCAATTGTGCTCCCTTAGCTCGCAGCTGGTTGAAACAAAGCTATAAAGATGCATTCTTAGACATCATGTCAGTTTGTATGAACAGTGTGCATGTTTAGACACCCACATGGAGAGTAGTAATTCATCTCATGATTGCAAGTGTAGCATCATGCTGAATACTATTTTACTATTGATAATTTCTCAGCTAATGACTAAGCAAAACGGCTAATAGTGTGTACATGAGGGTAAATGGAAAACAAAGAGCATAATTGTACTGCCTCGAATACTATGCATGCAGAGTTTACTTGTGTCAGTGGTTTTTTTTTTCCTTTGTTATTAAATCTCTGTCAAGTCAGCCACTACAGACTGCTCCATGTCCCAGGGGGCGCTGATGAGCCCTTACCTCATTTAGCCCTTGCCTGTAAATAGTCTCCATAAAATCTCAGCTGTATTGACTGATATATGATCAGCTGGCAAAACGTGTTTTTTTGGCAAATGTCCTCGAAGGAGCTTGTAGGATCTTGTCTGCGTGAATTTTGGACAGCGTGCCAAGTGCAGTTTGACACGCTGACAATTTGTGGCTTTTGGGAAACAATCAGCAGTGCTCGAGGAGAACTCGTGATCCCGTTTCCCCTGTCGGATCCTGCCAGGCTGCGAGCGTTAGTGCTACACACCTAAAGCATTTGCTCATGACACTGACTGCAGATACATGTTTTGATTAATGGTTTAACTGTAATCTGTGTTCTTTAACATCACTATCATCCCCCCTTCCCATTATATATACAGTCGGGGCGAATGAGCGAGGCCTGATGTCTTTCAAAGATAATAAGATGTTAGTTTTCATCATCACGCTGCTCAGAACTGACTGAAGATGGATGGTATTGGATTGTTGTGAAAGCAAGCGCCGCTAAGGTTCATCATGCTAAGGTCTCATATAGCGGGTGATATGTAAGGACTGTGGGCTGGGATTACTTTGGCCATTCGATGACCATTTCAGCAGATTCTGAGGGTGGTTTCTCTCAAAGATATAGTCAGAATCATGAGCATTTGTGATGCGTACGTATCAGCCATCATGTTTACTGGCAGTAACTGCAATGCATGCATGGCCGTTGCTGTTCCACGCACATTTTTACCACTATGGAAATCTACAGTAGCTTCGCATAGGCCATGCATGCCTTATGGATGACTTCACAGTTACGACAGGAAATGAATTTGCTTGTACGTTTCAACACAATCAAACTTTACAAAAATGGAAACCACGCCCTTCCGGTTCTCAAGGTAGCCACCCGGCTTTTCACATATTCCAACAGAAGTGTGCAGAACAGTTACAGAATAATACGGGTTGACTTCAGAAAGGCAAAAGATCGCCTCCCGCCATCTACCATGAATTAATTCCAGCTATGTGAGAACAAGGCTTTAGAAAAACACACATAATAGCATGTAGAAGCAAGGTGTGATGCTAGGGCTGATTTCAGGAGGGTCATGTAGTCTCAAGCCAGGTGACTGCACAGCAGGACACGCCCTCTAAATTCAACCTGTGAAATATAGTCAGGAAGTGGTGAACATGAATGACGTGGATAATTTACTCTCTTATAAACTACAGTAAATAAACAGTGTGGCAGATGACAAAGCCATACATTTACAGTAGTAGGTTATATTTTGTTTGTTACTGATTGTTGGACATTTTTGGGGGCCAAGCAGTGCAGCAGCGTATATACACTCAATGAGTTTCTGCCTTTTTTCGTGAATGTTTTCTTCATTTCACTGGCTAGGGTGTCTATGGCAGCCCCTAAAACCTTATGATAAAAAGTTGTGGAAGGGTAGCATGGCGGCATAGTGGTTATAGGGTAATTATATTAGATGTATATCTCAAGACAGTCGCGCAACAGCGAATGATTTGCGGGTAATTTGAGATTTTTTTGTGCATGTTTGGCGAAAACAAAGCGAATCTCCTGTCGTAAATCAGTCACATTTTTTCCGCTTTTTGTTCTCAAACCATTCTCTTTTTATTACGTTATTAGCACAAACTAAGTGCGAATAAAATATGAATGGTCACAAAATATAATATATGGAATATGGCGGATGCCAGCAAGTCTCAAACTCTGCGTGGAAGTCTCCAACTTGTCACTTTTTCTTGCGAACGAAAAACAAATAATTTGCGAACAAAATGACGACTTTGCGACTTCGCAATGAGTTCACGAACCAGGCGTCCAAAATGCGATGCCGCGAATGTCGCGTGACAAATTCGAGACCATTTTATGAATGAAAAGTGACAGCCACGAATCGCCAATCGCATCAGCTACGTTTCTATCTCACCTCTAGTAGGCTCACCCCCTTAGCACAACCGCCTCACAGCAAGAAGGTCCTGAGTCAAGTCCCTGGCTCAGCAAGGGCGTATTTATGAGGAGTTTGCGTGTTCTCCCTGTGCTCGCATGGGTTTCGTCCGGGTAATTCGATTTCCTCCCATTCCTTGGCCCTGCAATGGTATAGCGAGCTGTTCCGGGTGTAAACCACCTTCACCCATTGTGGGTTTAGATAGGCTCCAGCTTATAAGGATAAAGCAGCTCGGCAAATGGGTGAGTGAGAAAACAAGTTGTGTAATTTGTAATAACTTTCATGTCTGCAATTTGAGCACTCTAGTATGTCATGGATGAGACCTCATCATTGATAGTTTCATTGATGGTGTCGAGCTGCTGAAAGATTTTAGATCTTTATGAGAAATCCAAACATAGAGTCCAGCTAAGAAAAGCTGTAAAAACCAAAACACTCTAAGGATTGACAAGCACAGGCTGCTCTTACTGTCTCAGGTAAGCGACCTCGATCGGCCTCCTCCATCACGCTCGGCAGAGCCTGGGTGCTTTCAGAGTGTGAAAATAGGAAGCTCGCTCAATCTCCGTGCCCTCCCGAGATAAGACAATACCCCTGCGAGAGAAAGGGCAGCTCGCTCAGGCTGTGGAATCGCTGCAGACTCGGTGCAGCAGGAAAGACCGAACCTTTGTTCCCAAACCAAATGCTTTTGGGAGGAAAAACAGAGTCATCACCTTTTGTCGTGTTTTATTAGTCAAGTTTGACAGCTCTGCCGATAAGCGGTCCCATGGGTCATTCATCAGAACCTGACATGTCACATAGCGTACTCATGAAAGAGTATTTCAACAGGAAAGAGGTGATTTATCTGCAGTGTTATAATTAAGCAAGGGTAAGACTTGGATTAAAAATAGTTTACATGAAGAACTGATAAAAGAAGTAGCAACACCAGGACACCGGCAATGACAAGATCAATAAACACAAACACCAACTGTGCCAACTATGTTTGGAATGTCAACAAAATCCTAAAAAGCTTGAGTCGAGGCAACTGGACTTCTTTTTTTGTGGTTTTTGAAGACGTTTCGCTTTCAATCCAAA
>JBCNYH010000010.1:22253422-22267215 GCA_039654325.1 Tandanus tandanus
TATATATATATATATATATATATATATAGATATATATAACATGAGGCACTTTGTTACAGAATAAAATTTTGAAATAAATAAATCCTCGGCATTAAGTTAAAAATATTACATAAAATACACATACATATAAATAAAACATTCATGAAAAATGAGTGAGTCGGTTATTTTAAATGATCTGAAAATAATTTAAATAAGAAATTGTAATAAACAGTTATTTATTATTATTGTTATTATTATTATTATTATTATTATTATTGTTGTTGTTATTATTACTTTGTGAAAACAGACTGGAATTATTTAGGAAGATAAATGAATTAAATGTGAAATCATTTGTTAAAAATTAACCACAGCTCACGTTAAACAAAAATCCCAGTTTAAAATATTGGAAATGTGATGGGTTTTTATTCAAGTCTCCTAATGTGAAGGGTTTCATTCAGGTTTCTTCATCGTATAGAGATTCAGAACTGAAGATATAAAGGTGCCTGGGTTATTAAAAGGTAGAAAATCTGGAGGCATGTGTGTGTGAACCCAGCTTGAGGGTGTTGTTTGTGTGCTTGAGTATTTGATATAATGGTGGTAGCAGGAAGTATTTGTGATCCATGGCTGTTCCACGGCATGCCTCTGAACACACATGCACAAACACTTCACACCCTGATCATGAAAAGGTTGTGACCTGTTTTTAATGGCACCAACCTCATATTTCTTTTCACACCACGCTGCTATCTTGTGTGCTCGTGTAGCAGCGTGAAGTGATGTCTACATTCCTGTCTTCTGACTGACGACATTCTTATCCGTACACATGGGCAGAGATGGCAGTCAAGGCGAATTGGGGGAAAAAAGACATTAGTGATAAACTTTACTCTTGGATTCATATTTCATGACGTATGTTACATTAGAAAAGGAAACAATTTCTAGGAAAGCTGGGTATTAAGAGTAGACAGATATGCTTAGCTATGCTAGCTAGCTAGTGTGTGTGTGTGTGTGTGTGTGTGTGTGTGTGTGTGTGTGGGATGGGGGGGTATAATAAGAGGGCGGCTTAGTAGCGTAATGTGTTTTCGCCGCTGATGACACCCAAGTTCAGGTGAAGTCAGTGTTTTTCAGAGAGCCGTGTGTTGACTCGCAGCACCGCAGTAATCCTCCATCTCACTGACAAAGGTCGACCGTGTTGGTGTTGTTCGTGTTTATCCTCCTCATGCACATCTCATGGGTTGTTCGGATTGCCTGTGAGGTGTGGCACATTCTCTGTGCTGATGTACACACAACTCGCTGACACCATTCACACATCCAGGCCTATTCAAAGCATCGCTCCGTAAACAAGGGCGAAGTAATTAAAACTAAGAACGAGGCGTTTTTTTTGAAAGGAAAGAGAAACTATCCACCTGCCATTGTGTTCATTTGATACTTGAATGATGGGTGTTGGAGGGGAGGGGAGCTACACCACGTCTTTATCATGAAGTAATAATCTTACATTACATTTACAGCAGTCACCCTTATCCACAGTGAATAACATATTTTTTTTATACAACTGAACAGTTGAGGGTTAAGGGCCTTGCTCAATGGCTCAACTGTGGCGCCTTGGTAGTACTGGGGCTTGAACCCCCAACCTTCAGCTCAGTAATCCAGAGCCTTAACCACTGAGTCACCATTGAAACTGGTGTTCACTCACCTAACCTGAGTACAAGTGACAAGTTCAAGCACAAACCTGTAACAGATTAAACCAGGGGTAATCAGCGGATTGATGGTGGTGTCATCTTTCTGTTCAGCAAATCTGGTTTTCCTGCAAGAACCAAACATTCATTCATTTATTTGCTGAACCATTCAATCCTACAAAGGTTGCTGGGAGACTGGAGCCTATCTTAGCCAACTTTGGGAAAAGGTGGGGCGAACTCTGAATAGCACACCAGTCCATCACAGGGACAACACACGCACACAGAACCATCCACACTCACACTCCGACCTAGGGGTAATTTGGAACAGCCAGTTAGCCTAATGCCCACATCTTTGAACTGGAGTACCTGGAGAAAACCCACACAAGTACAGAAACACCCTCGATGAGCCCGGGACCCGAACCAAGGGACTTCCCACCACTACATCACCATGCCGCCTATGCTGATAACTCTTTGTCACGAAATCAGCTCGGAAAAAAGGTCAAGGCGACCCACATACAATCCCATTCAAGACCTTCCTGATGGCAACAACTTGATGACCCTGTGTCATTACTTTGGAATGTCTTTGCACTAGCAAGCCTTGAAAAGCCGAATATAAAAAATCACTAACTTGACTGCTGTGAACTTGAAACAAGGTCAAGGTGACCCATATACAATCCTAGCCAAGGACTTCCTGTGGGGACCCAATTCACCAAATTTGGTGATCTTATGTCGTTTCCTTTCAAGGTTGTCGCACTAACAAGCTTTGAAAGAAAAAGTGACCTTGTGACCTTGAAAGAAGGTCAAGGTGATCCATATTCAAGCCCAATCTATTTACATCTGAGGCGGACCCATGTACCAACTTTGGTGATCTGATGTCACTTTCTTCCAAAGTTACCGCACTAACAATTCGTACGGACGGACGGATGAATGGGACCCATTTCCACAGCTCCCGCTCTGCTCAGCTCCGGTTGCATTTCTGAAGACTGTCACAGGTTGAACCTGAAATGAAACCTAATTTATCCGATTTGACTTGCTCGTAAATGCTTTAGTGGTGTTGGAATGAAATCGCTCACATTTCTTTCAGACACGATACACGTGACCTGAGCAAAGCAGCTTCCATGTCCAATAGAGACCCCACATTTACCCCTGATCAGCTCTAATCACCTCCCAGTTAGCCTAAACTAGATGCAGTGTGTAAAGTCCTGTGGATGAGATGTCCCAGTGTGGTCCCACTCTGGGACATTTTTAGAGGGTGTGTAGGTCATTCAAAGTTTGTAAAGTGATGATGTCACAGTGTGACACACAGCAACATTTCCAATGGTGGGGGCAAATACCATTACAAAGCACTGACACTGGAGACTCCTTACATGCAGTTCATTCTAAATGAACACCTGCGTATTCTGAAACCGGTTAAATGACAGCATTCCTGATTTTATTGGGTTTTAGACTGAATATTAACCTGTGATTTAAATTGTGGCCAGCATTATTGTCAGAGCTGCTCTTATAGAAAATTCATCAACAGCTTCTGACCAATAAGGATCGAGAATTCAGCAGCACTGGGATGTAAACGCCTCTATGGCAGAGTGGTGGAGTGTCTCGAACACAGTGCTTGTCTTTGTTTCCAAAGAAAAAAAACACAGTTTAGCTTTTTCTGGGTGTGACACTTGAGAGAAAACAGAGACAGCACACACACACACACACACACACACACACACACACACACACACACACACACACAGACATATACAATACTGGAAGGAGGACTTTGCATGGATAGAATGAATTGTCTGTAGGAATCTGTTGAAATTTTCCGCGAGGAGTTCGAAGAGGATGTAGTCAGTTATTCGAGTCAACTGTTTTTTGGAGTGTAAGCAACGCCCTGTGGTGAGGACACTTGTAAATGTCAAGCATCACAAGTATTTTCATAATCGTTGTCGCAAAAAGTCAACATGCTTCCCCTAAAAATAACTGAGTGAGCAAACATTGTGCTATCTAAAATATGAGCGAGCTTGTTTGTTTTGTCTCATCAGCTCCAGCGCGGGAGCAGCTAAGCTGGTTTACCCTTCGTGTCGTTTTTGACGGAGATTGATGTGTCAGAGGCCCTGAGATCTGCAACTCTGATGGAATTCCTCATCGCAGGTTACCTTTCACACCTGATACTTCAGAACAAACATACGACCCAGACCGACATTACTGCCACTGAGAGATATTAATTAAGATGATCTCAGATTTCTGAATGGAAACAACCCTCTGAGGTTTTTGTTTGTTTGTTTGTTTGTTCTGTTGGGATTCTTGATACCTGGAAGAAGCTTGGCACCTAGCCAAGCTCCGGGTCTCGCAAATGCAATAGCCAAGCAGGTAAACAGTGGACCAGGCTTATTCATGATGATGCAGCATTTTCCGAAATGAAGGAAACCTCATACGTCTGCCTTAGTGAAAAAAAAAGAAAAGAAGGGGAAAAAAAGAGAGAAGAAAGGCACAAAGATTCAAGAACACAGAATGACTCGACAGAAAGAGAATGACTCAGATCTTAGATTTATATCATGGTACTTTTTTAACTAAGACATAGCAAAGATATTTTTGGTTGGTTCTAAAGAAATCATTTAATTAAAGAAATACTCTCTTAATAAGGAAAGATTAAAAAAAATAAATAAAATTATGAGGAGTGTAAAAAAAGAAAGAATATATGCTGAAAAAGAATAATATAATACAATGCAAATAACACAAATTACATGCAAAAATATAAATAATTTGTAAAAAAAAAAATAATAATAAAAAAGAAAGAAAAAAGAAAAGAAAAAGGAAATTAATATTAACATTAAAATAAATGAAGCGTAAGAAAAAAATTGTGTACAACTGATCACATTTCTATTCTCTGCACACACTGGATATGAGCAACTGTGTGTTCTGATTAGCTTCTCTAATACTAGGATATTGCATCAATACACCATTAGTAACTTCATTCATTCATTCATTTGCCGAACCCCTAAATCCTGGCTAAAGTTTATCTCAGCTGACTCTGGGTAAAGGTGGTGTACACCCTAAACCGCTCACCACTCTAATCACGCTAATTAGCCTAATGTTCCTGTTTTTGTAGTGTTTGAGGAAAATGGAGTACCCCGGAGGAAACCTGTGCACACACAAAAACATCCTTGCCGAGTCTGGGATTCGAGCCCAGGACCATCTTGCTGTGAGGAGCATGTGCTCACCAGTACACCACCGTGACACTTCTGTAGGTACATTATTAGCTAGTTAGAGAGATACATTATTCAAAAAATTTATAAAACTAAAAAGTGGCTTTGAAAATGTATTGATTACACAAAGGGGAAAATTCTGATAAAAATAATAACACTAATAATAATAATAATAACACTAATAATAATAATAATAATAATAATAATAATTATAATAATAATAATAATTATAATAATAATAATAATAATAATAATTCCAAATGTGAAATACATTCTGTGAAAAACAGGCAAAAATAAATCAATCATCCGCAAAATATATATATGTAAAAAATATATATATAAATATATATTTATATATTTATAAAAGAAAAATTGACATGAGAATAATTGAACCATATAAAGAAATCTATATTGAAGAAAAACAACAGGTGTGTGCATCGGCCCTGTGATGGATTGTTGAGCTGTTCAGGGGGCACCACGCCTTCACCCAGTGACAGATCCAGCCTCCCCGCGACTATAATAAGAATAAGCAGATCAGATAACTTAGTGAGTGAGCTGTGAGCATCAAATCACCTGTAAAGAAATATATTTTGTAAAAATCGATTCAGGAAAAATGAATGAAACTTATTAATCCCATGTCAATTAAAAAAAAATACTCTTTTGTAAAATGTTAAAAATGTAATCAATGCAAACGAATCACATGAAAATCAATTTAAAATGGGAAAAAAAATGAGCATGTTATGAATGATGTGGAAAATGAGAAACATGTGGAGAACATGGGAAGATGTGTGAAACATAAAGTGGTGTGTGAACCATGTCTCACACGGAGGCGGCTCTGACGGCAGTTCAGCACGAACTGCGGTGTGGCAAAAACGCCTCCTGTAGGGACTGAAGGGGTTTGATGGTGGTTAGCACGGTTTAAAATGAGGCGTTGTGGCTAAACGATTGTGAACAGTCGGTGAGAACATGGTGTGAATAGGTTGTTATGAGGTTATACCGAACGCGGGTCAGAAAGGTTTAGAAAGGTGATACACGGTTTTTAAGAACTGCGTGAAATTGAAAAATCTTGCAGTTTATGGTGGTCACGACCTGTCGATGTTAAACATCATCACGATGTCAACATGACGTCACTTCTTTTGGTACCAAATGCTGTCAGAACCATTTGATTGATTGATTGGCGGGGAGGAATTTGAGTACGGCCATACTTCTACCCTGGTACAAACTGTGTTCTTGTTACTTCAGGGAAACTTCCGACCCTAGAAATCCTTCACTATCTCGACTCTGACCTACTGTGGCCTGACTCTGGAGGAAGAGAGCAATTTTCACTCGGAGAAAGAACGCCATGATGGGTTTTCCTCCATGAAAAGCTGGCCTGAAGCTCCGCTCGCTCTCAGCCACCGTGTCCAAATAAACAGTGCACGTAGTGTGGTCTGTAGCGGGCCGCAGTGCAGGCCAGGTTCTGTTGTAAATCAGAGCATGGCAGCGGAGCTTACAGACATGTGCACCCTTTAATTTCGCCCCACTGTGTTTACGCGTGGCTTTCCAGGATAAAATTGCTTCCAGTAATTTGGAGCGCGCAACCAGCAGGCCTGAACGTAAACAACGGTTGTATAGGGGTGATGATGGGCTTCTTCGAGTTCTTCATTGAACAGCGTGCACTGTACACAGAACCGGAGAGAAAGATTTATGACTTTCATCTACTGTCTCTGCTGCCAATCTCCTGTAACGAGCTCGAGAGCTTCAGTATTTGACAGAAGGCCTAATGGTTTAGGTTAGAGGGGGTTTGCGTGACTAAGCTGTTAAAAATGTCTATTTTTATTTGGATTACTATTCATTACTTTTACCTCAGATCTCTATCAATGTGTGTGTGTGTGTGTGTGTGTGTGTGTGTGTGTGTGTGTGTGTGTTTACAGAATGAACAGTCCTCGAGTAGTATTTTCTTTTCAGTCATTATTGTTATGTTCAGCTAATCGGCTAAAAAAATAGTCACAGCGCTGTTGTATGTTGTTCACACCAGGGCGGGTTACTGAGTTACTGAGCAGCAGAATACAGTAATAATCTATCATCATCATCTCACAAATTCATAACAGTCTACAGAACAGTATATAGGAAAACTACAGGTATTGTTTAAGACTAGCATTTATAGACTTTTATTATTATTATTATTATTATTATTATTATTATTATTATTATTATTATTATTATTATTATTCATTCATTCATTTTCTAAGCCGATTATTCCTAATTATGGTCGTGGGTAGGCTGGGGGCAGGGTACACCCTGAACAGCTCGCCAGACCATTGCAAGGCCAACAAACATGCAACCATTCATACTCACACTCACACCTAGGAGCAGTTTGAAACAACCACTTAGCCTACTGTGCATGTTTTTGGACTGTGGGAGGAAAGCGCAGTACTCAGAGGAAACCCACACAAGCACAGGGAGAACATGCATTATTATTATTATTATTATTATTATTATTATTATTATTATTAGGAGTAATAGTAGTAGTATGTTGTTGCTTTTGTTGCTAATAATGATGATGATAATAATAATTCCCTACCAATCTATAATTTGGGTAACAGGTCTGTTAGCCAGTATCACAATAAAATGTAAAATGTTTCTTCATTCCGTGAACTTCAGATGGTATTTCCTGTTGATCATGTGACTGATCAAATATTTCTGAGGGGTGAATGTGTTTAGGTAACAGGGTAAAGTGAATGTTGTGTAACTAAAATAGTAAATTTTTCATACATGCATTAAATATTGACTATGGAAAAAAGATGCTTCAAGCATGAGATGTTAATGGATTCCCACAATATTGGAAAGATAATAAAGAAAAGTAAAGTGCTATAGAGAAATGTTTTCATTTCTTTATCTGAAACATGAATAATGGTTGGTGTGAAAGAAAGTACTACTATGAATGTTTTACAATGTCTTCCTTTAACTTTAAGTGCATATTATCAGTGTGACACAAATGGCACTAACATTGGTGTGTATCAAGTCTTTAAATGAATGTCAGGTGGCTGCCACATGGTAGTCATTGAAGTTCAGCTTCAGATCTATAATAGATATAATAACACACTAAACTGTGTCATATTCAATTTAGTCAAGGCTTAATGGCCTTCTACAAAGTTGACGTTCCAGTTAAAAAACAAGCCATTCATGTGTAAAATGGTCAAAATGGATAACACATTATATAATTTGCCCCAAATCCTCTTTACTACCTTCACACGGCTTTTGTAGCTGCTATTTCTAACCTGCATGTTAACAGAAACTGTTCAATACTCTATGAAGCTATAAGATACCATATTTTATTATTTCAATTTCCTTGATATCACCTGCATGTGTAACTATTTTCAATTTCCCCTAGACAAACCGGAGGACTAAAGTTTTCTCATATGCAGTATTGACTGAGGGCCAGGGCTAGCCAACAGCAGACAGAAACAGTTGCTCCTGCAGATGCAGGGCTTTTATTAATGTCTGAGGAAAGAAAAAGGAGGAGAGGCTTATGTGGAAATATTTGTCTTGGAAATGATGGAGTGGTCTGCTCTTGTCTGAGACTGAATGCAGAATTCATCAGCTCCTAGGATTAGGTCAAGGCTTATGGAGATATTCTCCTTATCTGAAATGATGTGTTTCATTGTTTATTAAATGTTTATTTTTTTTCAGTTTATCAGTGACTTTAATGTGAATTATAGTTGATTTTGTTGCGTAGCTTCAGTACAGTATTACTTTCAAATGAATAGTTTTGTTGTCTCAGTCTGAGGGTGTGCTGTGTTTCCATCACAGATGGATTTCTATCCTGACCTCCATCTGTTTTTACATTAAAAAGAGAAAGACACACTATGGCTGGTTTTCATCAAATCAATGTAACACAAAATCTGACGCCACTAACATCATAAACATTCCTGTGGCAATCTGTACAATATATCTGGGTGGAGTTTGCATGTTATTCCCTTGCTTGTTTGGGTTTCCTCCAGGCATATTCCAAATTGCCATTAGGTGTGAGTATGAGGGGGCCCGATAATGGTCCGGGAAGCTGTTCAGGGTGTACCCCGCCTTTGCCCAGAATCATCTGGGATGGGCTCCAGCCTCCCCATGGCACTAATATAGGATTAAGTAATTCAGAAAATGACATGACACACACACACACACACACACACACACACACACAAAATGTTTATGTGTGGCAACAACTTGTTGATAGACTTGCTAGGGCTTATTGTTAACTTCAAAACTGCAGTGGGAAAATCAGCATCTCTTGAGAGAGAGAGAGAGAGAGAGAGAGAGAGAGAGAGAGAGAGAGAGACTGCCCTCTCAGTTGTTCTGACTTTTATGACCAGAAACCACAGTAAACAAACAGAGGAGAACATAAACTGTTCCTCTAGCAAACATGGCAGTGCTGCCAAACCAAGCCATTCTTTAAAACTGCAGTGCATAACAGTTGAAAGAAGGCAGTTATTTAGGCATGCTGGGACTTTGAGTTTTAGCCTTCTATTCACAGGAAATTAAAGCCACAAGGAATAAAGCATTACTCCAGCATTCCAATATCTGGATCCTGACTCCAAATTTCTAATTATTTCTGCTCCCAGTGCATGTGCTGCATTAACTATTTCTCAGTGGGCTGTAATGATTTTCTGTAGTATTTTCTTTTTTTACTAGCTAGTGGAAAATCATTATCGTCAAATGAACAGTAACGAGCTGGGTCGCACAACCCCATTGTTGTTTTCCTATAACATCATGTCCTTTTGTGTTTTATTTTTCCCCTCGCATAATGGTTGTCATAAGTGCAGGCAATGCAAGTCTACAAATATAATTTAGAAAATGAAAAAGACTGATTTAAAAGTTTTAAAAAATGGGGGGGGGGGTTCCACAATAAAATATTTTTTAAATAATACTTGTTTACTTCCTTATATTATGTTATGGACTCGTATATATAGGGATGAAGCTGTAAGGTGATTGTTAATTATCTTGGGATTTGGCTTCTTCAAATGAGGCTCATTCACAGGTTGTATATAATTGAACCCTTATTTGTGAAAGGTCAGTGTGCACACATGGCATGTGGCAAGAGGAAAGGAACATTTAGACTTCCTGTTATTCTATGATTGGGTCATTAGTGGGAAAAAAAACTAACAGGCACTCGTTTGTCTAAAGGGGGGTAAGGAGGGTAAGCGTGAACATTAAAAAGGTGTATATGGATTTAGTCAACGCTTGCAAATTGTGTAGTGGGAGTATGTGTGACTACACAATTTCTGTATCGATTAATTCAAATGTAGGTCCTGAATGATTTATAGTACCTACTGAATAAAACTTGAATCATAAACTTGGGATTAACAATATGCAATATAATACACAATGTACTGTACATTAAAGCCAAAGAAACTATAATATCTGGTAAGTTTGAAAAATGAATTATACATATGGTAAGCATTATAAATAGCCTTGGTCATTATAGTATACACAACATTGTACAACTTATTACTTCAGCTTCAATCCTAAACAATTTATGATGAGAAACTATTTTTCCCTGAGCAAGAGGTTCGTTTTTAAATTCCACATGGAGGCTTAAAACACATTTTGCAGATATTTTAGCCTTAAGCAAAGCCTATGAAGCAGTTCTGTCTCGCCATCTGTAACCCACTGGTCATGTATAACCCTGCTGTGTTTTCATAACTGTATCCGTATGGCTGGGATCCGAACTTCTGAAGAGTTTGGCACATGTCACCTGCCCTTAATTTCTCACCCAGGGAAACCAAAAGGGGGTAAAGGAACCTCAATATGCATCTAGCCAGAGAGTTAGGAATGGCATTTCACTAAACAAATCCCAAGTGGTGTTTTTGCCTCCAGGTATTTTCCATTTGTGAAATTCTTTCTACTTTGAAAACAAAGCTGAACAGATGTGAGGTCAAATTATAAACTCACTTGGTATTAGAGAATTTCTAAATAGTCCAATAAATCTGTTCATTCCTGAAAAAAAAAGCACAAACAATATGCAAACATTTTATTATGAATCTATATTTACCAGCTCATGACATTTTTCTCCTTCATGTATCATGCAGTATTGTGTGTGTATATATATTTATTAGATGTTTTTTTTTTTTTATTATAGAAAATAAGACCCACATCTGGTCAAATTGGTCTCATCTCAGCTTACATTTTCTGAATGCTGTTGTGTTAAAATTGTATGAGCAAGAACAGTGCGAAAACAAAATGATGAATACAAATTATTAAGGAATCTATATAAAGATGAGTAAATGATTGGGTTGTTATGTCACAAAAGTATATCAAGGAGACTGGACACTGGACATATCAAGGAGTCAGATTTCGGTATGCCAATTTGGCCGCCATATTGCCTCAGAGTAGTAGCAGCAAAATGCCATACAGGTGCACTGCGTTTGGGTGCAACAACAAGAGAAACAAAACAACAAGAGAACGTGGAATAACATTTCACAGGTAATATTTCACACTTTGCCATAATTTTAGGCGAATGATAATTTGAAAATAGATTATTTATTAACTAATATAAGCTGGGAATTGGAGAACTGGAGCTTTATTTATCAGTGGTTATGCCTGACATGGCCAAGGCTATGATTTCTGGTCCATGTTCATAACCGATATGTGTCTGGATAATAATATATCAGAAGTCCCAAAGCGAAGTGAGAGCATATCTCTTGGTGATCCGAAATAGCGGTGGTCTCGTCATTCCTTCTTCGGTCACAGTCACTATACTTCTGGGTGCTGAAAGAGCCACACGGCAGCTCATGAACGTGCATTCTGTTCATGCTATTTGTTCAAAAACACAGATCCTGTGTTGAAGGCACAGTGTGGTGCATGCGATCCCTTTGCTTTGGGACAGCACACTTTTTTTTGCACTCATTGCACTGCTGGTAACTGTCTACTATAACCTTAGGCAGCACCACATTACTAAGGTATATTCACAGCGGCATCAAAGTCTATCAGTGCGCCATAAATTAACTAAAACAATTCTGTTCAAAGCTCATTGATTATTGAATGTATGTACACTTACAGCTGTTCATAGATGTTTAGTGTAATATTTACCTCCTGTAATTTTTTACCTTATAGATATTAATTTATTACTATATGTTCCAATAAATTATGTTAATTTTATGTTATTTTTGTTATTGTGTTCTTTGTTCTCAAAATAACATGAGAAAACGCTGTCAACAGGAAGAGGCTGCTTCCTCTTTGTTTACATATTGCCAAGTCTTCGGCGCTCCGAGCCAGTATGGCAGCCGAATTTGCATACAGCGGAAAGCGAGCATGCCTGAGTGTGCATGAGCGTATGTATTTTTTATTACTTTTAGAATTGAAACATATTCTGTATGGTTTATGCTTGATTTTTTTTTAAACAAATTTTTCCTTGCTAGCAGTGACAGCACTGTGCTTATAAATTAGTAACATGGTTCAGTTGTTAGCATAAAATTAGCAAATACATAAAATGTAGTTTTGGAGCATCCTCAATAATGACATAAAGACATTAAAGGGGCTCATTCTCTTACCAGGCATATTAAATAAACATGAAATACAGTCTTAACTCTTGGAAATAAAATGGAATTGTCCACAGTGTCTTTCTGAAACCATTTGCTTACTCCTGTACATGAGTATTAATGACCCCTGCAATGGGTGCGATTATATTAATAAACATTACCATTGTTTATTTTTTTTTTCCTTGAAATCATATACCTTCTTCTATTTCTTAACACATGAACTTTTACAATTCTACAAATCTTCTTCTACAAATCGGTGTTGCACTGCCAAGTTATTGCACATGCGCAAGATCATTTATCCTCTCTCGCAGTCTTGTTATTGGTACTGTTACTGTAAACAGACACAGAAACAGAACAAGTAAATGTAAAACAGGTGAATAAGAGATACTAAGCCCATAAGCTGGGGTGATTTCACCAAGAAACCTTTGTACTCAGCCAAAATGAACTGATAATGAAAGATAAAACACATTCACTAGTGAATGCGCACCTTTAAGTATGTAAGTAAGAGAGTAAAGTTTATTCTTATAGTGTTTATCATTGGCAACAGTTACGAAGTGCTGTGCAGAAACATTAGCAACAATAAAAACACACAGTAAAGTTAATATGAGTAAGTAAATAAAGAATAAAAAATAAGAATATCCTAATGATTTGTTTGGACACATTTTTATAATTAATTTTGAATACACATTTTATAAAAATTAATAATTCATTATCTCTCTAATTTATGTAACTGATCTGTAATGTCATATAAAGACATGAAGAATGCTCCTACTTTTTTTTTTTTTTTTGCCTGAAATGGGTCAGATAAATGAGTAACTATTACATTACTCAATTTTATATGCTGAAAAGGGAATGGTAAACACTGTATAAATGCTTTGTTCACTTCAGAAAAAGCCAAAAGCATGAGAACCCAGTACTACCATCAGGGGCATATCATATTATCTTCCCCAAGGCATTTTGGGGATTTCTGCCAGAATGTGAAAATCTGGCT
Source organism: Tandanus tandanus (assembly GCA_039654325.1). Lineage (NCBI taxonomy): Eukaryota > Metazoa > Chordata > Actinopteri > Siluriformes > Plotosidae > Tandanus > Tandanus tandanus. The sequence continues at coordinate 22,266,768 of JBCNYH010000010.1, forward strand.
CAGATATAATCCTGAAGAGGGAACTTATGCAGGAGATATAAAGTACATGCATACTGAACATTTGCAACCAAATCCCCCGTGTTTAATGAGCACTGTTGAATTAACTCTTACAGTGTTCTTTTTAGTCCATCTGGACGTCTATAAACACAGTATGTGTTAATTCACCACTGAGATTTGTGCATACTGATGTAAATGATGCATTGCATGTCTGCATTTCTCAGCACACACACACACATACAGTAGGCTATGTATACAGAAAGAGAGAGTGTGTGTGTGTAACAAGAGCTGAGCCAGCAGCCGCAGTTCCCAGTAATGTTTGTTTAGTGAAAATCCTCTCAGGGTGAGCAGAGTGAGAAAGAAGCCATGAGCCTTGTGTCTGTATCGCCGTCTGTGTGTGTGTGTGTGTGTGTGTCATGGGTGGTGGGGTGGGTTGGGGGGGGTTTGGGGT
>JBCNYH010000010.1:22272303-22285293 GCA_039654325.1 Tandanus tandanus
ACTGAGGGAGTTTTTCCTTGCCACTGTCGCCGCGGGCTTGCTCATTAGGGATGTGTAGGGGGTTGTAGAAAAATGTTAAAATTTCTTTTTAAATCACTTTTACTATGTAAAGCTGCTTTGCGACAACGTCAATTGTAAAAAGCGCTATACAAATAAAACTGAATTGAATTAATTAGTTGAATATGATCTTGACTGATATGCATTATTCAGGGTCTGCAAACACCATCTCTTCCACCAGTTGTCATTTCTCTTATATGCAGTGTAGTGCGTTTGTGTTAATGTGCTGTATTTTCTGAATGTGTAGCACACAAAGACATGCACATCAGACTTACTGACTACGCTGGATTGCCTGGGGTGTGAGTGTGAAAGGTTGTGCGTGTGTTGCCTTGTGATGATCTGGCGAGCTGTTCAGGGTGTACCTTGCCTTCACCTGGAGACGGCTGGGATGGGCTACAGCCTCCCTATGACCCTTAGCAAGATTAGTGGTACGGATAATGAATGAATGAATACTCTGTGCAGCTTTCTATACTACGCATTATGGGTTGTTCTTTAAGTGGTGGTCGGAATATCATAATTGCGAGATCAGTGCCAATGCAATGACGTAATTACAACCTTTTCTTAATGATAACACTGGCATTTTTCTGACTTTTCAAGGCTGAGGTGTATCATTAACAAAATTGCTAAAGTTGGCTAAGTTGTTTATTAAACAAATCTGCAAAATAAACCTGATTATATCAAAGATGATATAAGTAATCAATTACTGTTAGAATTATTGAGGCTTCATAATAAGACACCGCGCTGCTGCATACATCACACCATCAAAACATCACAAGTCCTGCGACATCTTTACTTATGGACGAGAGATTTTCAAGAATTTGCACTATAAAACTTTACCATTCTGAAAGAAGGCATTAACAACCTGCGGACGAAAGTCTTTATTACTGAGAGAAGAAATCATTTCTCACGTATAAATTGCATTACAATGATTTTGTTGTTGTTGTTGTTGTTGTTGTCGTTGTTGTTATTTTCATCTTCATCTTCTTCCACTTAATCCGGGGATCAGGTCGCGGGGGGGGCAGCCTAAGCAATGAGGTCCAGATGTCCTTTCTCCCAGACACTCTTCTGGAGGGGACACCGAGGCGTTCCGAAACCAGCCGAGAGACATAGTCCCTCCAGCGTGTTCTGGATCGACCCCGGGGTCTCTTCGCGGTTGGACATGCCCAAAACACCACATCAGGGAGGTGTTCAGGAGGCATTCTAATCAGATGCCCGAGCCACCTCAACTGGCTCCTCTCAATGCAGAGGAGCAGCGGTTCTACTCTGGGCTCCTCCAGGATGTCCGAACTTCTCACCGTATCTCTGAGGGAGAGCCCCACCACCCTGTGAAGGAAGCTCTTTTTTTTTTTGCTATTATTATTATTTATTTTTTTTGCAAATCCTAACTTGGTAGGAAGGTAGTTGGGGTCAAAGTTTATAGTGAGCCATAATGCACACCCATCGAGCAGATTGGGTTTAGAGCTTTGTTCAGCTTGGTGGTGCTGGAACTAGAGCCACTGAACCACTACTGCTTTAACACCTTTTTACAACCTCGAGCAGTGCCTTAACCAGTGAACTACGGAACCATATGCACTGTTGATGGCACTGATGCTTGATTGGCTTTTATGCATCTCAATGCTGATTGGCTGTTGTGCACTGTGATGCTGATTGGCTGTTATGCAATGAGATGCTGATTGGCTGCATCATGATGCTGATTGGCTGTTATGTATTGTGATGCTGACTGGCTGTTATGCATAGTGATACTGATTGGCTGTTATGCATCATGATGCTGATTGGCTGTTATGCATCATAATGCTGATTGGCTGTTATGCATCATGATGCTGATTGGCTGTTATGCATTGTGATACTGATTGGCTCTTATGCATCATGATACTGATTGGCTGTTACGCATCACAATGCTGATTCTCTATTTTACACCATGATGCTGATTGGCTCTTATGCATCACAGGGCTGATTGGCTGTTATGCAACGTGATGCTGATTGGCTGCATCATGATGGTGATTGACTGTTATGTATTGTAATGTTGATTGGCAGTTATGCATTGTGATACTGATTGGCTCTTATGCATCATGATACTGATTGGCTGTTACGCATCACAATGCTGATTCGCTGTTTTACATCATGATGCTGATTGGCTCTTATGCATCACAGGGCTGATTGGCTGTTATGCAGCGTGATGCTGATTGGCTGCACCATGATGCTGATTGGCTGTTATGCATTGCAATGCTGATTGGCTGCTCTGCATCGTGCTGCTGATTAGCTGTTTACTCTTTGGCAAGAACTTGATGTGTGTCGACATCCGCGAATGTATACTAAGACAACTTTTGATTTGGAAAGCAAAAATGGCAACCATTTAAAATAATTTTATAGAGTGTTTCTGATGATGATTCTACTGATTTGGATTAAATGGCTTAAACTTTGAAAACATTGATGGAATAATTAATAAAATACAAAAAACTAAAGCAGTCCTCAATAATCTTACGCGGAACTCAGCTTTAAAGAGTCGAAGAGACACCATTACACAGTTCTTATACACCTACACAGATGTGCGCACAGAATTCACCTGAGTCCACTATAGTTAATAAAATAAAAAAAATAAAAAATGAAATAAAAAATCTCTTTTTAGTGTGCTTTTTTAAAATGTATTTATTTATTTTTTGCTTATGTTCCAGTGTAGTTATATACTAAAACAATTATTCACTCCAGAATCGGCGGATGTTGTTGAATTTATTTCCATTAATAATTATTTACTACCTAATGCAGTGAAATGTATAAATAAAGAAACCCTGACCTCATGGAGTTTAAAATAACAAAATGAAACAACTATACAGATGACAAAATGATTTACGTTAAATAACTATCTACACACCTTATGCTGTACACGCCTTGTATTGACACCTGTGTAGCTTCAACAATCCAACAATAACAATGTACCAGTCTGGATTTGGGTTTGTGCATGGTTATGTACGTCATGGCTGCAGACGTGTGTGTTTTTTTCCTACCTCTGCTAATACAACATATGCAAGGCTTAATAAACTAATTTAACAAGTTGAATTATGTAGTAGAGCCAGGAAAATGTTAAACTATGCACTAGATGATTTCCCTAACAGACATAAGCACTCTCAGACTGCCAAGTTTCCCTCAATAATCTCTTTAATGCACCTTTTTTCCTCATTGCTGTGCCTCTAACATTAGTTTGATGCCTAAGCTTCTTGTGAAGTGTTGACAGTGTAGAACTGGAACTCTCAAAAATAGAGTTGTTTTGCTATTTGGTTATGGAGGTCTTCCTGTACAGTCTTACTACAGTTGTTTAAAATATCGACATAAAGAAATTGATTTCAGGGGTCCGTCAGGACCATTTGATAATTCATTCATTCATTTTTTAAGCCAATTAATCCTAATTAGGGCCGCGGGGAGGTCTCAGCCGACTCTGGGCGAGGTACACCCTGAACAGCTCGCCAGGCCATCGCATGGCCAACACACACAACTATTCACACTCACACCTAGAGGTGATTTGAAACAATCAATTAGCCTACTGTGAATGTTTTTGGATTGTGGAAGGAAACCTAAGTACCAGGAGAAAACCCATGCAAGCACGGGGACAACATGAAAACTCCACACAGAAACGCCCGAGCCCAGGAATCGAACCCAGGCCTTCTTGCTGTAAGGCAGACGTGTTAACCACTGCACCACCATTTGATAACATTTGATATAGTAAAAAACACCAATATAGGAAAATTTACTGACTTGACTATAATGACCTTGAAATAAGGTCAAGGCCACCCATACACAATTCCATCCAAGACCTTCCTGAGGGGAACCTATCCACAAAGTTTGATGATCCTAAGTCATTTCCTTTCAAGTTATCACACGAACAAGCCTTGCCAGGCCAAATATAGAAAAAGTGACCTTGTGACCTTAAATCATGGTCAAGGTGATCCATATACAATTCAACCTGATTCCTCTCTGAGGGCGACCCATACACCAAATTTGGTGATCCCCTGCAATTTCCTTCCAAAGTTATCGCATTAACAAATCTAACAGACGGACGGAACCCATTTCTATAGCTCACGCTCCTCCCACCTCTGTGAAGGCGGGAGCTAAAAAGGTCTTGAGAAGTAGCGAATACCGTGGAGTTCACGGCATTGTGCTCGGTAGGTTGCATCTTTTTTCACAGAAAGGGGTGTGTGGTTTTTGCATGTGGGCATTGTGTTCATGACAAGCATTATCAGATCGAATCCAGACAGACAACACACTGCTCTGACGTATCAGGCTGAAACTATTTGCCACTGTTCATAAAAATCATTTCAGCACATCTGATGACGTGAATAAAAATGAATGGAACAATTACAAACTTGTAAATAATACGCAACCAGCAGCAGGTACTTAAAAACTGTGATTAAATACAATTATCACAGGGGCGTGGTGAATAATTGGTATAACTGGCTATGATACTTCACTTACATTTACTTTAAGCTTTCTTTCCATGACATTAGTTAACATAAGCAAACCAGGAAATACATACTTTGTATTTTTTGATTTATTGAAGTGCATGAATTGTACCTTGTAGTAACGTCCTGTATATAATGACACTATAACTGGCAGAATGATAGTATATAATGTCCCTGTGACTGTCTTACCCCATGCTCCCACTGCCCTGCTTAACTCATATTGCACGGAACATTCCAGGGTGCTTACATCATCACGATCTTGGCATCTTTTTGTGCAGAGGAAACACAAGCTTTCACAGCATAATGGAGTTCATGATCGTTTTTACCTTTTACATTGGACTTATTTTGAGTGCCCTGACATACGACCCTCTAAGATACCCAACACCCATTTGAAGATTTTTATAAAGGCAGCTGATGTTTAAAGAGGAATTCGCAACCTACAATTCAATAATGAGCTGAGAGCCAGACCCGCTATTAACCCAAATATTCTCTAATTATTTACAGTGTATTTGCGACTAGTTGAGTGCATCAAGGAATGGGATTGTACAGGAAGTAGCAAAAACTTCACGCGAGAATGTTTTTATTTGAGTTTTCGGATATGAAGCTCTTATCTTACGCATTAACATCGTTAGGAACTGCCTGGTCAGGGCCACGGTGGCTTAAACAGATAAAACTACAATACTAATGTCATGATCTCACCCGTTCCTGACACTCTGACCTTTCCAACATGGACGCCACACATACACACACTTCCCAGAATGCACTGTTACCTGATTACTGAGTGGAAACAGCAGTTTCCAATCAACTTCACTCAGCTAGAGACTTTAAAAGACTATAGTGTTCGCCACCATAGTGTGAAGCTATAGTTTGCTGTACATTCTGTTTGCTGAGCAGTTTAATTATTTATTAATTTTAGCCACACCCATTTTGCTGATATAACTTCGAGCATTTAAGAGGTGCAGTGGGTTTTGCTGAATATTCCCGAAGACGGAACTATTCAGTAACATCAGCAGAGCCTGGGGCGAATAACTGTTTTAGTATATACTACTATATGGGAACATATGCAAAATAAAAAAGATATCATATATTTCATCCCTATATTAACCATGACAGAGGCGGGTCAGGTAAGCTCCGCACGTGTATGCGCTGTGTGGCTATTAATGTATTTAGAACCCATTCAGCGTTTTAGTATATATGCTATGGAAACATAAATGGTGTGTTTATATGCTCAAAGTTTTAGTATATGATTTACCGGAAAAATATATGAAACCAAAATGAGATTTTTGGGTTTATTTTTTAGCAAGAAGGTTCTGGGTTTCAGTCCCGAGCTTGGGAGGTAATGTGCCTGCATGGGTTTCCTTCGGGTACTCCGGTTTCCTCTCACAGTTCAAAGACTTGCACGTTAGGCCAATTGGATGTTCCAAATTGCTCCTAGTTGGCGAGCTGTATACCTCGCCTTCGCCCAGTGTTGGCTGAGAGAGGCTCCAACCTCCCCGTGACCCTAATACGATATAGCGGTTTAGGATAGATGGATGGCTAAAGCCTGATGATGCCACCTGCTCCGAGCTGCCAAGCTGTGAATGCCTGTCATTTTGATTTACTGGGGATAATGCTTTTTACTCCCCAGATAGTGGACCAAACTGATTGTGTGTAGTATGTATTTAATGAAACTTAATTGTAAAATGCTGCCTTTTTTCTTTATTTACTTTCATTCTATTAAACCCAGAGAAATTATTAGTTTATACTAGAATCCCTGCACACAGTGCACAAGATTGGATTCTCTGGAAGCCTGCAGTCAGCAACTGATGTATCTTGAATTGTTTATTCACTCTGGACATGTTAGCAATCATCGTTACCAAACGATTCATTTTCACTTAAATTCAGTTTGTTTGTCTTTTCCGAGTGGTATCTGGTAAACTATCTGTCGATCACATGCTGCATCACAAGGCAAGAAAGTTACGAAATGAGTTCAGCATTGGGGGATTGCAGGTAATTTTGCTTAAGCTGATGTGTACCATATGGATCTTGATAACAGAATAGGATGAGTAAAGTCTTGACATAAGGGCTACATATGGAACACAGCAGCAGCAGCATGTGTGTCAATTTCCTGTGTCTGGCAAGGGAAGGAAAATCATAATGATTCTGGAAAACAGGGAATAAAACATGCTTTAATGACTCAGTGTCATAATAAGGATTGTATTTTATAATATTTTAGTTGCTTTTCATACAGTGTATGTCTAAGTTTATACAAAGTGCACAGATACCATAAGCATCAGATACCTGGAAAGATACATATAGAGAAAAACAATACAGATTAAAGTTTCCTATTTGGTCATTTCTCCAATTCATAGATTTGGCCTGGAGACAGGACTGCGGTTTCTGAACTGAAACAAAATTGTTTTCAAGGAAGAAATTTGGCAAAATTCTATTGTGTTAGGATTTTTTAAATAAAATGATAGAATCAGTTTAATAACCCCTTAAATAGCACTTGTTAAAAGTTAATTTTATTTCTTAAATATCTGTAGATTAAATTATTTCTGTGTGTAAAATCTTAGGTTGATGGCCTTTATTTTAACAATTCTATGGCCAGTTACTTGAAAACTGAGTTTTAGAATAATGATGTCATCAAGGCCCAAGTTAACAAATACAATTGTAAGATTTTTTTATACTTTCAATCTTTTATTGACAGATTTGTGTTGGAGGTTTCAGAAGGTTTAGATTAAAATCATTGCCTATACAGTGGGAAACTATTAAAATATTTAAGCAAAAAACACCTGAGAAGAACTAAAAGAAATCACTTTTAAAGCCCTACTCCTCCATGTTAACTCAGGCCTTGATGACATCACCATTCTGGGATTCGGTTTTCAGATAACCACTAATAAAATTGTTAAAGTAGCAGCTATCAGTCTCAGATATTGCGCACAGACAGGTCCGGGATTTTCAAGCCCCACTATCACCGGGATGTCACCGCTGTTCTCCCAGTGCAGCTAACTGGGTCATCAAAGGCCGGCCATGTATCTCACTGTCTGTGGTGAGCGGAATGTGAAAGAACCATTGCTGACTTTCGAAAAAGAGTAGGCTGCATAGCCGTCAGCGTGTTTCTGCCCTGCGATGGCCTGGCGAGCTGTCCAGAGTGTACTCTGCCCTCGCCCAGAGTCGGCTGAGATGGGCGCCAGCCTCTCCGCGACCCTAATTAGGATTAAACGCTTCAGAAAATGAATGAATGAATGAAACAAAAGACAAACAAAAAATAAATAAAATACGATTTTTCTGAAGCCAGACAATTATGACACTGCCTGCCACAACAAACCCTGCGTCAGCCATTTTGATTCAGGCACTATCCACTCGAGAAAATGTAAAATATCTCAGCGATAGTGAGCCAATCAACTTGCACCATTCCTGTGTAATATAATAATAGTCATGTATGGTATATAAGGTTCTAGGTTGAATAAATAGCTTTTTTAATTCCAATATCATAAGGTTTCTGGTGTTTCTACCTACAGAATTATCCTCTGGGTGAGGGTCTAAGTGAAAAACAGAATGCACGCTATGAATGAACTTAACCTCAGTTGGCTTGGGAAGTTTGTTTAGACAGTCTCAGGCCGAGCAGGTAGAATATAGCTATTTGCTTATCTTTATTGCTCTTTTATTGTGACATAAAAAGGGTGGAGTAGATGATAGTGCAGGCGATGAATACTCTGCAGAATTGCCATACTAAAAGAATCTGATTGGCTAAGGATTAGGTCCTACTAAACATTTTATTAGGTGAAATCCATTCCAAAAAATGTATGTTCTGTTGAACAGAATAAACTTGTATTGACTTCCTTAATAAGGAAGGCAATGAAACTTCCCAGCAAGGCCAAACGATCCAACAATGTCAAGAGGGGCAGCTGTGGCCTAATGGTTAGAGAAGTGGGTTTGGGACTGAAAGGTCGCTGGTTCGTTTCCCAACCTGAGAGGAGAAATGAGTGGCTTTCTTCACTTTTTACAGCTAAAGTGCACTTGAGCAAGGCACCAAACCCCTGGTGCTGCAGTGTGGCTGCCCACTGCTGTGAGTGTGTGTGCTCACTTTAAATTGGTTATATGCAGAACCTAATTTCAATTACGGGATTAATACATTTACGTTTATGGTATCTGGCAGACACCCTTATCCAGAGCAACTTTTACCTTCTTTGGTAGAAGTTGAGGGATAAGGCGCTTGCTCAAGGGCCCTACAGTGGCAGCTTGGTGGTAATGGGACTTGAATCCATGACCTTCTGATCAGTAACCCAGAGCCTTAACCATTCATTGATTTGCAGAACTGCTTTATCCGACTAGGGTCACGTGGAGGCAGGAGCCTTCCTTAACCGACTCTGGGCAAAAGTGGAGTTCATCCTGAACATCTCGCCAGACCATCGCAGGGCCAACACATTTACAAACATTAAGGGAGTGGACTGAGGGAGGAAACCGGAGTACCCAGAAACCCATGCAAGCACAGGGAGAACATGCAAATTCCAAACCAAGAGGCCATCGCCAAGCCCGGGACTCGAACCCAAGTTCTCCTTGCTGTGAGACAGATGGGCGTACCACTACATCACCGTGCTGCCCGGGATTAATACATTATTTTAAAAAGTCATTACACTGTTTCAAGAATCTCATCGTAAACACTATTATTGCAGTTGAAAAAAATGAATTGGATATCATCATTTTTATGATGATCCTGCTGTAGAGGAGACACTGGTGTCTGCAGGCGCTGATGAACAAGTCCACCGAACTGAACGCTGAATCAGTCTGTTGAGTTTAATTGAGTCCAGGCTAAGCACTGAGTGCTGCCTTGCAGTCTTTAGCAATTTAACTGAACTTGCCCAGGGAATGGGTTTGTTTGTCACATTATTAGAACCTTCTGGTGTCCTGTTAATGCGTTTTATTGCTTTTAAACCTTCCTAAACAAAACCTCTCTGTTTGACCCAGAGATCTGGTCTCAACCAAAATCATCATCCGACTCCTAGTAACACTCTGATGTTTCGTTGCATAGCAGCATCGATTGCAGCGCTCGCCATCTACATCTGCTCCGAGCTCCTTACCGCCAGACCTTTACACGCTAGCACTCCTGCGGATCATTCCGTGCCACCCAGAGAAGAGGGACTGAGAAGAGAGATGGGAATGATTGATCCCCATTCTGTGCTCTGAAACCGTCACTTATCGCTGCGGATGACGCAACACCACCCCCATTCACCCTGAGCGAGATCTGCTTGCTTTTCTTCCCTGTCATGCGACCAAAATCATGCCCTTAATCTGGCCCACCCGCTGCAGCCCCGCTCGCGTGGCAGGATCCACACTACACCTCTCCTTCCCTCTTTCCCTCCCTCCCACCATCCTTCTCTCCCTCTTGTTTTTTTTTGTTTGTTTTTTTTCTGCCTAAACTTGAAAGAAGAGCTAAACAAGCTACTCACGCATGAGTTTTGCACGAGATCTGGAGCCCTCTGGCTTGCCCTTCTCCCTCCCTCCTGTTCTGCACAGGCTGCCTGTGCCCACATCACACTGGCTAATAGAGAAGCATGCTTTCCTTTCTCTTTTTTTTTCTGCAGCATTACAAAAGAGAAAGCCTGGCTGCCTTCCAGGATGAAGAATAATTAACCACAGTAATGCAACAGAAAATGCAGTCCTCCGAGAAAACAATATGGAGATTTAGCAGAAATGATGAATCATGATTGACACCTTTAAACCAGCCCCTTCATACTAAAATATGAATATCACTTGGTTACCAATGCCCAACTCCTCTGAGCCATAGTTCCTCAAACCATAGTGGCACGAAAGATGTATTGAACAAGCAGCGACAGGTAAGGATCCTGCATTGAAAGTCAAAGTTTATTGGGACTGGAGAGCTGTAAATCTGCAGCTGTCAGTGGATTGATTGTCTAATCATAGCTTCTCACTCCAGAGTGGGTGCTAATCATTTACTGTCTGACTGCTATTTCCAGGCTGGTTCTCCGGGCGTTTCATGATGTAGAACCCTTGTATGCTTAAGAGCTCAGAGAATCGAGGGCTGAGGTGGATTGAGTTGAGCTGTCTGTTAAACATCATAATTTGGCAGTCTTGTGCACAATCAATCCCCAGTCCCAGCCTAGCACTCTTTTTTTTTTTCTACATCTTGAGCATTTCCTTCCATCCATCCATCCAACCATGTGCTGAATTGCTTAATCCTACTTGGATCACAATGGGGTTAAGTCCTATTTCAGCCAACCCTGGGTGAGGGCAGGGTACACCACCATCGCGGGGCAATGCACGCACACAGCCATTCACATTCACTCCTGCGGGCGATTGGAAATAGCCAATTAGCTTAATGTGCATTGACTGTGGGAGGAAACCGGAGTATCCTGAGGAAACCCACAGAAGCACTGGGATAGCATGCAAACTACACACAGAAACACCCTTGCCGAACCTGGGACTCAAGCTCAGGACCTTCTTGCTCTGAGGTGGACATGCTTACCAGTATGCCACCATGCCGCCCTTAGCATTTCCATCTAATTGTTAATGTTTGAAGTGGAGCATCATGGTACGATCATGCCATTTCCTAATTCCCAGTGAACGCTTTCAGAATCCCAGAAAGTATTGCTGTCCCCCTCACATTGCACAATTTTAACCCTTTTGCGCTCAGACGTAATGCCGTGCACGCTTCGTGATCCTGAGAGATCCCAGATAAAGGCCCCGAATCTTACTTTCTCATGAAAATAAACATGCGAGAGCTGTCTATTATGTGACTTTGTCAAAATGGAGCCTGAGAGACTGGCTGCGGTTGCTTTGTATAGACACAAGGAAAAATAAAGGAAAGATAAATGTGAAGGATTGCTTGGAAGAAATGCAGGCACCAAGAATTGTCTGGTTTTGTTTGGTTGTTTGTTTATTAAACCCCTTCTTGAAGACTAGGGATGCACCTTCTTAAAGTCTAAGGGCATGCAGGTCCTAAGTTTGAGTCCTGGGCTTGGGCATTTCTGTGTGAAGCTGTCCTCGTGCTTGTGTGGATTTCCTCCGGGTACTCCGGTTTCCTCCCACAGTCCAAAGACATGGGCATTAAGCTAATTGGCTGTTCCAAATTGCCCCTAGGTGTGAGTGTAAGTGTAAATGGTTGTGTGTGTTTGGCCTGGCGATGGCCTGGTGAGCTTTTCAGGGTGTACACCACCTTCCCTCAATGTCAGCTGAGATAGACACCAGCCTCCCCGTGACCCTTAAAGGATTGAGCAGCTTAGAAAATGAGAATGAGTGAGTGTTTTTAGGGTTTTATTGTTCGTCCTGTCTTTTAGTTATCTATTTAAGCCGGTCTGGTCCTTAGTTGTTCGTCCGGTCACCGTTGTGTTTATTCCTTCCTGCCTGTCTGTCTGTTGCTCACATTAGTGATGCACGCCATGACTCCTCCAGGCTCGCATCTCTGACCTGGAGATTTCGAGCTTTGTTCTTCTGTGTTCTTGTCGGCTCCATGGACTGTTTCTGCAAGCCTGCATTCCACAAGGCTGCGACCGTGGTTGTTAAAACTTCTAAACGCAAGAAATGCTAAAAGTAAAATAGTATGTTGTTCAAAATGCCCATAAAAAAGGCTGAAAAGGATTAATCCACCCTATGTCACAGAGAAAGCACACTTTCCTCAATGCTTTCCTCATTATTTTTACACTCTGGCATTCTCTAACATGATTATTCAACACTATAACAACATTTACTGGTCAAAAAAGTGGAAAAAGCATCATATCTCCCCTTTAAACTCAGACGGCCTTAGAGACGGTATGTGGCGTCAGTATATCTGAAGTTGCTTATGGCAGTTAAGAGCCCAAGATTGACAAGAAATGTAATTATTTTAAATTGTGTGTCACCAATAAACGTTTTGTCATGGTTGTTTGTTAAAGCACAATACAGTATGAGTATGTAATTGTTCATGTGTTGTAGAACCAAGTTCCCACCAATTGCCTTGAGGCAAAGCAAGATAGGTGTAGGAGGATGAAAGGATCGGTGTAAGTATTAATACTCATTAGTGATAAACACACGTTTCACAAAGCAAATCACAAATACTAATACAGTAAATTACTGTGGCAGTGTTAAGGTCTAGAATCAGCAAGGACGGGGTAAGAACAATGGTTTGAGGATACCAGTATGTCATTAGTCTTCCAGAGGTGATTTCTCAATAGCTTCCAGTGAATGCTCCTGAAAAGACAAGCAAAGTGCAGACAGTGTCCTAAGGCAATGCCCAAATAGCAGTCATTGGGGTAGCCATTTGTGTGTGAGTTGGCCATTTGGCTATTACCTCCCTTCCAAGGGAATCCCAACACATATTCCTTCTCTTCACCTTACAGCTCACTTCCTATATCTCTGAACAATGTTGAACACTTGTATCTACACCTGCCTGAGCCGTGTCTTACAATTTGTGTACCACAAGAAGGAAGGTAGGGGCAGTGGTGGCCTGGTGGTAGGGTGCTGGATTACTGATCCCAAGGTCGGGGGTTCAAGCCCCACTATC
>JBCNYH010000010.1:22285587-22296589 GCA_039654325.1 Tandanus tandanus
GTTTCTGCCCTGCGATGGCCTGGCGAGCTGTCCAGGGTGTACTCTGCCCTCGCCCAGAGTCGGCTGAGATGGGCTCCCCGTGACCCTAATTAGGAATAAGCGGTGCAGAAAATGAATGAAGAAGGAAGGTAATGTCCAGGAAGGTGTGTTTGACTGGCGGGAGACTTGGCATTTCCAAGATTAGTGTCCTGATATAGACTTGTAGTGATGACCCAGATCTCTGCCTCACCCTAGGCTTCTTCTGATAGAATGTACAACATATCTTTGAGAATCCAAGGGTGATACAGTATATACCCCAGTGCAGCTACTTGGGTTATCAAAGGCCAGTCATGTCTCTCACTGTTTGTGGTGAGAGGCATGTAAAAGAAGCACTGCTGTCATTCGGAAAGAGTAGGCCATTGGGTTGCCGTAAGCGTGCTTCTGCCCTGCGATGGCCTGGCGAGCTGTCCAGGGTGTACTCTGCACTCGCCCAGAGTCGGCTGAGATTGGTGCCAGCCTCCCCGCTACCCTAATTAGGATCAAGCGGTTCAGAGAATGAATGAATGAATGATACAGTATATTTGATTTGTTTTGATGGACTTCATTGGATTGTTGAATCACAGCTGATTCAAGGCATGGCATGGAAATTAAATTTCCATATAGCCTTGAAGAGGCACTCTTTTCTGAAATCTTCTGAGTAGAAATACTGGAATGGATTATTCTTTAAATGAAGTCACACCAGCATCATACCCTGACAGACTGGTCGAAGAATATAATCAGAACGTCAAATAAAATAATCCATGAGCTTTTCGTAAGGAATTGGAAAGTGGCTGAATCTCTAGAACCCCATTAATTGCAAATTAGTTATTTGTATTTACATTCACGGCATTTGGTGGATACCCTTATCCAGAGTGACTTGCATTTATCATTTTTATACAACTGAGCAGGTGAGGGTTAAGGGCCTTACTCAAGGACCCAACAGTGACAGCTAGGTGGTACTGAACCAATTCTTTTATCGAGAATTAACATTGTTTTAAAGGATGACTTCGTATCCCCAATCCTGTCAGGACCCTATCATTTGTGCCATTCATGAATTTTCGAAGCCGCTTAATCCTAATTAGAATCATGGGCCGGCTGGCACCCATCTCAGCCAACTCTGGGTGAGGGCGGGGTACACCCTAGACAGCTCGCCAGACCATCACGGGGCCAACACACACACACACACACACACCACCATTTACACTCCCTCTCACACCTAGGGGCGACTTGGAACAGCCAGTTAGCCTACTGTGCATGTTTTTGTACTGTTGGAGGAAACCGGAGTACCCAGAGGAAACCCACGCAAGCACGGGGAAAACATGCAAACTCCATACAGAAACGCCTCGAGCCCGGGAATCGAACACAGGACCTTATTGCTGTGGGGCAGACGTGCTAACCAATGCGCCACTGTTCCGCCCCATCATTTGTATTTTGTTAACATTAACTTGTTAATGAGTTATTTTCGTAGGATCACAGCCAAATATCATTGTATCTTTCTCACCAAGTCAGCTTAATATGTTTTTATCCCAAATGGAAGTACACATAACAGGAACACATCATGTAATGAGTAATGTGGAGTGTGTCAGTGCTTTGTGGCATCTCGGACTACCGCAGAAGTCATACGTTATGAATAAGGCTGTTGATTTAGGAGTGTTGGAGCCTCTGAATTTGGATCCCACAGGTAGGTTACCATCATAATCAGGGGTTAAGAAGATGTCATTTTGTTTATTTACGTAATACTTACCGATTTGGGCATGTTTGAAAATGTTTGACTTGAGCCAAAATAGATGGGTATCTAACTTGTAAATAAGCACACCTTTACAAATATTTTGTACCTTTAAAACGTGGTTTTTGTTGCCACTGTTGGAACTTGCATCGAGGTTCAACCTATGCCCAAGGCATCTTACCTTCCTTAGTTCCAAAATTCATCCAGAGTCAGGATTTGTACTGAACATTGGGAGAGTTAAATTAAACTCTCCATTCTTTCAGAATTAATGGATTCTGTAGACTGTATTGTCTGTTCATGTACACTGCAAATAGGAAGGTGATCCAAGGCTCATAATATCAAGCTCCTAATTTGGTCAAATTGTTTCAGAAAGCTGTTATGACCGTAATAATAATAGTGTAATAATAAAAGTAAGTACCAGCTACATAAAAGGTCTAGCTACATAAAACTCCTTGCTTACAATGATCTGACGAAGCAAAGAACATGAACACTGAATAGCGTTGTTGGGTAGAAAAGGTTTATTAGCAAAATAGTTATCCTTTGTTTTAAATTGCATTTTTTTTCTTTGAAACATTCTGCTTTCATTCTTTTTTTCTTGAAAGAAAAGCCATCTTCATCTTGCCCTTGAAGCTGCCATCCAGGTTAATCAAGGACACCAACCTGCCACCTCTACAAGGCTTTGTGTTCATCTTCAGCTCACCCGTCCTCAGCTGGTTGTATGGCTGCTGTGCAGATGTTAGGTCCCGTCACATATTAATGATTTGCAGAACTTGCCAACATATGACAAATCCATATAAATCGCTGTTGTATGCTAAACTATCGATGTTATTCCAGTTTTGAACGTATACATAACTGATTAGTAACTTATCCCGAACCTATCGGAAACTTCTGGCTAACTTATATCCAACATATCTCCAACGTATATTGATGTACGTGGGCGTATCTGACGTGTTCCGGACGACCACAGAACTTTTACTGAACGTCTTTCTAACTTGTAGCTAGCACATTATGGGTGTATCGGCAGCGTTTATGGGGACTGGTATATAAAATGGGGTTTAAACGATGAACTGGTCAGTACTCCTCAAGACTCCACGGGAAGCACATGTCCATGTCATCCGAGAGCTGGAAGATCCGGCAAGGCTGAGACGAGAATACCTACTAGCTGTCCTCCAACATCAGCATGACCTCATCGATTTCTTTGGCATGATTTTGATGTTGATGTTGACTGATATATCTAGTACGGATCTGATTTGAATCAGCGAGCAACAGCCTATTATAGGCTACGTCACATGATCGATCATCTGGGATACACTGCTGCATAAGTTAGACTATCATGGTCATAAGTTGCAAACACTGCCAACAATGCTGTTGACCAAAATTCTTTGCAGTATTTAAGTGTAGCTAATTGTTTTGGTCCTTATATGATGCATGTACATTTTATAGATTTTGCTGTGGCCCTGAGCTGTTTAGGGTGTACCCAGCCTCCCCACGACCCTAATGTGAGTAAGTTAGCGAGATTTTGCTGCTGTGTCATTTAGGGTTCCATAAATTAGAACTACTGTGGTGCCCAAGAACCAGGTCAGCTTGCAGTCATTGGGAGAACATTGTATATACAATACATTAATTTTCGAATCTGCTTAATCTGAGGCTGGCGCCCATCTCAGCCGACTCTGGGCAACGGAGATTCACAACCTGGACAGCTCGTCAGGCCATCGCAAGGCCAACACACACACACAACCATATACACTAACACTCACACCTAGGAGTGATTTGGGACAGCCAGTTAACCTACTGTGCATGTTTTTGGACTGTGGGAGGAAACCGGAGTACCTGGAGGAAACCCACGCAAGCTCAGGGAGAATTGCAAACTCCGCACAGAAACCCCCGAGCCCGGGAATCGAACGCAGGGCCTTCTTGCTGTGGTGAGGACGTGCTAACCACATATATAATATATATTTAATAAGATTCCCACAAGTTTTGTTTTTACAAGAAATTATTTATGGACACTTCTGTGATAGAGCAGCAAAACCACACAAATGAAGTAACTCTGTAGTAACATGCTGCTGCGTGTAAAAGTAATTAGTCCATAACGGGCCTTGGGGTGCACTGATTAATTTGTTTCACAGACCAGAACCTAATCTGACAATTCGTCTGTTTGTTGTGGTAACGTTCGGATGAACCAATCAGGGCAAGGCAGTAAATCCGTAGACAGAGAGAGACACGCAAAGCACACAATGTTTCTCGTCACCTCTGGATGAACTTGGCCTGCTTTTGCTACTCTAATTGACGTTCGTGATGCATTTTTTGCTTTGCACATGCACTGACAGATTGTTTACCGCAGGCCCTAGGTGAGAAGACGCGCAGCCAAAATAGAAACTTCTCAAAGCCATCGGCACGCACCGACCTGCTCCAAACCAAAATTACCCCGGCTATTTACGGCGCCTGAATTTATTTTTCTGCAGAGTTGAAAGGTTCATTTTAGAGGAAGAAAAAAGGAGAGAGAGAGAAAGCGAGTCAAAGAAAGTCAAAGCTAGTCAGAGACATTTGCGTGCTGATTGATTTATTTGAATGACAACAGAAAGTAATTGTCAGGTTTAAGCGTTTTATCTGATTGTATCGTTCTGCCATGACTGCACGCTGGATAACTGTTCCTCACCATGATGAGGTCTTCTGTTGTTCTGTCATGTCCTTGCGGTCTGTAAGCAAAACCAAACCAGTTCACAGCGAGGCGCTTACCTCAGACGCGAACGTTGAGCGTTGCTGGGTTTGTACTTGTTTGCATACAGTTGTTGGGATGCTGTTGTTGTGATGCTTGACGATAGCTTACTTCAGTCTCGACTGTGTCCATGTAGGGTTTTATCAGGTCATGCCATTCTGCTTATTTGTAAATAATCAGCTAGATGAATCTGATGCAAAGCAGAGCGCTGGGTGTCTGTTGGGACTTGATTACTAAACGAGTCTGGAAGTAGCATTTCATGACAGTTTGTTCACTAACAGGTTGAACAAACACTTTATCTTTAGGCTCGGGTCTGATGGTATCATTGTTAAGTACCATTTTAGCCGTTGAGCCTTGAAGAACCTTAAGACTTTGCTTAGTTTTAACCCTGATGACATCAGGGAGACCTAATCTCCACTAGCCATCCTTAGTGGTAGTGGGAGTGCAGAGGCATGACGGGAAACAAGTCAGTCTTGTCTCACATACTGTAGAAAGGACGCAGAATGCTATTGTCAATCCAATAAGCCCTTCCCTGTTTGTGGTGTTGAAGTAACAAAGAAACCTTAGCGACATTCAGCAGCATGAACCCTCTAACCCTGTACAGTACGTGTGGGTGTTGGCATGCGTTTTGTCATCATAAATGTCATCATAATGATAAGAAATAAGAGAGAACTGTGACCTTGTGGAAACAGTCGGGATAGTCGGCATTAAGAGAATGTGTACACAATTGTGAAAAATGTTGCAGCCCTTCTGAGTCAGATGAAGCTCTTTTTTAAATCCCTGACTCATGCTCGAGTGATAGCAGGTAAGAAAGTACATTTTAGGGCTCGAGAGGACAGTTCGTATTCCTCGGGGATCATTTATCAGTCGTTAGTCAGGCACTGAGGGGCTGCTTTGGAACAATTTTCTGTTAGATTTGCAAAAGATTCTGGAACGCTGATTTTCTTCCTAAAATAGCCAGTAAATGCCAGTAATCCATAAATAATCAAGAGTGTTTCGTGACACCGCTGATTTATGTTTAGTTACACCCACATAGCTCTAAAAAGCAAAGTTCACCGAGGGCTCAAAATGACAAAATGATAAACAGTGAACAAGCATCTCCTGAACATGTTCTCCTTTCACAGGGTGCCAGTACAGTGTATTGTATTGGAACAGCTAGTTTTATTTGATTGATGTTTACATTTATGGTACACACCCTTATCAACTTACATTTATCTAATTTATACAACTGAGTAGTTGAGGGTTAGGAGTTTTGCCCCACAGTGGCAGCGCGGTAGTACAGGGGCTTGAACCTGCATTCTTTTCATCATTAACCCAGAGCTTTATCCACTAAGTCACCACTTGCCCCATTGAGCCACCACCCCCCAAATACTTATACTGTGCGTTCCAAATGATTATGCAAATATGAGTTTATATGCTTTACCTGAACAATGTTTTTGATGATTGTTACTCAATTTGAATTTTTTTTTCTATATTATTCGCAATATTATTTGGCAGTTTTTGGATTTTTTTTGTACCACATTTTACAAAAAAAAAATCTAAATTTATTAGAATTTCAGTGTTCCAGATTACTATGCAAGTCATACCAAAAATAAAGAAAATGGTATTATCAAGCAAACAACGATGAAATTTTATAATTACAATAACAAGTGTCACATTATCAATATTCATAATAATTATTAAAGTTATTTTAATGATATTTAAATGGAAAAGGACACTTTATACCACAATGTAACTGCCTTTACAAACTCAAACTGGAGTCAACAGAAGAAGTAATTTAAAAATTTCCACAGACTGTCTTTAAAGAACCCTGTTCACTGTTAACACACAAATGCTTCAAGATTCCCCGAAAAACTTTTCTATGGGGATCCAATCTGAAGAATTTTGAGGCCGAGTTGTGAGGCTTCAGGAAAAGGCTTCAGTGGACTTCTGAAAATATGAAGATAAATTTGGACAAGGTTCTTTTCACTGATGAGATGCGAGCTACCTTGGATGGACCTGATGGATGGGACGGAGGTTGGGAGCTCCATGGACGTGCAACTCCAACACGTCTAAGAAGGCAGCGAGGAGTTGGAGGAGTGGTGACCAGGGCTGCCATCATTGCAGATGAAATCGTTGGGCCTTTTAAAGTGGAAGAAGGCGTAAAAATGAACTCTGAAAACTACACCAAGTTCCTGGAGCAAAACTTTATTCCATGGTACAAGTAAAAACCTGCTAGTTTCCGGAAGTACTTTGTTTACATGCAGGATAAAGCACCAGGTCATGCTTCAAAGTTCACAAAAGAGTGGCTGGCCAAGAAAAACTTCAAGGACAACCGGCTGATGACTTGGCCTCCTGCTTCGCCAGATCGAAACCCAATAGAGAACTTTTAGGCAATTCTGAAACAAGAGTTATACGCCAATGGCCGACAGTGTTCCTCTAAGGACCGCCTCTGGAGAACAATATTAAGCACAAGCAATAAAATTGACTCCAATACTATTAAGAATCTTACATCCTCTGTTGATTCCAGGCTGGTTAAAGTCTTACAGAATACAGGTGGATATACCAACATGTGAAGTGAACTATTTATTTCAATATTTTTGAATATTGTATAATATTTTGTTATAGTAATTATGAAAGACATTGTTATGAAATACTTGGTGATATAAAAATAAATTTCACTTTTATGTTTGTTTGAAATTTCTTCATTTTCGTTTGACTTGCGTAATAATCTGGAACACTGAAATTCCAATAAATACGATTTTTGTTTTGGAAAATATGGTACAAAAAAAAAAAAAAACTGCCAAATAATATTACAAACACGTATTTGCAATAGAAAAAAAAATTTAAATTGAGTAACAATCAGCGAAAACATTTTTCAGATAAAGCAAACTCAAATTTGCATAATGATTTGGAACACATAGTATTATTTCTTTTAATGCATAATTTGTGTAATACATACACTTAGGCACTCCCAAAAAGCGAAGCCGAGCCTGGGTTTGCTTATCAGTGCCTTTCCTTTCACTCACTGATTTCCGCATTCATTTGTATCACCTGTCTTGTTAATTTCATTATCCGTTTAACGAGTTCTTGTTCTGTCAAGCTTCTGATTTCAGTGTTTGCTTAACAAGCTTTTATTTGTCTGCCTGCTTACCTGAGTTAGATTTATTCATTTATATTGTGTGCGAGTCGGAGTGGTGTATGAGCCTTTTTTTTTCTTTAGGGGTTTGAGGGTTCGTGGGGGGGGGGGGTTATTTTGCTATTCATAATGAATCTTTTTTGGCTCCTGCCCCTCAGGAGCTATAGAAATGGGTTCCTTCCGTCCGTCCGTCAGTCCATCTCACCGTCTGTCCGTCACACTTTGGTTTCCGGACATTTACTTGCCGTGCGCTGAAGCTGGGGCTTTCAAACTTGGTATGCTGGCTCACTACTATGAGTGCTAGGATAAGTTTGTGTGTGAGTGACCTTGACCTACTTTTCAAGGTCACAGAGGCAAAACTGTATATTAGGTTTCCGGACATTTACTTGCCATGTGCTTTCAGACTTGCTATGTTTGTTCTATATTGGAGTATTATGAAATGGTGTTTTTGGTGGGCGCATCTGGACCCATGTGGTCTCTTTATGTATTTTTTGGGCTTGTATTGCTGCTTGTCATCATGAAAGTCAACAATACATAACAGCCAATCAGCATTATCTTAGCAATGTGGCAACCTGATTGGGTTTCCTGTTTAGGCATGTACGAATGCAAGACATTATTTATTTTATTTTTTTCACGGCATTTGACAGATGCCCTCATTCAGAGTGACTTACATTTATTTATTTTTTTTTTTTTTTTTAATGCAATTAAGGGTTAAGGGCCATGCTCAACTGCCCAACAGCAGAAGCTTGATGGTACCGTGGATCGAACCTCCAACCATTAGATCAGTAAGCCAGAGGCTTAACCACTGAGCCACCACAGCCCACAGGACAGACATAGGACAACCATTCAAGCCATCTTTCATGACTATGGTGCTCCGTGCAGGACAGTAACTGATGGCTATTTATGCGACTTGAAGCCAGTGGAGGTTCAGTGTGTTCCGTCATACAAAAATTTATAGTTCAGCATAACCCATAGGAGAGGAAATATTTTTTCTTCTATCAAAATGGATTTTTAAGAATATCCCGTCTCATGTGTAAATGCATCTGCAAATAAATTATGAATAACATAATCATATCATATCATATTTTTGTTGCAGAAAATTGAACGCTTTCCGGCAGGGTGAGACTGCTCCTTTAGGGGAACCCTCACTATTACCCAAGTGATATTTTACCATAAATTAGAAATGATTCCAAAGTGTTTTAATAACAACATGGAAGTTTTGTACTATTATTAATTTAGTCAGAATGTGTTTTTGTCTGTAATTGGACAAACCTGACTACTATGATGAGAAATCCTCATTTCATAACTATTTATACCACACTGAGGTTCAATTCTAAAGTCTGATTGATTAGAAGGGCTTAATTATTTTCTCTTACATCAGCTATGACAGAAGCAGGTGTCATATCCTATACCCAACATTTCACAAAGACTTCCCAGTACCCCAACAGCCTACAAACATGGCCGCCATGGACGATAACTCCTTCCCCTCTATGATCAGCTTCCCCTGATTAATAGCACCACCTTTCCCTCAACAACTCACAAAATGACATGGACTCATTTCCCCCACACTTCCTTGCAAAGCGGTTCAGCTCTCTAATCTGTTTATGCCAAGTCATTATATATTGTTGGCACTTTGGCTCTGATCTGGTTACCTGGTTTTGTCTTAGCTTTAGCCATCGATATTCTGTTTGCTCATCGCCTGATCGTTGCCTCTGTCACGTTAACGATCTCTGTCTTCTTTTTTTTTTTTATTTGTCCGCCTTGAGCTGTTACTTTTATTAAAGAAAATCACTCATTCATTTGCTGAACCACTGAATCCTACTAGGGTCTCGTGGAGGCAGGTGCCTATCTCAGCCAGCACTGGGCGAAGATGGGATACACTCTGAACAGTTCGGAGGGTAAAAGACGCACATCCATTCACACTCGCACCTAGAGCTAATTTAGAACAGCCAGTTAGCCTATTGTGCATGTGTTTGGACTGTAGGAGGAAATTGGAGTACCCAGAGGAAACCTACACAAGCACTGGGAAGAAAATGCAAACGCCACACGGAAATGTCCTCAACTCGAACCCAGGACCTTCTTGCTGTGAGGCGGATGTGCTAACCACTACTCCAACAAAGAAAATCATATAATGAGTTGTTTTTCTTATCATTCATGGAAGGGATGTGTAGTGCCAAGTGTGTTGTGACAGTCAGGACGTTTTATTATTGTGCAATGAAAGGAAGAGGTGCGGGTGAGAGAATATAAAGGTGAATAAGAACTTGCTTGTTCTGACTATGTTATGGGAAAAAGAGATGTGGTGCTACTGGCAAATCCTCCATGTGTCTTGGAAGGAAAAGAAAACCAACACTTGGGTGTTAGACCAGATCGGCTTCAGAAAAACATCTTGAAGCGAAAACTTCAATTCTTCGGTTATCTGTGTCGTTGATGAGGGGTAGAGAGCGCTATCATCACCGGCAAAGTGAACGGCAAAAGGAAGAGAGGCCAGACCCCGATTTCATGGATCAGGGACATCAGAGTCAACAGGCATGAGTCTGGCAGCAGTTCATTCTAGGGCCAACAGGAAGAGGTGGCGACAGATTGTGATGATGACAGCATCGCAGGTGTACGACAACTGACATAGAGAGAGAGAGAGAGAGAGAGGAAAAATATAACACATATAAGCACCGGCCTGAGGAGCAAGTAGACTTGGGTGTAAAAGCCCAACAGAATATATATATATATATATATATATATATATATATATATGATATATGAGAGAAATAAAAAGACTACAATTTCATCCCGACAAGCCTGTGTCGTGGTTGCCCACTCATCAGGGGATTTATTAAGAACCTTCGTTTCCACAGTTTATATACAGTCAGTATCATTTACATGGTATACTTTAATTTATGCAGTGTGAAATCTGACAGAAATCTAATTTGGTTTAGGTGTTGCTTAGGAGGGCTTTGTTTCTGTGGCGGCAGGAAGGCACGAGTTAAGAACTTTTCTTTGAGGCAGACGTTGCATCTTTTGCTTGAGCCTCAAGGACAGCAGCATTGAACACTTCATTTCCTGGTGCGTCCTGTCATCGCACTCACCGTATAACAGCTCAAGCAAAAGATGCAACCTCTTTTTTTTGCCTCAAAGAAAAGTTCTTAATCATATGCCAACCCGAACTATCCACACTCAACAAGCGTAACGAACTCGTGTCTTCCTGCTGCTACAGAAACAAAGCCCTCCTAAGCAACACCTAAACCATTAGGTTAGAACTGAGAGTTCACGCTGCATAAAATAAAGTATACCATGAAAATGATACTGACTGTATATAAACTGTGGTAACGAAGGTTCTTAATAAATCCCGTGAAGAGTGGGCAACCACGAAACAGGCTTGTCGGGATAAAACGGTTGTCCTTTATTTTTCTCACATACCATATATTTCGCT
>JBCNYH010000010.1:22322438-22336533 GCA_039654325.1 Tandanus tandanus
TAGATATTTGAAATTTTTCTTTATTGAGACTTTTATCTTTATCTTTATCTTTATCTTTTTTTTTTTTACTTGGTATGGAGCAACTGTGTGCACACAACTTCCTCCGGGATCAATAAAGTATTCTGATTCTGGTTCTGATACTCACTTATTTGCCGAACTGCCTAATTATACTAGCATTGCGGGGAGGCTAGAAAGCTGTGTATATTCTGAACAGCTCGCCAGACCATCGCCAGGACAACACACAACACACAACACACCATTTATGCTCACACTCTCACCTAGGGGCAGTGCATGAAGCGTTGCGGGTGGGATGTCCCAGGGTGATCTGTGACATCATCACAGAGTGCAAGGGTCACACATACTGGCAGGAAATCGTGACAAAGAGACAGACAGACAGACAGCGACACGCAGTCCAACACCCGGTAGTCACTAAGTGATCTATTCCATTACATAAGACATCCCATAATACTATAAATACTATTACTACTAATACTACTACTACTACTGATAATAATAATAATAATAATAATATTTATTCATTCATGTTTTTTACTTACCAAACTGTTTAATCCTAGTCAGGTTGCATGGAGGCTGGAGCCTATCTTAGCCTTCTCTCTAGGTGAAGGCGGGACACACCCTGAACAGCTCACCAGTCCACCAGAACACATACATACACAACACACTCACACCGACGGGCAATTTTGAACAGCCAGTTGTCTTTGGACTGTGGGAGGAAACCGGAGTACCTGGAGGAAACCTACACAAGCATAGCAGAACTCGAGGACCTTCTTGCCGTGACCTGAATGTGCCAACCACACGTGTGGTGTTTGCATGTTCTCCTCGTGCTTGCGTGGGTTTCCTCTGGGTACTCCGGTTTCCTCCCACAGTCCAAAAACAGGCACAGTAGGCTAATTGGCGGTTCCATGGATATCTGAGGTCCCTCACAAACATTTTTCCCTTTTTGATTTTTAATGCCAACACATTGTGTTTGTATATGAACAGTTTAGCATGTCACTTTCCTTAGCAACAACCTCTTTGGAAACGAGGGCTTAGATAGGCTGAAATGACACCGTTGGGCTTTTTCGTAATTACTGTTTATCTATCAAAGAAAAGACTTGTATGAGATGTGTGATAAAACCTTGACCTGCCTGTGTAAACTGTTTTCAGTTTGTTTGCTGGCGTGAAAGGGGAATTCAGCCGAGAGCATGCACTCAGACAGCGTTTAAATCTCCGCAGGCGCATGAACGCTCCTCTGATTGCTATTTATATTCCTATGAAAGTATACACTACAAAGAAGTAGGACAGGGGAGCGAGGGGTGTAATGAGAGTGGGAAAGTTTGAACAGAGAATAAAGTTTAGACAAGACTGATGCTATGCTGTAATCTAACTTTCCGACGTGTCTTTATTCTTTCACATGTTTTTACTGTATATCAAGGGCCTAGACTCGATACACATTTCCACTCTTTAATTACACGACTGGGATGAAGAAATTCTTTCTTCTGTGCATGTATGGATGTGCGTGTGTGTGCCTGTTTTCGTGACAACAATGACCTTTTGCCCTCCCTACCAAACCCAAAAGGGAGAACCATGTGTAACACTGAAACTGGTTCTGTAGCTTCAGTTTTTGTTTTGGCATGGATGTCTTTAGAGTGCTCGCCAAATCCTTTTCACCACACTCGCATGCCATCCTGTTCCAATCTGATATATACTTAATTTCTCCCCTCTCACTCTTCTACCAGATTCACCCGCTCTCTCGAAAATACATTTACTCCGGTCCATGACATGATAAGCATGGTGTTTACACCCAGACATAAATTTCATTCTCTTATTGTTATTATTTACATAGCTTTAGTTCACTGGAAGTTCACGAAAATTTCATTCTGAAGGTCACTGAAAGTTCATGATCTCATTTTCTCTGCTGATATCAGTGGGGGGGGGGGACATCTACAGATATGATTTCATCGTGACAGAAACATTTGTTACACGTTAATAATCAGACATGACAATGATAGCTTTTTTTTTTTTTTTTCAACTGTTTGTAGGCACTGAAGTTATTTATATAAATGTGTCCTGTGAAGTCCGTGTTTAGTTTTAATAATTTCTTTTTTAAGAAATAATTAATTATTACAGGGCAGTGGTGGCCCGGTAGTAGGGTGCTGGCTTATTGATCCAAAGGTTGGGGGTTCAAGCCTCACTATCACCATGTTGTCACTGCTGCCCGCAGTGCAGCTAACTGGGTTATCAAAGGCCAACCATGTCTCTCACTGTCTGTGGTGAGAGGCATGTAAAAGAACCATCGCCGCCGTTCGTAAAGAGGAGGCCATTGGATTGCCGTCAGCGTGTTACCGCCCTGCGATGGCCTGGCGAGCTGTCCAGGGTGTACTCTGCCCTTACTCAGAGTCGGCTGAGATGGGCGCTAGCCTCCCCGCAAACCTTATCAGGATTAATGAAAGAGTGGTTCAGGGAGCATGACGAATCATTTTCACATATGTATCGGCACCCCAGAGTCCTGACCTTAACCCTATTGAAAGTGTTCGGGATGTGCTGGAGAAGACTTTATGGAGTGGTTTAGTTTTTCCCTCATCAATTCAAGACGTCGGTGAGAAATGAACCTGACACTGGATGGAAATAAAATGTTATGTTGCTTAAGTTTGCTGAAACAATGGTATGATGATTACGTGCTGTAAGCAAGGATAAAGGCAGAAAAAGAACATATTTGTGTGTGCAAATTTATTTTTGGCTGGGCAGTGTAATACTGTTGTATTTATAGAGAGAGATTTCTGGGATTTCTCTGTACAGACCGAGCAAATAAGATCAATACGTTGTTTATTATATGGGATTTTAAAATGGTGGCCTTTTTTTTATTATTAATTTCAGGTGCTGTTGATTTTTTCATTCCAGCTGGGGTACTATCTTCAAACTGCCCCCTTCAGGATTTGGTAGATTTTGGACTTTTTTTCCCTTCGCGTGACGAGTAAGAGCTTTCAGACGAGTAGTGAATACTTCACAGGACTTTGTAAATTATTTGTGCCTTAGAATATTTCCTGTTGTGAGTGTGAATGGTTGTGTGTGTGTGTTGGCCCTGCGATGGTCTGATGAGCTGTTCAGGGTGTACCACCCTCGCCCAGAGCGGCTGAGCTGGGTGCCAGCCTCCCCGCGACCCTAATTAGGATTATGCAGTTCAGAAAATGAATGAATGAATGAATGAATTTCTCTTTAAGAAAACGCTGTTCTAGAAGATATTAAAGATCATAGCGCACAATGCAGCTAGCTACTAGATAACTTGCTGGTTGGATACACACCGGTCCATGCAAAATTCCTTGCCCATGCATTACCCAATCAGATTGCACATATCGTCACCATATAAAATCACAATAATAAAAGATTTGATTAGATTACAAGCACTTCATGCTTGCAAGATTTTATTTTTCAGATGGGATTTTCTTGCATAAATAAAAATATTTTTTTCCACACACTTTATTCACGTAGCCACACATGGAAAACTTTTTGATCACATGTGAAATCATTGTGATTTTTTTTCAATCAGGTCACTGAAAGTCCACAGAGTTCTCCTTTTGTCTGCTGATATCAATGTCAACCATATACAGCGTGTGTTCTACTCAATTACCTTTCACTTGTCAGGCAGAACATTATGCTGTTGGAGACTTAATGGGCTAAATGATTAGTTTTAATCAGTGTTAACAGACAGCTACGACGCTGAAGGACCTGTCTCGTCCTGCGGCTTTCAAACGTATTGGTTGTGTAATGCGAGTCCCCTTGGTTACAGACTATTTTGACGTTAGACTTCAGTGTAAACAAATCGGCAGATATGGGCCACAGCCTTTTTTTTATTAGTGCGTACCGAGGTATGTGTGTGCAAACCTTCGCTCTAAAGACTATGAACCACACCCGAATAAACCTAACTCTAAGGGATGAATACAAACGCAATAAAGGGATTTCTCACTTTCAGATCCACTGTAAGCGATAAATAGGTTGGCTTGAGGGAATTCCAAGCAGCCGACTCATTGTTATTCACGTGCCTTGCCTGTGTCTCCTACTGTGCTATGGCACGCAAGCTCACCTTGTTCCTTTGCCTGTTGTGGAAACTAGAGCATGAACTGATTACCTAAGACCTACAAGCTCTTCTGTATAGATCCAGCTAGGAAAAAGAAAAACAGCCTGCATTCGGTCTGTTGACATCGAAACGCTAGTGACTAATGTTTATGTCTCCAGGGGCAGTTCTTAAGAATATTTCACCTCTTCCCCAGCAATGGCGTGTGCGTTAAGCCATCTGTTAATATAAGCATTATAGACAGCAAATAGCTGGAGATTATAAGGATGAAGGATATTAAATAGTGGAGTTGAGTAAACTGCATTCCTATTGTCCTGTAAATATGCCATCAGGCTTTACGCAAAGGAGACGAATGCTTTCAGTCTATCCATCATACACACGAAAATTACTCTTCTTCTTCTCTGTATTATTATTTCTTTATTCTTTTCTTACACAAAGTTGACTTTGCTGCAACAGTCGCAACAGTAATAGTGAAAAAAAGAACATAATTTTGCAGACACCCGTATCCAGTGACTTGCATTTTTTATTTTATTTTATTTATTTTTTTTGCATGCCATTTACATAACTGCACAGTTAAGGGTTAAGGCTCTTGCTTAAGGCCCCAACAGTGGCAGCTTTATGATACTTGGGGTTTGACCCGGCCCTCATTCCAAATTAATTGAATTGCCCTGGTATAGAGCTTGGCTTAAACCCCACAATAATTGATACAGTTAGAGCATATACGTATGTTTTGATTCCTTGATTTATCACCACCTGTTTTGCCGCAACTATTTAGAAACCTGTGTAAACTGTGAGGAATTTTTCTGTGTTCTATCTTTTCACATATTTCCCGGCAGCAGCTGCAGCCACATCTCAAAATTACTTCAGGAGTTTGTCTAGTTATTATTATATACATACTACTATTCCCAAGGTCGCCATTCTGTCACAAGGCTACTCTAAAGATTTGCCTCCAGATTTAAAACAAATGATTTGCTTTTTTTAAACAGTAGGCGATGAAGGAATGCAGTAATAGAAATCCCCACCCTAGTCAAGATAGTCTTGACATTTCTACTCTTACATTGTACGTTCAGCGTAAAATAACATCTTTGTTAGTCAGGTAATTGTTAAAAGTGCTCAAAGCAAATAACATCTCTACCCTATTCACACGAACACAGATTGATTGACTAATTAGGTAACTACTGTACCTGTACATCCACATATTGTGTTTCAAAGATAGCCAACACCTCAGCGAATAAAGAACACAAAATAAACACCTTGGGAACTGGTAAAGCTGGTAAAGACATCAGACATTTTATCTTCTTATTATTTTCCCCTAATGTTTCAGTGAAAATAATTGGTCATAATTTCCATAATTGGGTCTTTTAAATATTGACCTACTACTGTTCACATGCGGTTTGATCATTACAGAGGATCATTACAGAGGAGCAAGAATTTTGGGGTGGGTCTTTCTCTGGATCAGGTGTTATATAGCAAAATGGTCCTCAGGGCTAACATAATATCTAGGGATGTTATTGTTTTCAAACATCAGTGTTACATCATTTGATATGATATTTCAGCCATACTTGGATCATGGTTGATGTCAACACATC
This sequence comes from Tandanus tandanus, assembly GCA_039654325.1. Lineage (NCBI taxonomy): Eukaryota > Metazoa > Chordata > Actinopteri > Siluriformes > Plotosidae > Tandanus > Tandanus tandanus. Next base: position 22,328,100 of record JBCNYH010000010.1, read on the forward strand.
CTATGCGATTATTTACAACAGCATTACTGTACAAACTGATTGAAGACAGGCTCCAAAGTGTAAAAAAGTGTAGTCATAGTTTACAAGGCCATGAGGTCTGTGAATCAGTGGAGATGGAGATGAATGCGAGTAAATGAAACTGCTGGTTATTTCTGTTTAACCACAAAATATGGTTATTATCTTTGAAAGGTAACAGCCTAGTAGAGGTCAAAACTGTATATACATGGCTAGAAAACTGACTAACAAAAGAGAAGACAACAAAAGGAGGAAAACAAGATAATGAGAAATGAAAGCTGGAGAGCATCAAAGCAAGAAACAAAGTCAGTGTACGAATCACAGGAAATTAATTTTTAAAAATATTGACAAACAGATGTATACCTATACTTTCATGACAAATGATATTGAACATTTGTGAACCATGATTTCCGTTTACCATTTGCCATTGTAAATTAAGTTTTTATGACAGAGCCATCAGCATGAAGAGCAGAGCGGCAGGTTACCATGGCAAAATGTTACTGTAACCTCCAGAACACTAGGTGGCACTGTTGAAAATAAGTAACAAGTACTACAGATACTGGAAAAAAACAGATGAGGAGCCAGAGTTAGGATTGGAGTCAGAATAAGGGATCAAACAGGGAGAAGAACAAAAGTAAAGGGAGCAAAGGGTATGTCTGATCCAAGAGTAGGAGTAGAGCCTGAAACTGTAACATCAGGGGAAGCAAAGACTATGACTGGATTATGAGCAGGAGCAAAGCCTGAAAATTGTACCAACAGCAGGCACAAATAATACTACTGAACCAAGAGCAGCGAGGAGACTGAAACTGTACCAACAGGTAGCACAAAGACTACAACTTCCTCCAGAGCAGGAGCAGTGACTAAGACTGGACCAAAAGCAAATGTAAAGAGTTAGCTTAAACCAGGAGCAGGAACTGAGATATGACCAAGAGCAGGGGCAGAGACTAAGACTGGACCAAGAGCAAATGCAGAGATTAAGCTTGAACCAGGAGCAGGGTCTAAAACATGACCAAGAGCAGGGGCAGGGACTAAGAGTGGACCAAGAGTAAATGCAGAGAGTAAGCTTGAAACAGGAAGAGCACCTAAGATACGACTAAGAGCAGGGACAGGGACTAAGACTGGACCAAGAGCAAATGCAGAGAGTAAGCTTGAACCAGGAACAGCAACTGCGATACGACCAAGAGCAGGGGCAGAGACTATGAATGGACCAAGAGCAAATGCAGAGAGTAAGCTTGAACCAGGAGCAGGGACTGAGATATGACCAAGAGCAGGGGCAGAGAATAAGACTGGACCAAGAACAAATGCAGAGAGTAAGCTTGAACCAGGAGCAGGGACTAAGACACGACCAAGAGCAGGGGCAGAGACTAAGACTGGACCAAGAGCAAATGCAGAGAGTAAGCTTGAACCAGGAACAGCAACTGAGATACGACCAAGAGCAGGGGCAGAGACTAAGAATGGACCAAGAGCAAATGCAGAGAGTAAGCTTGAACCAGAAGCAGGGAATGAGATACGACCAAGAGCAGGGGAAGGGACTAGGACTGGACCAAGAGGAAATGCAGAGAGTTAGCTTGAACCAGGAGCAGGAACTGAGATATGACCAAGAGCAGGGGCAGGGACTTAGACTGGACCAAGAGCAAATGCAGTGAGTAAGCTTGAACCAGGAGCATGGACTGAGATACGTCCAAGACCAGTAGCAGGGACTAAGACTAAGAGTGGACCAAGAGCGGGGACAGACCCTGAGACAGAATCAAGAGTTGGCACAGGGACTAAGACAGGGCCAGGAGCAGGGACTAAGACAGGACCGAGAGCAGGCACTTAGACAGGGCCAGGAGTGGGGCCTGAAACTGAGACAACCCTGATGGATAAAGCAGACCCAATGAATGAATGGATTTACATGGTACATGCTTGATGCTTTCTCAGCTTAGCTGGATGATTAACAAAGAAGTAACTGCACTAGCTACTTATATACATTTACCAGTGATCTGTGCTACTTTCTCCAAATCTATAGATGCCGAATGAGTGCACATATATGAGAGAATTACATACGTTGCAAGGTTTTTTTTTTTTTGATTGTTTGTTTGTTTGTTTTTTGCCTCTAACAGTGATTGGAGATTACCTGCAATTAGGATATAAAGCCATTCACAACAACTTATCCTCACAATTACATAGCCAGTTAGCCTAATGTGCATGTCTCAGGAGCACCCTAAGGAAATCCAGCAAGCATGAGGAGAACATGCAAACTCCTCCCAGAAGTTCCCCTTCAGTTACGAGGCTCAAACCCAGGACCTTCTTGTTGTGAGGCGGACATGCTAACCACTACACCACCATACACTGTGGCACTTATGTGTATTAGAATTGAATATTTGCTTGAATTTAGTAAAGAATGTGACTTTTAATCGGTTTTAGCTTCTACTAAAATATAAAATATATGAGGAGCTGATGTCATGTATGTAGCGTGTGTGTGTGTGTGTGTGTGTGTGTGTGTGTGTGTGTGTGTGTGTGTGTGTTTGATTGTTTTCACAGCTGAGATGAGTCGAGCAACACTTTTTTCCACACCTCTCCACAGCTGGTCTCTCCTCTCACGCCATGAAGTAGCTTTCAGCACTCAGCCTCCTCTTGTTCTCCATCTCTTCACTCCTCCCTCCACTGTACTTCTCTCTCTTCCTGTAATCTGTCCAACATTTCTCCCTTCACTTCTGTCTTCTTCCTCGGCTTCTCTTCTCTGTGTGTTCCTGTCAACTGGTTCATTGTTTTCTATTTTTTTTCTTTATCATTTCATTCCTTGTTTTTTTCCCCACTTTTTTATCTTGATGGTTTTTTGAAACCCATGATAAAAGAATCATTAACATTTACACTGTAGTTTTTATTCATTTATGTCAGCTAGATTTAACGTCGTACAACGACACAAACCAAGTTATGTCATGGCACTACAGACTGTGAAATGTCAGCAAATGTATAATTTTATTGTGAGCCATACTGTGCAACATGGATCCAGTAACCTTGGGTTTGTCATCAAGTTTGATATATGTAGACTGCACGGTCTACCTTTGAAGTTATCTCACAGTGTCACAGGACCACCATTTTGAAACCCCAACCAAAGATATCACCACATTTCTTTTATGTTGTGAAGGTTATGGGCAGTGGTGGTTTGATGGCACCACATTGACCCCAACTTCCCAACAAGTAGGGATATACAAACAAAATAATCTGATCTTTTGACTGTGCCTTGCCACCCATAATTGATTGTTCTCAGTTAAACTTTCAAGCATGGGGAAGCTTTAGTAATAGCTGTGCTAATCAAAATGACATCTGATCAAAGGTGGAAGCCAATCAGCTTGCTGTGCAATGGAGACGGTGATTAGTTTCACCTGATTGAGCTAACAAGTATTTTTAAGGAGTAGATGATCTTTTAACCATCCCGGTGATTCTATGTATTTATTATAGAAACAATTGTGTACCCTTCAGTGCTTCATTTCTGCACCTTATCAAATTAACTATTAGCTAATAACCAAGTAGCTGATAGGCTTTACATGTTTGAACACTTTTCTCGTGTAGCCCTCTGTATAGCTACAGGGGCCCATAGTGTTGAAATAGCACAAATTTGTTGCTTCTTTTGTTTTAGATCACGTTGTTTCATTTCTGTTAGCCAAAAAAGTGCACTTCTGTTCACATAAAGAACAACAATGTACTTCTGAGGGGATATGTACCTGTAAGTACAGGTATGTTCTTGTCCTGTATCTCTATTTTTGAGAATATGTTATATATTTCTTGCAATTATATATATAAATTGCATCAGGTTACAAAACAGCCAAATGGGAATTATTTTTATTTATTTATTTTTTTTTTATGTTTTTTATTTTTTGTAGCCACTGTGCAGTACCAGTAATAAGTTTAGACACACCCATTCATTTTCTATTAGAAGTTAAAATCTTTAACTGGTTCTGCGTATGCAACAAATAAAAGACGTCCTCTTCGTCTATTATAGCAGCTACAGCCATCATATTCCACCAACTTCTCTTTTTTTTTTCCTTTAAAAGCTGAATTTGAAATTTAAAAAAAAAAAATCTTGTTTGTTCAGGTTTTATCTCTGATGCTTACCCAGCACTTGCACTGAAGACTCCTTCCATTAATGTGGACTGCACATCTTTTAAAAGAAACCTTTACTAAATCAACAATCACTCCTGTGAACGAATCGTTACTATAGAAATGATAATCTGTTTGAATAAACAGTAAGACTGTGAGTCGGGGCTGTGTTAAGGTGAATAACTCAAGAATTATGTGGACCTGTGATATAAAGTTATGATGTTGTTTGTGTACAACTTACACGTCCATTTTAAAACTTTATTGTATGAGTAATATGATGGGGGGGGGTGGGGGGGTGTGATGGGGGTTAGCACAAGTATGAGCTACAAGCTTATTGGTGGTTAGCATTTATCTCATTGTAGGTCTTGTTTATGTTCTGAAGGTTCGGTTTGCATGCTTTTTGTTTATGGAGTATTTATCATCAGAATGAATGACACAAACCTGCTGAGTAAGGTGTGGCTTAGTAAATTGTGCTTTTATTGCTTTACATAACCAGTTTATCTTAACCCGGGCTGCACAAGAGCTAAAATCAATACATTGCATTACTTAGCGTAAAAGGAATAAGGTGACTAATTGGCATGATGGATCGCTAATTTGGATTTGTGACAGGCCCCTGGTGGAATCAAAGAGGAAATAAGTGAGAACTGACACAAAGGGCGAGATAGATTATTTTTACATTCCAATAAAGCCGGGTTAATGATTATGGATCAGTTTTCTCAGCAGGCGCTGTAATGTCTCGCAGCAGACTGAGGTTTGATTAATTGTGATTTTCATTAATGTGCTCACATTTGAAACTAGGGCAGAGGTTCGGAGAAAGTTACCGACCTGAGACGGCATGGTTTTTGTTTTTATTCATGTGAAAACCTAGTTTAAGGTGCCTTTAGGGTCTTTTTATGGTTGGAGTTTGTTTTGACACCATCACTCCGTATCAACCGGTAACAAGGAGAGCATATGGGAATGAAAAATGCACTAAATATGGGAGCGGGAGAAAAAAGTGCTGAGCTTTAATGACAGGGGATATTTGTAAGTGTGTGTGTGTGTGTGTGTGTGTGCGTGTGTGAGTGTGTATGTGTGCTAGCCATAGAGATGAAGCAAGAGGGAGTGTTTGTGTGTGTTTAGGAGTGTGTAACAGTGTGTGTGTGTTTCTTCTAACACCCTGGGGTGGCGGTAAACAGCCGGAGAGTGTCTGAGCATGCATTGCGTGCAGTGGTAGCTCCGCCCTTCTGGCAGGCTATGCCAACCACAACCACCTACGGGTGAGTCGCGTCCTCCATGACCTTGTGACCTCTTGCCTTGGCCTGTGCCATTACCTGGCTCCTGATACTGCCTGTTCTCTCACACACCTTGCTTTATTGTGCAACGTCAACAACCCAGCGAACGAGCCTGGATCGGCCAATGAACTCTGTGACAGCTAAACCCGGGGCAGGAGTTGAAATAAAGTGCACAAGGGCTTCCATAATCATCCGGAGACAAAGACATGCCCCGGGATGGCTGCCAGCACAATGTACCTGTGAAGAAAGGAAGAGAAGGCAGGGAGACATTCAGAGCATTCTATCCATTATATACAATGAGAGCAATTAGGTATCAAGATAAACATTTTGTAAGGGAACAATGAGGTCAGTCGATTAACATACATGCACACAAGAACATAAACACATAATTAAAGCATTAATCATGGACTGCACCCATTAGCGGAAATATAGCTAAGATTAGCGCCCAGCTGTTTCAACAAAGATGAGATGTTTGTTATGAAACAATCCGTGTATGTGATGTGCCAGAGGAAATGAATGTGCAGTGATGACCACGATATTCTGACTCAGTAAATTCGAGAACATATTGTGATTATGTAAATTATGTGGTTTTTTTACCTTAAAGCAGGAAAAATCTACAATCCCTCACCCATGTAACATAAAACTGCATGTTCTTTACTCATGCGACAGTACCAAACGATTAGGTTTAAAATTAAAGCATGTGGTGTTTTTATTACGCTGAATATCGCTTACCCTCAATGTGTGCATTGTCCTGGCCATGTACAAAAGGCGGGGCTTTTAACCTTTGTGAAAATGGTGGATGAAATGCAGGAGACACACACACACACAAGGAAAATGAGGAAAATTAAAAAAAAAAAGTATAATTTATTTAAAAGGAGACAAGCAAAAATTTTAGCAGGTGATAGCAAGTAATTTTTGTCTCTCACTCACTCTCATCACTCATTCATTTTCCGAACAGCTTAATCCTAATTAGGGTTGCGGGAAGGCTGGATCCTAGCTCAGCCGACTCTGGGCGAAGGTGGGGTACACCCTGAACATCTCGTCAGACAATTACAGGGCCCACACACACTTACAACCATTCACACTCACACCAATGGGCAAAATGGAACAGCCAATTAGCCTAACATGTGTGTCTTTGGACTGTGGGAGGAAACCGGAGTACCCGGAGGAAACCCACACATGCACGTGGAGAACATGCAAACTCCACACAGAAACGCCCGAGCCCGGGACTCAAATCCAGGACCTTCTTGCAGTGAGGCAGACGTGCTAACCACTACGCCACTGTGCCACCCTCCAAAAAACAAAAGTTGTATCTGATGAGTAAAATGATGCCAAGGGTGTCTGGGTTCAGCCTTAGAGAGAGGGTGAGGAGCTCAGACATCTCTCGTTCCACTGCAACGTCCCTTCCAGTGTGCAAGTCAACCGCAGGAATAAAAGTAAGGAATTGTTCTCTTTTTTGTTTGTTTTGTTTTATTATTTTATATTTGTCCTCCATATGTTTTTCTTACTGCTAGCTTTGCTTTCACGTGTCATAAAAACGTGTCGTTTTTATACCCGAGATTATGTTTTTGCTGCTGCATTAGCATAGTTAAGTGGTGTGGTCGGACTTACGACAAAATCCGACCTACACTGAGACGTAGGAGGGGAAGTCAAGGACTCACTGTATACAGGGGGGTGTGAGTCACTATGTGCAACTCAGTCTGGGCTAGAAAGAAATCAGCCCCAGCCTCAATTCTCCCATTTCCATATCATTCAATGTGTTTCTCTTGTATGCTTTGATGGAGCTGCTGATCTCGATTCTACAAACATCCACATTGTTAACAGAGAAAATGAAAGTTTATGTCTTTGATTTCTTTTAATCCTTAACCCATCCTTCTGTTAGGACTCCACCGTCTCATCCTGCTCCTCAGCGTAAGTCACATCCCTCCTGTTTTCTGTCTCGGTCAGTTCCACATTGTGTTTTTAAATACGGAGAGCGAGAGAGAAGAGTAGTGGTATGTGTACCGTGTTCACTGCTCTAAACAAGCTCTTACTCACAGGACCACACAGTCTGACCACCCCCTACCCCCCACCCCTGCTCTCACGGCTGGCCAAACAAAGTTCGGAAAACGGCCCGAGCACACAGTCGTGCTCCTCTGACTCCACATCCTGAACAAGTCTCCAGAGCCTTTGTTGTCTTGTCTTGTTTCTTCTGACCTGATTTTGCGAAACAAAAAAGAAATACCAGTTATATAATATTAAAGAATGCTCTTCAGAAAGAAAAGGGAGCACACTAAATCTCAAAGCAGGCCATTCCGAGACACTTCCTTTGTTGTGTTTGTTTATTAACTTATTTCTATATTTATTTTATGAATACAGTGTGGAATAATTTTCATATGCAGTTTGCTGTGGGGTTTTTTTAGCTCCCGCCCCTTCCGTCCGTCTGTCCGTCACATTTTAGTTTCCGGACATTTACTTGCCGCGTGCTGAAGTTGGGGCTTTCAACCTTGCCATACTTGTTCTATATTGGCATATTATGAAATGGTCCTTTAGGCGGGAGCATCTGGACCCCTGTGGTCTATTGTTTTTAATCGAAATATACCGAACACAGCAGCGTCACAAAAACAGGTGAGTAGACAGCCTTCAAGACTGCAAAGTTCCAAAATATTATGGGTAGATGCTCTCTATAAGGGCAACATCCCAAAAACAGGCAAGTAGGTAAACTCCATGAGGGCAACTCATTTGCTGAACCGCTTCGTGGGTTACGGGGAGGCTGGAGCCTGTCTAACACCACACACCATCACAGGGTAGCACACACACAACCTACTCACACTCACACCTAGGGGCACTAGGGGACTGGAGGACCCGGAGAAAACCCATTCAAGTATGGGAAGAACATGCAAACTCCACATAGACACACCCTCACTGAGTCTGGGACTTGAACCCAGGACCTTCTTGCTGTGAGGCGGACATGCTAACCCCTCCACCACCGTGCCACCCAGTCTGTTTGATAGATAGATGGATGGATGGATGGATGGATGGATGGATGGATGGATGGATGGATGGATGGATGGATGGATGGATGG
>JBCNYH010000010.1:22336633-22346633 GCA_039654325.1 Tandanus tandanus
GTGTGTGTGTGTGTGTGTGTGTGTGTGTGTGTGTGTGTGTGTGTGCGTGCGTGCGTGTGTGCGTGCGTGCGTGCGTGCGTGTGTGTGTGTGTGTGTGTGTGTTTGTGTGTTAGGTAACAATTAGTCTGGACTTTGCTGGAGATGTCAAAAATCTTATGGCTCTTATGGTCAAATGTTTTATTTTCCCCCATCATGTGATTGTTAAATTGCATGTGAAGATGCATTTAGAATGTGAACCAAGTAAACACAAGTGAGGACATGTAAATATGTGATCACGTGTGAAAATGAGGTAATTATATGAAAATAAAACACACAAAGTGCATACAAACACATAGCACAGCTTTAATACATAACCATAATGCATTTAAATGCACTTTCATTCAAAATTGTATTAAATTTTACTGAACTATTCATACCTGATGCTTATGCGAGTTTAAAGATAAATAATTAAATAAATAAACAAATAAGTAAATAAATAAATATTTGTACTTTTATGGAAAAAAAAGCCTTATACTTAGCATTTGTTTGAGTGTTGAAAAAAAAATGGACGTAGACATTGCAAAGATTCTTACTCTGTAATACTGGGGATTAGTATATCTTATAGATAGATCATAGATGGATGGATTGATTGATTGATAGATGGAAAGGATGTAGGGTTTTCTGATGGTCCCATTACAGTCATTCTGTTCATGTGTTATTTTGTGTGTTCTTTAAATATATGCAGTATTTGTGATCTCTGTTTCCTGTATGGCTGGCTGGCAGCCCATGGGGGAAAGCGTGACAAATAAGTGGAAGTGGAGCCTGACACAATGGCTAGTGGCACGAGAAGGTGAGGCAAAGTTCCCTTCACCCTTTCTTCACCCTGGGAGGGTATCAGCGACAGAGCCACGTCAGGTTCAACCCTAAATATGGGGAGCCAGCAGACCTCATTAGGCTGTCCTGAAATTCAAGTCACTGCCATATCAACTCCTTTGCAACAATTATTTAGGACTTACAGTTGTGGTATAACCAAGTGGACTGCATGTTGGACTGAAATGAAGTTTCTCTTATATGGTTTGTATTTTATGGATTCACCAAAATAAGGATGGGTTTCCTTTTTGAGCCTGGATCCTCTCAAGGTTTCTTCCTCGTGTCAACTGAGGGAGTTTTTCCTTGCCACTGTCGCCGCGGGCTTGCTCATTAGGGACGTGTAGGGGGTTGTAGAAAAATCTTTGAATTCCTTTTTAAATTACTTTTACTGTGTAATGCTGCTTTGCGACAACGTCAATTGTAAAAAACGCTATACAAATAAAACTGAATTGAATTGAATTGAATTTCAGCATGAGCAAAAAGTTAAACTTACAAATCAACCTAAATCAAATGATTTGAAAATATAAACAGTTAAATAAGTAAGCAGTACTAGAAGTACTTTAACTATTCAGTCATTCATTTGTTTTTTTTTTGTTTGTTTTTTTGTTTGTTTGTTTGTTATGCAGCCAACAGGAATACCATAGCAAGTACTTTGCAACACTCTAGCAACCACTTCTGACACCACATCAACCGCTTTGCAACATCCTTGCAACAACTTTTGAGACCATAGCAACTGCCTAGCACAACCCCAGCAACACTGGCACCACTCAAGCAACACACCTTGAATACCACCTGAGTTGAACAGCAACACACTAAAACATCTAAGAATATCATAGCAACAACTTAGATACCATGAAGAATACTATGGTGCCACCCTATCACCATCCTAGCAACCACCTAGCCACACAGTAGGAACCACCTTAAATACTATAGCAACGCACTAGAAACCACAGAGAATACGGTAGTGCCACCCTTTCACCAGCCTAACACCTGTCTAGAAAAACGTAGCAACCACCTATCAACAGATTAGGAAGCACCTTGAATACCATAGCAACACTGTTGAAATCTCTAAGAATACTATAGTACCAACCTAGCAACCACTAGCAATAAGCAACCACCAGAATAATGTAGCAACTACCTAGCAACACACTAGGAACCACCAAGAATACTATAGAAACACACTACAGACCATAAAGAAGACAATAGTAACATAATAGGAACCATCAAGAATACCCTAGCAACACACTAGAAACCACTGAGGATATGCCACCCTAACACCAACCAAACAATCATATAAAATAACACAGTAACTGCCTAGCAACACACAAGGAACCACTGAGAAAACTATAAGAACACACTTAGAAACCACTAAGAATACCACAGCAACACACTAGGAGCCAACAAGAATACTAGAGAAACACACTTCAAGCCATTAAGAAGACCATAGCAACACAGTCGAAACCACCATGAATACCATTGCAACACACTAGAAACCACAAAGAATACTATAGTAACACACTAGAGACCACTGAGAATATGTAACACCAACCTAGCAATCACCTAATATAACATAGAAACTGCATGGCAACACACTGGAGCCACTGAGAGTACTATAGAATCACATTGGAAACCACTAAGAATATCACAGCAACATAATAGAAACCACCAAGAATACCATAGTGCTACCCTAGCACGAACCTAACAACCATTAACCACCAGCAACCACAAAAATGATGTAGCAACTACCTAGAAACACACTAGGAACCACCAAGAATACTAGAGAAACACATTTAGAAACCACTAGGAATACCATAGTAACACATTAGAAACCAACAAGAACACCATAGTGCTACCCTTGCACCAACCTACCATCTCTAGCCACTAGCAACCTCCAGAATAATGAAGCAACTACCTAGCAACACACTAGGAACCAGCAAGAATACTATAGAAACACACGAGAAACCACTAAGAATACTATAGCAACACACTAGGAACCACCAAGGATACTATAGAAACACATTAAAAACCATTAAAAAATACCTTAGCAACATATATGAACCGCCATGAATAACACAACAAAATACTAGAAACCACAAAGAATATACCAACACACTAGGATCCACCAAGAATACCATAGCAACACATAAAAGACCACTGAGAATATGCCACCCTAACACCAAACTAGCAACCACCAAAAATAATACAGAAACCACCTAGCAACACACTACGAACCACTGAAAATACCATACCAGCCATTTCTGCTACCAGCAGACTCTGAAACACTCAAACCTATCCTTCTTTTACTAACAACCCTGCCACAATTAAAGATCTCACAAAAAGCACACTATTTCTTCATTATAATGTTTGATGTTATATTAAATGTTACATGTGAAACTCTTGAGATCCATCCTCATGATTTTTTGCACTGCATTGCTGCCATGTGGTTGGCTAATTAGATAAGGGCATTAGCATGCAGGTGTACAGGTGTTCTTATTAAATGTTTTTGTGTGATATCTTTGTTGTAGGTAAATGTATTCTAGTCACAGTGTACACTTTCTGTAGAGTGAATGCTCAGCTTGTGTGAAGTATCTTAGACAGTACTAGGCTTGTGGTCCCTAAACAACATTGCGATTTCGTGCAAACAGACTGTGCTGCTCGTATGGAACAGGCGCTAGCTGAAATTCCATCTTGGTCACAAAAAATCTTGCTCCCATAAAGTCATCAGGTCATTAACTGCATTGTTTATGGAACTCTGCTGCACTGTGTCTTCCTCAAACAGCCATGTGGCTCCCTGAGGTAGTTAGGCTAAGTGGCGTGTTTATGCTAACTAACTAGCCCCATGATGTTCAGCCACTTAACAAGGTCGTGAACGGGCTTGGGTGCCAGATCAAGCCGAGAAACATCCCATGCAGCTTTCATGCAGTTATCAGACTAACCCCATCACACCATGAAAGTGGCCCAGATCCCAGGAGGAAGCCTCTCCTCACTTATCAAAGCTCTCACTGCCTTGCGCAATTAGCTGACTAAATATCTATGAGGCCACCACATGCTTGGGTGGTCCCCAGCTCAGCCTGTCTAATAACGCTATGGCCATTCCCAGAACAAGTGGAAATGGTACATGCAAATGCTCCATTTAAAATGAAAGAAAGGACGGGGTTAGATGCGATGAAACCGATAAAATCCATCAATGTTATGTGTGTAGCAACGTCATCCAAATGTTGTCAAGGGAGGGACTGTAATAGGAGGTAAGTGTAATTACGGGGTTGAGCCCATTGCCAAAGCAATAAGAGAGAGAGGGAGTCTGACTAGAGCACAGAACTGATTGACATCAGTAAACACTGTCCGAAATGTGGAAAATCTCCAGAACATCTCAGCCTCAGGTCTTGGGCTGCTCTGTGGTGGAGCTATCTAAGACCTCATATATATATATATATATATATATATATAAACAAAGACTACAGGGAACTTGTTCACCACAAAAGAGCTTTAGATATATTTATACAGTTGTGGAATTGTTGATTCTGATTGGTTAGAAGGAGGTGATCAAGTTTCTGTCACAGCAGCTCTAATGATAGTGTTGGATGTAATTCAAACACGAGTTTATATGAATTCGCTCGCTCTAATATCGTTATGATGTCGATAGTAATGGTGGATGTGTGGAGATTTGGTGGTGCAGTGGCTAATCACAATTACCCCATAGCAAAAGGTTCTGGGTTTGGAACTGGCAGTTGACTGGGTTCCTTTCTGTGTGGAATTGCATGTGGTCCCACATGTTCTGCCTGTGCAGCTTTTCTTCTGTGTACTCCAGTTTCCTCCCACAGTCTAATGAGAAGCACATTAGGCCAACTTGCTGCTTTAAATTGCTTCTAGGTATGGATATGAATGTACATGATGGTCTCTCACAACAGACTGGAGATTTGTTCAGGGTGTCGCCCACCATTGTCAACTGGGATAGGCTCAATCTCACCCTTGACCTAAAAGGCATAAGCAGGATGGGTGAATGGATGGTTGTGTGGATGGTTGGATGGATGGATTGGAGTAACAGACATTGCACAAGATTAAATATAAACGAAAATAAATAAAAGTAGGACATACTATCCATTCATCCATCCATTATTGGTACGACTTATCCATCAGGGTTGATGATGGGAGGACAGATGGATGGATGGCAGAGTGTTCATGAAGAGGTTATTTTGTAAAATTTTCTGTAATGGGGTGAATATGTATATAACATTTATAGAAGGAGTCAATAACTTGATTTGTGGACAATGTACAATATTAAATGTAACTGCAAATGGATTAAAAAAAATTGTACATACCAACTATCTGTCCATCCATCCATCCATTCATTCTTGGTACTGCTCATCCATCAGGGTTGTTGGCAAAGCTGGAGCAAATGATGGGAAAGAATGGATGGATGGATGGATGGATGGATGGATGAATGGATGGTTGAAATCTCCAGAACATCTCAGCCTCAGGTCTCGGGCTGCTCTGTGGTAGAGCCATCTAAGATCATATATATAATCTAGAAAAGCACTCAGAGACCGCAGACCTCTACCAAGGCCGCAAGAAATATTTAAAAATTCCCTGCATCCAGACAATAATCTGGATCGCTGCCAAAATTTAACCAATTTTTCTTTGTCTTATTTCTGACTCATCCTGAAAATTTCATCAGAATCCATTCATAACTTTTGAAGTAATGTTGCTAACAGACAGACAAACAAACAAACCAACCAACAAACAAACAAACAAAAACACCAACGACAGTGAAAACATAACCTCCTTGGCGGAGGTAACAAAGACTACAGGGAACTTTTTCACCACGAAAAAGCTTTAGATATATTTTACAGATGTGAATTCTAGATTCCTAAGTAGGTTTTCAACTTGTTCCTCTGGGGAAGCCTTTAAGTATTCTATGTAGAACTCTATAGCATGCCCGGTGATGGCCTGGCGAGCTGTCCAGGGTGTACTCTGCCCTCAGCTGAGATGGACGCCAGCCTCCCGGCCACCCTAATCAAGATTAGGCATTTCAGAAAATGAATGAATGAATTCTATAGCAGAGATCTTCCATTTCCAATGTTCCTGTGTGGAGTTCTCTTGGTCTTGGTGCATGGGTTTTCTCTGGGTACTCGGATTTCCTCTCACCATGACATGCACATTAGTCTAAGTGGCTGTTCCAAAATGTCCTTGGGTGTCAGTGTGAATGGGTGTGTGTGTGTGTTGCCCTGAGATGGTCTGGCAAGCTCGTCAGGGTGTACCCCGCCTTCGCCCAGTGTCAGCTCAGATAGTCTCCAGCCTCCCCGTGACCCTAATAGGATTACGTGTAGGATGATTTGTAGGAGCTCAGTATTTCTTGTAGACTCAGGTTATCAGAATATCGCACGTTCTTTCATTTTCCCTCAAAATATACAAAGCAATGTTTTCCTAGTAAAGCTAAGTTCCTATAGTCTCCCTGACAGCCTACTACAAGTCAGAAACAGAGACCTCTTTCAGGCTCACAGCCCTCTCCGAACCTTCTCCTCTTGACTCTATGGTGGAGTTCAAAACTTGTCCCTCTCAGTTATGGTAGTTTCCAGAAGTATGCTGTTTCAGCTGAGGGTGTCTGCACAGCAGGTCTTGTTCTTCAAGTACCTTTAATCTGTTTTTGTATCTCAGGGTTGTAGATCCATTCTGGCTCCAGATAGAGTTCAATCACAACATTGTTTTGGAAAGCTCTTCTGCTACGTTTCTTTTTTGGATCATATGTACTATATATAACTGCCGTAACATTACACGGGGAAGCTGTGGGAGTCGTTCATCTCTGAATGGGGGAATTCATTTATGGTAGTATTGTTATTCTTATTGAGTTTTTTTTTTTTCTACAATAGACCTAACCTCAGGTGGCACAGTAGTGTAATGATTAACACGTTCATCTCAGAGCAAGAAGGTCCTGGGTGCAAATCCAATGCTTGGAGGTTTCTTTGGGGGCAGCCATAGCATAATGGTTAGAGAAGTGGCTTTGGGACCGAAAGGTCGCTGGTTCGATTCCTAAACCAGCAGGAAAAATGTGTAGCGGGGGGGGGAGCTGCACCTTCTCTTCCTCCGCATTCATGGCTGAAGTGCCCTTGAGCAAGGCACCTTACCCCCAGCTGCTCTCTGACCCCCCAATGTGTGTGGCAGCCCACTGCTCCAAGTGTGTGCTAGCCCACTGCTCCAAGTGTGTGCTCACTGTTTACGTGTGTGTGCTCACTTTGGATGGGTTAAATGCAGAGGCAATAATTTCCCTTGTGGGATTAATACAGTATATCAAAATCTAAATATTTCTGTGTGGAGCTTGCATGCACCGTGCTTGCGTGGGTTCTCTCCAGGTACTCTGGTCAAAATTGTTTACATTAGTCTAATTGGCTGCTCTAAATTGCCCCAAGTGTGGGTATGAATGGTTGTGTGTGTGTGTGTGTGTGTGTGTTTTGTTCAGAGTGTACAGTGTAGGCTGAGACAGGCTCCAGCCTCCCTGCAACCGGAGTAAGCGGTTTGGCAAAAAAAAGTTACTTTTTTGAGAAGTAACATATTGACAAACATACTGTAGCATTGTCATTGACAAACATGGCTAGCCTTCAGGGTGAAAACACTGCTGAGAGTTTAACATACAGTAGGTCTTGTCAACATAACTAGGCCTATATTTCATTGTTGATGAATTCTCGAATTCACTTGGTCCACAATTTGGTTTGATTCACTATTTATTATATAAATGGTGGAGTAATTTGTTATTCTGATGGTTGTTCCGACTACAAAACGAGTCAAAAGTTTATGTTAATGATTCAATTAAAATCTGTTATTGTTTTTAACTTACAGCAACTTTTAATGGTGGATGCTCAACGTAAATGAAAAAAGTTCATTCATTTTCTAAGCCGCTTAATCCTAATTAAGGTCGCAGGGAAGCTGGCACCCATCTCAGCCAACTCTGTGCGAGGGCAGGGTACACCTGAGACAGCTCTCCAGGCCATTGCAGGATCAACACCCATACAACCATTCACATTCACACTCACACCTAGGGGTGATTTGGAACAGTCAGTCAGCCTACTGAGCATGTTTTTGAACTGTGGGAGGAAACCAGTGTACCCGGAGGAAACCCACACAAGGACAGGGAGAACATGCAAACTAAACCCAAGCCCGGGAATCGAATCCATGTGAGGCAGACGTGCTAACGACTGCACCACCGTGCCGCCCTGGAAAAAAAGTTAAATGTTAAAATTCATTCATTCATTCCCTGAACTGCTTAATCCTATTAGGGTTGCAGGGAGGCTACCTCAGCCAGCTCTGGGCGAAGGCATGGTACACTCTCAACTGCTTGCCAGTCCATTACAGGAGCAACAGAAACACAACCATTCACACTTACACTCACACCTAGGGGCAATTTAGCCTTGTGTGTTTGTCTTTGGACTGTGGAAGGAAACCGGAGTACCCAGAGGAAGCCCGCACACCCATGGGGAGAAAATAGATGACTTATTTCTGAAAGGAGTCTCGAGTGCTGGCACTTTCTGATAATCTTGTGGAAAAAGAAAAGATTTCTCCACAACAGTCAGAGGAAAAGCTGTAACTCTAAATTGTCTCAGTCACATCACATGCTGCAGTTTTACGTCTCATTAATTGAAAACGAGAGGCTGGTGATGGAATGACATTGCAACGTAAACCTTCTGACATATTAAATGTAACTATAAAGGGATAATTAGTACAAAGCGTCATTGCTAATTCAATAAATCGGCAACTGCTGTGGTATTAAAGGGATAAAAGAACTCTGTGATGTCCTGTTATAATAAAATAATCATCTGTGGTAAGAGTAACATGGTACCAGTGACGCCGCTTCATCGCTCCACCGTATCCTTGATTATTTTCTCTAATTGTTAATAACAGTCCTTCGTTAAGTGTTTTATTTTTTTATTTTAATTCATATTGGAGCTGAGAGAAGGTTTTTGGATCACATGTTCCAGTACTTTCATATGATGAAATGATTTTTTTTTCTTGGTTTCTGGCATCAACCATATTTAGCTAGCATAACCATGCTAGTCAATCAGTGCCAAACTACCAATTATGGGTCCTTTAGCGAGAGCCTTAACCCTCAATTCTAAACGATTTTAGATAAAAGTGTCTGCCAGATAAATAAACATAACGTAAATGTCACATAAAAAGGAGAATGTGGAAGCCTGTCATCACTGTGTACATTCGAGAACATTCCGGCTCTTTATTCTTGCCGGTTCTTCGTAACAGCATGAGGCACCGTGATTCCACATCCTGATTTTATCTTGCATGACATGAACGTTCTCTGTTCTACGTTTCACATTGGCGCCCGTGGTGGTGGTGGAGGTGGAGGAGGTGGAGGGGTTGTTCTCACTGCTCCATTTCCTGTCCTCTACACCCACACTAATTAGACATTTGGGTGGCCCTGTTTATTGACTTTGTTGAAAAGCGGCAGGTTATATTAACATTTGCGCTGCGCGTTCTCAGCAGTGCAGCGTTACACGGCTCTTCCCCAGAGAGTCGTCCAGAGGCCGAGGAGAAGGCGGAGGAGGAGGAGGCGGTGTGACGGCAAAGAGCCGCTCTGCATACAGTCTCTACGATCGCCGGCTGCCCCTCAGCTCTGAATAAGCAGCAGGCACATGTGCACAAGTGTTATTTTCGGTGACATCCTGCACGGGTCTGTAACCATCCAGAGAGGCTTTGAAATCTGTTCTCACTTGATTAAAAGTCTTCCTCGAAATGTCGACAGAGTTCTGATGATTTTCTGGGAGTTGGTTTTAATCATGTCTCTCCACAACTGACGATGATTGAAGAGCATCGGTTTGAAAATGTTAGGAAACTATAAATAATTCCATCTTACATTACCGTAAACAAATACCAAAATTCCAGCCTCGCCATTTTGATAAAACCTTTAGCGGAGGTTAGCATTTACAAAAATATAAGAAAAAAATGAAATAAGATATGATTGTGCTAAAGTATAAATAATAATAGCAACATAAAAATTAATCGTACACTGTTTTTAACATATAATAAGCAAAAGGATCTTTTAAAACACAAAAATGATGTGTGTGATTTTCACGTATTATTTATTATATTAATAAATTATTATAGTCTATATTCGTTTTAATATTTAGAAAAATTGGCGTTTATATTAATT
>JBCNYH010000010.1:22391953-22417161 GCA_039654325.1 Tandanus tandanus
AGTCGGCTGAGATGGGCGCCAGCCTCCCCGCGACCCTAATTAGGAATAAGCGGTTCAGAAAATGAATGAATGAATAAGTAAATTATATATTAATAGAGGTGTATGTTTAGGCAGAGGAACACTTGTGGTTAAAACCATGCCCAGGGTTCTTAGCATAGTGGGAGCACCAACGGCTCCCAAGTCCAAGCAGGATACATCCCCACATTATGTAAATGATATACAGTATACTATTATGTACTTCCTTTGTTCTCACATACACCTCAATGTCTTTTATACTGTTTGGTAATGTATCTGCTGATTCCTCTGAAAGAATTCCCTTGGTTTAACCTTAACGATGGAAATCCAACACAATTGCTCTGGTTTCTCAGAAGTGCTATGAGAACACTGTGAGTCCAACTCTTGTTGCTTTACGTCATTAAGCTCACTTTGTTTATCTGGATTGAGGAAATGATTCCTAACAAACCATAAAAAAAACAACTGAAAGACCTCTTCATCTTTATAATAAAAAAAAGCATGATAATACATTGAGACGGTTGCTCATAATCTGGATTGTTCTCCAATGTGTTTGATTCAGGTATGTCGTAGAAGGAACAGCGCCGTAATGTGCGGAGAGACATGTTTACAGTTCTGGGAGTGAGAAGCGTTACTCTAAGGTTCACCTTTCGAGGCCTATTCTACCATGAACAGTATAAAGTAATGAAACTCAGAGTCGCTTTCCCTTCCCTAAAGCCTTCTAAATAACTTGCTGAGAGACTGTCTAGGGCTTAGCTGCCTGGAAGAAACCTAACCAATGCAAACGATAAATAAAAACGATAGAGTAGTGGCTTTTCAAGCTTAAATTTCGGATGTTTTGGGGGTGTTGTTTTTTTTTTTTTGTTTTTTTTTTAAATGACAGACTAAACCTCAGGGTTTTACAGTGCAATGTGATGTTACTCATTATTCGATAATTCATTTCTCTAACCTCTTTATCCTACCTGGGTCCGTGTCCCGGTCCGTTGCAATGCAAAGACACACACACACACACAACCATTCACACTCACACCTAGGAGTAATTTGGAACGGCCAGTTGGCCTAATGTGGCCTAAAGGAAACACAAGCTCAGGGAGAAGATGCAAACTCCACACAGATATGTCCTCGCCGAGCTTGGGACTCGAACCCATGCCATTCTTGCTTTGAGGCAGACGTGCTAACTGTGCAGGCCAGCCACTCATCATGCTAGCCTTTATAAATGTATTTATTTGTTTTGTTTGTTTGGCTGTTTACTTGCTTGCTTTTTTACACACCGGTTTTCTGGGTTCGCTTCAATAATATTTGACTTCAAATCAATTCTTATAATAATGATTGATTTTAATTGTTGGACCAATCATTGCCTTTTATAGCAATCCAGATCATTCAGCCTTTAAAGCCTTATTCATTAAAGCCTTAGTGGTTATATACTGTATTAGTTAATAAATAATTAGTTACTTTGAAACTAGTAGGTTAGTACGTCCGCCTCACAGCAAGAAGGTCCTGGGTTAGATTCCCGAGATCAGGCGTTTCTGTGTGGAGTTTGCATGTTCTCTCCATGCTTGCAATGGGTTTCCTAGGGGTACTCCGGTTACCTCCAACAGTCCAAAAACATGCACAGTAGGCTAATTGGCTGTTCCAAATCACCTCTTGGTGTGAGAGTGAGTGTGAATGGTTGTGTGTGAGTTGGCCATGCAATGGTCTGGTGAGCTGTCCAGGGTGCTCCCGCGCTCGCCCAGAGTCGGCTGAGATGGGCGCCAGCCTCCCCGTGACCCTATTTAGGATTAAATGGTTTAGAAAATTAATAAATTAATTAAATAATGGATTCAATTAATTAAAATATGAAAATTAATTGTATTGTGTTTATGGCTGCTGTAGATGTTATTAAACCAAAACACAATAGTCACCCATACCATGTTGTATTATCGTCATAAAATCAGTAAGGCCAGAGTCTTACCCAACTGTCTGAATAACGTCTAGACTCTTGTATTTTTGGTGAATTGAAAGTATCGCACTAATCTGTGCAGTTCACCTGAAGCGTGAAACATGTTGCCACATTCTCAGAATGGAAAAATATGGTCATCGTCAATCATTAGAGAAATCAAATCTAGTCGTCTATTTATAGCTTATTCAGGGTTGAAGCCACGATATTCAACTTCAAATCATCCAGTAGAGTTTCTATAGAAGATAGAAAACCAAAACTAGAAAGTAAAAATCCACTGAGACCATCAGCAGCACTGGATATGATCAGAAAATCAAGTATACAGTAATCACTGGTACTACCTCATGCCAGACCTACAGCATCTCGGTTCACTCTCAGATCCTCATCGAGTGCTCAGAAACACGATTTTAAGGAACATACACAGTAAAGGTTAATAAAGGTCTTGCTGTTTGTTTAATAAAACATTTATTAAAGATTCAGTCACTGGGTGTAATTATATATGTAATACACCTGTATTAACCTCAATTACTTATAACACGTTATTTCTTTCCAATAAATCTAATAAATCCTAATTCTCTTAAATCTTTAGGTAACATCAAGTAACGACTGATTTCACATTAATATTTCCTCTTTAATGATTTGCATGACTATGTAATAAAGTGTTTATTGCACATAATCACAGCTAATTATACAATTATTACTCATTTGTACTAAATTTCTAGATACATAGTAACACGGATCCTTTTAAATGACGAATGCATAATTAATAAACCTTTAATAAACAAATAAACAGGGGCGTTTCTATGTGGAGTTTGCATGTTCTTCCCACACTTGTGTGGGTTTCCTCCAGGTACTCTGGTTTCCTCCAACAGACCAAAGACGTGCACATTAGGTGTGAGTGTGAGTTTGAATAAGTGTTTGTTGGCCCTGTGATGGCAAGAAGGAAGTAGAATTTCCGTGGGCTCCCGAGTGGCGCATCGATGAGGTGCGTGACTATCAACCACAAGTTTGAATCCGGGTTGATACTGCAGCCATCCTCGTCCGGGAGTCCATGGGAGCTAACTACCCGATCTCATGGGAGGGATGGCATACACTCCCCTGTCAATCACAGCAGTCACCAGCCAATCCATGGGCATCTGTGAGCTCATTCGTATGAGAGGTTAAGGGTGCTGGGCTCATGAGTGAGAGGTCATGGGTTCGAATCCCCGGTGGACCCCAGTGCAAGGTCTTAACCAGAAGTGTGCCCCTGTCCACCCAGTAGTATAAATGGGTACCAATAAAATTATTGGGAAGGTAACCTGCGGTGGACCAGCGTCCCATCCAGGAGGCGTTGAACTCCTGTTCGCTTCACGCTCCAGAAACCAGGGATAAGCTCCGCCTCCGGTGAGCCACTAGCCTCGGATGTCAAAAGCCCAACAGACTTACCTTACTGTAATACCTTTAAAGCAACTGTAACCGAGACGGCTGGGACCACGCCAAGCTTTTACCATCACCGGGCAAGAAAACATCGACTGCAGGCCTGTTGGCCTTACAAATAGATTAAAGTTTAAAATAAATATATTTTTAACGTGATTACTAGACAAGTGTTTCTGTTCGAATACTTCTACAGCTTATATACTGATCATACAACTTAATACCCAATGCATAACTGATTGGAGAGTAGGTGGTACGGTGGTGTTGTGGTTAGCATGTCCACCTCACAGCCAAAAGGTCCTGGGTTCGAGTCCCAGGGCGTTTCTGTGTGGAGTTTGCATGTGGGTTTCCTCCGGGTACTCTGGTTTCCTCCCACAGTCCAAAGACATGCACAGTAGGCTAATTGGATGTTCCAGATGGGCCCTAGGTGCAATAGAATGTGAATGCTTTTGTGTGTGTGTGTATTGGCCCCGTGATGGTCCTGTGAGCTGCTCAGGGTGTACCCCATTTTCACCCAGGGATGGCTGAGATAGGCTCCAACCGCCCTATGAGCCTAATAGGACGAACGACTGTGGAGTCATAATCTAGCAGCTGTAAGGTAATTTAAAACCTTTTTTTCATTCTGGCTCCAGTGTTGCTCCTTTCTAAAAGTCAGTTCAAAACCTCGTGTTCTGTTCCTGAGTATATTCTGTACATCGATTTATAGCTTACTAATATTCCAAAATAGGCGGTACGGTGGCGCAGTGGTTAGCACGTTCGCCTCACAGCAAGAAGGTCCTGGGTTCGATTCCCGGGCTCAGGGCGGTTCTGTGTGGAGTTTGCATGTTCACCTTGCTTGCATGGCGCCTCGTCCCTCAACGAAGTAATGAAACCCAGTGAAACTTTCTCTTCCCTAAATATTTCTGAGCAATGTCAGTACTGTTAAAAAAAAACCTGTCTCTATCTAAAGTGCACTATCTGCATCCAGACCTGGTATTTATAAAGTTTATATCACTGGCTTCATCGTCTGTGTCTGTCCTGAACCAGTGAATTTTCCTGAAAAGATCAGAAACATATAAAGAGCATATAAGAAGAATTATAGTAGAATTAAACGATTAGAACTATTCTAAACCTGTGTAATTCTATTCTACTCAGTGCATATGTTCGAGTGTCATTTAAAGACTCCCTGTGTGTTCAGCCTCACTGTAGTTCTCCAACTGTCTCCGGCCGTGTGACCACAGTGAACAGGTCGTCCAATAGAACGAGCCCAGGTCTGCGGCAGGTTACCGTGGAGACACAGAAAGAGGTTGTGGGAATGTGGATGTGAAACACCTGGCTGGTCAGCAGGTTCGCCATTTTAAATATGGACATTCAGTTTCACACAGAGGTCGTGGGCGCGATATCACGCTGCTGTTGCTTTACTGTTAGTTACGGGGGGAGGGGCAGGGTCCAGTATGGTATGGAGTATAACAATTTAAAGCATCATAGTACTGATGAATTAATATTATAATCCAATAACTAGTGTCATGTTCTTTATTAGGGGCCGTGGTGGCTCGGTGGTAGGGTGCTGGATTACTGATCCCAAGGTCGGGGGTTCAAGCCCCACTATCAACGGATTGTCCCCCCCAGTGCAGCTAACTGGGTTATCAAACATCACTGTCTGTGGTGAGGGGCATGAAAAAGAACCATTGCTGACTTTCGAAAAGGGTAGGCTGCATAGCCGTCAGCATGTTTCTGCCCTGCGATGGCCTGGCGAGCTGTCCAGGGTGTACCCTGCCCTCGCCCAGAGGTGGCTGAGATGGGCACCAGCCTCCCCATGACCCTAATTAGGATTAAGAGCTTCAGAAAATGAATGAATGATCTTTAATATTGTTCTACACAAGTCAGATGGTTGTTTGTTTCTCATTCCTGAATATTTAATAGTAAAGTACACAAGATTTAATCTGGATCATTAACATGCACACATTAATATATATATATATATATGAGATAGACCTTTATTATTTGCTCAGTAATACATTAATAGAAAAAATGTAAAAGAAAAGAATATATTATTATATAATTATAATTATATTATATCACAAAAATATATACACACACTATATACACATTTCCAATATACAGACCAGATGGGATAAATGGTCGTGTAATTTATTATTATAATATCAGTTTAATTTATAGGTTGAATTGTTATTTTATTTATTTGAATCTATTCTTATTTTATTTTCATTTATACAATAAATTTTTTTATTTTAGCATTAAACTTATACTTTACCATCCAGCAATTTTATTCCATGACTATTATCTTTTTTTTTTTTTTTTAAGATAAAGTCATGAGCGTAAAAGAAAGCCGTTATCTTCACTGAGCTGCTTTCATTAAAGCTCATTAAAATGGTTATTAGAAATTCTAACTAATCTCATATTAGATTATTATTATTATTATTATTATTATTATTATTATTATTATTATTATTAATATTATTATTATTATTATTATTATTATTATTATACATTTCAGCATTAAAATGCAAAATTTGTGGTGGCATGGTGGGGCAATGGTTAACATGTCTGCCTCACAGCAAGAAGGTCCCAAGTTCGATTCCCGGGCTCGGAGCGTTTCTGTGTGGAGTTTGCATGTTTTCCTTGTAATTGCATGGGTTTCCTCCGGGTACTCCGGTTTCCTCCCTAAGTCCAAAAACATGCACAGGAGGCTTATTGACTGTTCCAAATCGCCCCTAGGTGTGAGAGTGAGTGTGAATGTTTGTGTGTGTGTGTGTTGGCCCTGCATTGTACCCCACCCTGGGCGCCGGCCTCCCCGTGACCCGATTGGGATTAAGAGGCTTACAAAACTAATGAATAGATGAATGCAAAATTTGTCTTTCATGAGCCTCCCAGTTTTTATGTTGTTTTGGTTAATCATGTGACGTGTTACTGAAGGTCACAGGATTTTTCCTGCTATTGATTCACTGTAGCATCAGCTACTCTTTAAAAAATGGTACAGTCTGTCTGGTGCATGATTTGAGCTTATTTGGTTGACATACGCACCATGTGATCATGTAATGGTGGATCACAGCATGCTGCAAGAACCTGGATGTCCTGTTCTCTAATCTCCACAAATGACAACCAAAAAAAAAAGTAGCCGAAGTTGCTCGGATGATTTGTTGTGTATCATGTTTTCAAGGAATCATCATCTCTTGGTTGTGAAGCTGTTTGTTTCCACTGAGACGCGTCTCCAAATCTTCGAAATCCCCTGCAGCGTATCTGGCTCAGAGTGAGTTTTTGAGAATGGAAAAACGCCGTCATCAGGCAGATCAGAGTTTGGTAATTATTTATCATCAGCCATCAATCTGAAATCACTGACTTCTTGGCAGTGTTTTTGTAACAGATGATTCGACTGATGGTTTAAATTCTTTGCCTGGGGAATGCAAAGGGAAAGAATTTACAACTTGAGTGACATCATTACATATCAGCTGAACTAAAAGCAAATGAGTGAAGGTGATAAACACAGACACTTCAGGTGCAAAAGCCAACATGTCTGAGAAGCTTCTATTCTGTTTCCGTGAACTTTTGACCCAAATTTAATCTGCAATACGCCCAACATATCCACAGCCGTCCGGTTTCAGCTGCACCAGCATCAGAGAAAGTAAATCAACACCCCTTGACCAATCAGAAGCCAGAACTCTACAGGGCTCCAGATTAAAAAGAGATAATAACTTCTACCCATTGTTTTATCTTCAGCCCTGTGGGATCTTGAAGTGCTGAGAGTTTTCATTCATTTTTGCAGCGGTTGTGAAACCAGTTCTGGTTGTTTTATTGCCGAATGTATTGCATGAAATGTCGACGAGCATGCCCACCATCCTCGTGCCAGGAGGAAGCTATTTTCTGATAACCATTTCCTCTGCTAGTCCATCACGCCGGTGATAACATCAGAGTCAGTGCCGAAAGAGTTTCAAATGAGCAGAATTTGTCAGTGAAGCCACATGACTTAACTGGAATGTAGAAGAAGAATAAAGGATGGTGAGAGATTACAGAATCCTCCGCAGAATTTTCTTAGAATTATGACAGAAGAATTAGAAGAACCACGACTGTTAGATGGGTTCGTTTCTTCTCTCTTGTTGTATGGCTTATCAGACCCGCCGACAGAGGGGCAAAGGGTACAGATGACCCAGTGGTCCATGGCGGCAGGAAGGTGTATCTATGAGGGACTCAGCTTGGACTTTTTAGAATATTTGGTCCGCTGAATGCTTTATCCTTCAAAGGGAAAATCAAAAATCGAGGCACGAGGTCGATCTGAGTCTGGATCTGACTCTGAATCAACTCCCTGCAGGAAGTGAATTGAACACATATAGTTTTGTAGATATAAGCTGCTAAAGTGAGCCAATGGACAAAGCTATAGTTCTGCAAAAATGTTGTCTGTTATGGGAATTTTTTACACACACAAAACAAAAAATCTAGAAGCCAGGATAGTAAAATAAACAAAATCAAAACACACAAAAAAAAAAACATATTACAAGAAAAAAAAAAAAAAAAAAAGAAAAATATGAGCCCAACATCAAGCCTTTATCGTAAGCAGTTGTGAAGATAAGAATGTTTCCATAGCAACCAAAGCCACTGTTTCTCAAAGCCTGTCCAAAGACCTTTCATATGAACCTAATATCACTGAACAAGCCTCTGCCCTAAGTCATTGTAAAGATAAAACTTAAGTGCACAAATGTTATTTCGAGGGCATTCTGACAGACAGAGACACAAAGTCCGGACCCTGAGAGTTCCGCTAAGTGGTCTGTTAATCACATGGGACATCCAACAACAAGTTCTAGCTAGTTAGGCTATTAGCTGGATCTGTGTTTAGGGGATTGCTGTGCACTCACTGACGGTTTGTTGACCATTTGGCATTACCGTAGTCCTAACCAATGATGATGCATTTTTACGCGGATGTTTTCAACCGTACATGCCTCCTCAGTTTTTTTTTGTTTTTTTTTTTCAGTTTTAATGCTATATGAAACAAGACAGCGGCACGGTTGCGCAGCAGTTAGCATGTCCGCCTCACAGCAAGAAAGTCCCGGGTTCGATTCCAGAGCGTGGGACGTTTCTGTGTGGAATTTGCATGTTTCCCCCAGTGCTTGTGTGGGTTTCCTCCGGGTACTCCGGTTTCCTCTGACAGTCCAAGAAACATGCACAGTAGGCTAATTGGCTGTTCCAAATTACCCCTAGGTGTGAGTGAGAATGTGAATGGTTGTGTGAGTGTTGGGCCTGTGATGCCCTGGTGAGATGTCCATGGTGTACTCTGCCATCACCCCGAGTCGGCTGAGATGGGCGCCAGCCTTCCCTCGAATCAATGGTATAAAATTCGCCCTGATTCCGAGTCAACCAATGAACGAATACTGTAAGTGTACAAAAGGTTAGAGATACATATCCATCCATCCTTCCATCCATTTGCTGAATAGTTTCATCCCACTAGGGCCACGGGAAGGCTAGAGTCTGTTTCAGCCAACATTGGGAACACCCTGAACAGTTCACCAGTCCATCGCAGGGCAACACACACAATCATTTACACTCACACTCTTACCTTGGGAACAGCCAATTAGCCTACTGTGCATGTCTTTGGACTCTAGGAGGAAACCAGAGTACCCGGAGGAAACCTATGCAAGCACAGGGAGAACATGCACACACAGGTACTCCACACAGAAACGCCCACATTAGGTTAATTGGCTAATTAGTAATTAAATCACAAGGCTTAAGAGCACCTGAGTGAATCATCACTGGTGTTTAAAAAGAGAAAGTAAACAGGAAAGTCTTTATTATTATTATTTTATTATTATTAATAGTGAACACTGACTACTGGTGTAGCTGATCGCTCGGCTATTCCTGAAGAGATCATTTCCATATAATGTGCATTTGTTGTGTTATGACTGAGTCAAGCTTCAGCACTTAGTCGACTTGTTCTATGTTTGGAGTGTTTGGTGTGAAAATCACTTTCAGGAATGAAATGAATAAACGCATTTCTGTTACACTGGCGAGTTTTGAGAGGTAACAAAATTGGGGATCCACCTCATTAGTGGGTTAAGGTGCTTTCACGCTGAATTATTTTTATTTTTTTTGTGCTGATTTAAGAAAAGAAAAACTCATCATTAATGTTATACCTAGTATCAACTAACTAGCTAGCTAACTAGCTTAGCTTACTCTCCAGACGACGTTTATTAATATCAGTCATCCGGGAACAAAATCAACACCAATATGGGCTATTTGTGCAACTTTTATTTTTACATTTGTTTTGTATTCCTTTACGAAAAAGACCGCTGCGTTTCAACACGTCGTCCTCTATGTTTGTTTTTCTTACTCGTCTTGTCACAACTTGTGATCTGGTTTGTCGTCACCCAACGCTCTATCGGAAAAGTGTCGCTTGTACATAAGTGTACATCAACACTGAGATCCAGAAAGAAAAAGAAAGAAAAAAATCACGGGAGTGGGGGGTTTTTACTCTCATTACGCTAAGGTGAAGCTCGCAGGACAAAAGATGATGTTCGCAAAATTGAGGGTGCGAATTGAGGTTATGTGGCGTTGCGTGACGCATTTCCTGTTTTGATTCATTCATCTTCAGTAAATGATTTATCCCAGTCAGCGCCACGGCATTTCAAATAAAAGGGATAAGTTCATATTTTCATGAGTAGAAGTACATAAAGTCAATAGAAAATATTGTAGGCAAGAGCAAAACTGTAGTATACTAAATAATCCTAGGAGTGGGCGGGACCAATCCAGTTTCCTGTCGAAGTAAGCTGGATTGGCGTCGTCCAAGGTATAAGGCAATTCCAAAGCTGAAAGCTCAATGTTAACGCTAAGTAATGTATTTATATATTTTTAAAAAATGGTCATTTAACTCTGACCTAGGGTTAGCTGTCCGTGATTGCTCGCTCTCTTTCTCTCTCTCTTTCTCTCTCTCTCCCTCTCTCTCTCTCTCTCTCTCTCTCTCTCTGCCATCCTCAGGGAGTTTCTAAACCTCTAATGGTTTTTGGTGACTCAGGAGCTTCGCATCAAGCAGAGTTCTGATAATCAGAATGAGACATCGTCAAAGAAAACAAGTGCTTTCTTTGAAACGCCGTATGTTTGTGTGTTTGTGTTGAGCTGGTGGGTGGGACATCCTGCGTGGGCAGAAAAAAGCCTATAGGGGGCAGACGTTTGGCTTGAAAGACAACATCAAGGAAATAGTAGCACGTTTTAAGGCAGGCACTTCAGCAGGGGGAGGGGGGGAGGCACTTCAGCAGGGGGAGGGGGGGAGGCACTTCAGCAGGGGGAGGGGGGGAGGGGGGTGGCACTTTGGTGACTGTGTGGAGGAATCCCCTAAAAGTGTGTCCTTAAACTCTACACCGTGTTGCTACTTACCAGAAGTGTGACGTCATGCTGCTTAGACTGTAAACATATTAAAGCCAGTAGAGGCTCAGAGGATAAGACCTTAAATGTAGGGTACTGTGAGCTGATACATGCAAGGGGCTAAAAATTAATGCCTTTGAGACATGAGTGCAAACCGTTTGCGCACCCTTAGCATATCCAAGCAACAGGGGTGCATTCTGAGTTAGGTGAATAAGTACTAATGAATTAAACCAAACTTGTCCAGACCTCACTTTGGATCGAACCACTATTCAAGAGTTGTGCTCAGGGGGCGGAGTTTGAGTAGGCATCTTTCAGTCATGTTTGAAATCCATTTTTGGTTTTATAACTGCATTTCGATATAAAGTTATGGAAATATATGTATTTATTACATAACATTAAATACATAAATATGACATTATTAATTACAAAGAAACAAAATCTTCATTCATTCATTCGCCGTTTTATCCTAACAGGGTCGCGGGGAGGTTGGCGCCCATCTCAGCCGACTCTGGTTGAGGGTAGGGTACACCCTGGCCAACACACACAACCGGCAATTAGCCTAACATGCATGTTTTTGGACTGTGGTAGGAAACTGGAGTACCCGGAAGAAACCCATGCAAGCACACAAAAAAAGTGTGGGTGTTAAACGCCATGATGTCCCACACACATGTTCTGAAGTCATGACCTCAATTTAGTGTTTTGTGGCTATTAAGTTCTAAAGAAACAGACAGACTTTATTAGTCACACAAATTAGAGTATGGTGAAAATCTTTTCTGTTCCTCCCCTATGCCAGGAAGTCGGGGTCAAAGCCTTGATACGCCGTCTCTAGAGCAGGTAGGGTTAAAGATCCATGTTGTTGGGTCAGACAACCTAAAGCCCTGACTTTCTTATCAGTATCCCTTAAAAGTTTCAACCAGCGACTCACGTAACTCCTGAACATGTACAGAAATCACTACAGAACAGGCTGCGCTGGATCACGTGCTATTCCATAAGCTGAATGAAAGTGATCCACAGTGTTGCAGTAAACTGTCAGCAATATGCTAATAATGAGGTTTATTTCACCCTTTGATTTATACATCAGGTGTGTTATCATATTAATCCTAAAAACATTTCCAAAGCCTGACGCATCAGAACACACTTGGTATAAATTAATGTGTTTGACGTTTCGAGGGCGTGCAAACTTTTGCACTTGGGATGTCTGCATGCATTCTTTTTAGTTCCCACCCACAAAGTGGCTTGGGGGCTATAGGAATGGGTGCCACACGTCTCTCCGTCTGTCCTTCTGTCTGTCCGTCTGTCTGTCACACTTTAGTCTCCAGACATTTACTTGCCGTGCACTGAAGCTGGAGCTTTCAAACATGCTATGCTTGTTCACTACTATGAGTGCTAGGATAAGTTTGTGTGTGAGTGACCTTGACCTACTTTTTAAGGTCACAGAGGCACAACTGTATATTAGGTTTCCGGACATTTACTTGCCGCGTGCTGAAGCTGGGGCTTTCAAACTTGCTATGTTTCTACTATATTGGCATATTATGAAATGGTCCTTTCGGCGGGAGCGTCTGGACCCCTGTGGTCTATTTTTTATTTTGTGTTTCAGTAAAAAGACCCTATTATATTTTTTTACATAGGTGTACAGAGACCCATTTTCAGCAACTATCATATTTATGTTCCAATGGTTCAGTCTATTAGCTAGTCCAAGTTTGTCATGTTGAAAGCCTTATTAATTACAAAACCCTTTTGCAATAATGTCAGCACAGCTGAAAACTCCTGTTCTGATTAAATAAGCAAGAAAATTGCTCTTCTTTAGGCTTGTTGTATATCTGGAGAATATCAGCATTTGTTTGATTATAGACTCAAAATGTCCAGAAAAAGGACTTTTCTTCTGAAATTCATCAGTCTATATTAGCTCTGAGAAATGAAGGCTATTCCATGAGAGAAACTGCCAAGAAACTGAAGATCTCATACAACAATGTGTACTACCCCTAAAACTGGCTTTAACCAGGACAGAAGGAGAAGTGGGAGACCCAACTGAGCAAGAGGACAAGTACACGAGAGTCTCTAGTCTGAGAAACAGACGCCTAACAGATCCTCAACTGGCAGCTTCATTAAATAGGACACGCAAAGACCAGTCTCAACTTCACCAGTGAAGAGGCGACTCCTTCTAGGCAGAGTTGCAAAGAAAAAGCCCGATCCGAGACTGGTTAATAAAAGGAAAAGGTTAAGTTGGAAGAAAGGAACACAGACATTGGACAGAGAAAGATTGTGAAAAAATGCAATGGACTGAAAAAATCTAAGTTTGAGGTTTGGATTACAAGGCACGACATTTGTAAGGCGCAGAGCAAATGAAATACCGGAGGAGTGCGTGACACCATCTGTCAAGCATTGCGGGGGCGATGTGATGGTCTGGGGGTGCTTTATTGGTGGTAAATTGGGATATTTGTACAGGGTAAAGAAGTTTTGGAACAAGGAAGGCTATCATTTTGTAATGCCATGACATGTGTCTGTGGACGGTGCTTTATTGGACCTGGTTTCCTCTTATAACAGGACAATGACCCAAAATGACCCATTGTCCCTTTTTAATTTTAATTTAATTTATATTTGGTGTTGTTTGGTGCTGCTGTTACAAAGTAATTTCCTGTCAATGATCAATAAAGTACTGCTCTGTTCAAAAACACAGCTCCAAAATATGGGGCAGTGGTGGCCCGGTGGTAGGGTGCTGGATTACTGATCCCAAGGTCGGGGGTTCAAGCCCCACTATCGACGGGATGTCACTGCTGTCCCCCCTGTGCAGCTAACTGGGTTATCAAATGCTGGCCATGTCTTTCACTGTCTGTGGCGAGAGGCATGTAAAAGAACCATTGCTGGTCTTCGTCAAGAGTAGGCTGCGAACCACGTCAGCGTGTTTCTGCCCTGCGATGGCCTGGCGACTGGCGAGCTGTGGAGAGTCGGCTGAGATTGCCACCAGCCTCCCCGCGATTAAGCAGTTCAGAAAATTTATGAATGAATGAGCTTCAAAATATGCAAGAATTATTCAGAGAAGTAGCAGTTAGATGGAATTCTGTGAATAATGCAGTGGCCCAAAAAAGTCACCAGATCTCAACCCAGTTGAGCTGTTGTGGGAGCAGTTTGACCATATGGTACAGAAGAGGTGCCCATCAAACCAGTCTAATTTGTGAGAGGTGCTTGAGGAAGCATGGGGTGAAAATTTTTCATCGTACCTCAACAAATTGACAGCTAGAATGCCAAAGGTCTGCAGGGCTGTAACAGCCACAGTACAAATGAAGGATATTTTGATGAACGTCAAAGTTTGGAGGACAAAATTATTATTTAAATTTAAAAAATTATTATTTTTAACCTGATCGATGTCTTGACTATATTTAAACTTTATGTGATGCATGCAATGTTATGAAAAATATTATGAAAAATGTGAAATTTTCTGGGTGACCCCAAACTTTTGAATGGTAGTGTGTTTTTTTTCTTTATTTCCAAAAAAAAAAAAAAAACCCTCTTTGTAGAAATCCACCCAGCACAGAGACGCTACATCACTCCCACTTCTGTACAGTGTGAAAACACAAAACGGACATAAAGGCAGTACCCCAGACCCCACTTATCCACCCCCTCCTCATGTCTTACGTCTTTTTGTTTTTCTTGTGGGCCGGCCTTCCTGTGCACCTGTGAATCAAGCTTCCTGTCTTTCTCTCCTTCTCTATCTCTATCTCACCCGCGCTGTGTCTCTATTACCCCCAAACCGCATTCTCCCCTCGACTGCCGTCACTCAAGCATAGCTGCATGTTAAGCAGGCAGGGACAAACACACACACACACACACACACACACACACACACACACACACACACACACACACACACACACACACAGAGGGGGTTGGGGGGGTGAGTCTCACCTACATGCATGAATAGTCATGCAGATATAGAGATATACAAATGTAGACACACACACGCACGCACATGCACTTTCTGTTAACTTAAATGACAGCAAACAATTCTCGAAAGATTCTGAAAAAGAGAAATCTTTATTTTCATTCATCGTCTGATTACAAAAAAGGTGAAAATTACAGGATAAAAAAACACAGCTTTACAAAACTTTCCTGATTTTTTTTTAAGAGAGTAAAACAGAAAAATAGATGCACTGATGCACTGATGTCTCTCGCCTCCCCTCCTCTCTTCTATCGACCTCTCTACACCATTTTACCACAGCACTGTGACCAGTAACCTGCATGTGAGTTTCCCATCAGCACTCAGTCTACCACACACACACACACCCACACACACACACACACACATGCACACACACATACACACTCATACACATGCTGAGCACCAGCAAAAGATGTCTCTCTCTGATTAAAGGTTCAGGCTTGTGAATAACAGCTCCATTTCTTAGTATATGGCACTTCTACAGATACTTCGTTCATGGGAAAAAGAATTACATTCAAGATTAGATGTCTATAGGACATACAGCAAACACACACACACACACACACACACACACACACACACAATATACAGTACAAATATAAATAGACGACTGATCAAGTTGTAAACAGGAAGCGTTTTTAGCTAGATTTTTCTATTGCAAAGAACAGACAGCTGATTTAGGAAGGATTGAACGAATACTCTACACAAAGTATAAAAAAGGTAATACAAATTAAAACAAATTAAAAAAATAAAAAGTTTGGCATACATATTTATAACACTGTGTATGGCACATGATCAGATCTCATGTCATGCCTGTTCAGTGCGCACAGCTTTGAGTTTACTGTCCACGAGTCTGCTGACGGTCGACAGGCGTCTGACATGCGGTTACCTTTCCGCCCCGTCTCCTCCTACCGGCTGGGTGTGGAAGGCTTTTTGTTTTTTTTAAATGAGGAGCGTCCTTGGACAAGTCCGTTTCGGGCATTTCTGGTCGTGACGTCATTCCTGCATGTGCTGCAGACTCCTCGGATACTCCTCTACGGGCAGGGCTCCCTGAGTGGGCAGCTCGTAACCCCGCAAGTAATGCCCGTTGGTCTGACCGGCATAGTACACCAGCTGTCTAGCAAACATTGGCTCCACCTGGGAGAAAACAGAGCTCCTGGTTAGGGAATATGCCTATGATTGATTAAGTATGATTCTCTTATCTGATTGGATGGAAGGTGTGCATTATATTTCTATATTCGCACTCCTTTCATAGTAACTTTGTTGTGTTGTGTTGTTTAACAAAGATGTTTTTTTTTTTATGTTTATTTAGCATTTATAATATTCTTTCCGAGTTCTTGGTAAAAATTCAAGCTGTGTTTTTTTTCCGAAATTGATCTAAAAGAAAAGTAAGGCAACTGTTGAGTTCATGAGTTCTGTCTTGAGGCATTTTCGGTTTTCAGTTAGATTTGTCTTAGACTTTTCTTAGCATTTGTAATTAATAATTGTCCTTGGTTATTGGTCCCGCTAAATATGGCCTTAGTCTCGACCAAAACATAAAGGCAAAACGTAATTCCTTCTTCTCGAAAACAGCTGAATCACTTCTCCAGTGCAGAAATGAAGCCAGCAAGTCGAGGTGAAGGCTTGGCCTTGCAGAGGATTGTTCTTTACTCAGTCTTGTTCAGTCTTGACCCCTTCAGACTCTGCTTAACACAACCTTGCTCACTGTCATCACCCCAAGACTCATCTTTACTCTGTCTCAACCCCTGACTCTTCTTTCAACTGTTCTTGAATCAGTCTTGCCCCATTAAGACTCTTTTTGACACAATCTTGCTCAACCCCATCCCTCCTAAGATTCTTCTTGAGTTGATTTTGCTGAGTCTTAACCCCCTTAAGATTCTTCTTGACTCAATCTTGCTCAGTCTCAACCCTCCCAGGTGTTTTCTTGACACAATCTTGCTCAGTCTTAACCCCACAAGATTCTTTTTGACTCGATGTTGCTCAGTCTCAACCCCCAAGACTCTTCATGATTTGATCTTGCTCAGTCTTAAACCCTTAAGACTCTTCTTGACTCAATCCTGCTCCGTTTTTCCTTACCCCTTTCTTTTAACTGCTCTTGAATTAGTTTTGCTCAGTCCTGACCCCTTAAGACCTTTCTTGGCTTGACTTTGCTCAGTCCCAACCCCCTAAGAGTCTTCTTGACTCCATCTTGGCTAATCATCGTCTTGGACTTGACAATGTTGCCTACAGCTCTAAAGACAAGTACTTGTTAAATGTACTATATAATCCTCAACAGAGTATTGCTTTTCTAATAAATGAAAAGAAATAAAACCCTTCCTTACCACTTCATGGTGGTAACAGTGACTCCTCAGTGACAGTAGAAAACAACCAATTTTAAGCATTTGAAGGTTTTTTCAGGCTTCCCAACATACATTTATCTGGATTTAAGCGTGTATTCACCATACCTGACCCTTTTACTCACTAAGTGATCTTGCTATCTCTTGCTGCTCAAGAACAGGCTCAAACCTTAAACCTCGTTAGCTTTAATGGGACGGTTCTTATTCCACATCCCTTTTCATATCCTGCTCTGATACTGTGCTTGTTGTAAGATCACTATGAAATGTACACAGTGCTGTTCATATACGCTCAAAATGTTATGTTTTCTCGTTCTTAATACCGGAACAACACACAGGAATATACTAAAAGACGCAGCATGTGGAGCGTTTCGAATGTTTGGTCGTTACCAGACCACATGTTTGTACCGACGGCCTGGACTTCTCCGCACCAGTGAGCACAGTTTTGCCTCAACTCCACCACATTTCATCAACTCTGACATGGGCTCTGAGATTTCCTAACAAATCTGTGCCATTTCGTTTTTAAAAAGCCCAGCGCGTGTTAGATGTGGGCTCGGATTTTCATTCGACTTGTTTACGAGAGGATTTTTAGCTCGAGTCGCATAGCCGCGTGTACATGAGCACTGCTGCTTTCCTCTGGCACACAAAGCTTCCAGGCTTCAACCCAAAGTGGCTGGAAACGTCACGCTGTACCCCGAGGGCTTGGACGTGCAAACGCACGAACAGTTTCTGCATCCATAGAAGCAAAATATTTTCCTCTGGATAATTTGAGGTTTTATAATACGATCAGACTTTCTAATCTTTATAATTGTGCTGATTACATTTACAATGGCATTCAGGATTGTGTTTAGTCAGGGCATTCTTTTGTGTCCTTTTATATAATGCGCCTGTCATTTCTCATCCAAAATAAAAAGTACATCTAATATCTGTTATGTTTTCGTGTTCCAGCTATTTTCGATGCCACTCTTTCCTGTAGATTAAAAAAATCAAGCATTCATTCATTTCATCACGATTCGTTTTATAGGAAAGTTTTAATGGCATTGTTCTATACATCGCCATCGCTTTAAAAAATTTTATTTTAGCAGTTTTGTTTAATTTATATATATATAAAATTTTGGTCTAGGAGAATCTGTAGATGGGCGGGATGGTGGCGTAGTGGTTAGCACATCCGCCCAACAGGAAGACAGACCGAGTTTCGAGTCCCGGGCTTGGTGAGGGAATTTCTGTGTGGAGTTTGCCCCCCCATGCATGCATGGGATTTCTCCAGGTACTCCAGTTTCCTCCCACAGTCCAAAGACATGCACTTTAGGTTAATTTACATCTGAGTGTCAGTGTGAATGGTTGTGTGTGTGTTGGCCGTGCAATAGTCTAGCGAGCTGTTAGGGGTGTACCCCGTCTTCACCCAATGTCGGCTGAGATAGGCGATCCAGTCTCCCCACGACCCTAGTAGAATCAAGCGGTTTGGTAAATGAGTGAATGAATGAGTGATTGAGAGAACCTGAAGAGAGCCCTCAAGAACACTTTGGTCTTTATAATTTATAATGTTGTTTGAGTTTGGATGGTAAACGCACCTGAGCTGTGATCATCTTGCTCTGTCGCTGAGGATCTGGATATTCATCTCCAAAACAGAGCACCACCTGGTACCTGGGCATCGGGCGACCGTTATGGATGTAACCCTGCAACTCTGTAATGACAGCAAATATTGTGGTGATGAGTGAACTGTAGTGAGTTGGAGGATAGTTACAGAGCTACAGGTGTTGCTTTATTTTATGAAATACATTCTGTTTTCAATGATGTAAGAGGAAAACTAGGCATAAGCAGATATGTTTATACCAAAGTGCTGTTGAATTCCTGATTCTGATTGGTGACAAAGGCGCTTCAATTTCAGTAATAGCATATTCGCCTCACAGCAAGAAGGTCCTGCATGTTCTCCTTGTGCTTGCAAGGGTTTCCTCCAGTGTACTTCAGTTTCCTCAGACAGTCCAAAGACATGCACATTAAGATAACTGGCTGTTCCAAATTGCCCCTAGGTGTGAGTGTGACTGTGAATGGTTGTGTGTGTGTTAGTCCTGTGATGGACTACTAAACTGATCAGGGTGTACTTGTCCTTCATCCAGAGTTGGCTGAGATAGGGTCCAGCTTCCCCGCGACCTGAGTAGGATTAGGCGGTTCGGCAAATTGTTGAATGGAATCACTACAGGACATTGGAAAATAACCTCCTTTCTAAGTACT
Source organism: Tandanus tandanus (assembly GCA_039654325.1). Classification (NCBI taxonomy): domain Eukaryota; kingdom Metazoa; phylum Chordata; class Actinopteri; order Siluriformes; family Plotosidae; genus Tandanus; species Tandanus tandanus. The sequence goes on from JBCNYH010000010.1 coordinate 22,411,161, forward strand.
CACTCACACATTTACCAAACCGATTCGTCCAGTTAGGGTTGCATGGAGGCTGGAGCCTATTTCAGCCCCAGAACAGCTTGCCAGACCACCGTAGAACCAACACACACATATAGTTATTCTCACACCTAGGAGCAATTTAGAACAGCCGGTTAGCCTAATGTGCATGTCTTTGTACTGTGGGAGGAAACCGGAGTACCCGCAGGAAACCCACGTAAGCACAGGAAGAACATGCAAACTCCACCCAGAAATGCCCGAGCCCAGGACTCGAACCCAGGACCGTTTTGCTGTGAGACGGAGAGCAAAATTACATTTTCTTTGTGTCAGGCTCCATCACTACTCCCCAAACCTTGTTACTTTCCTTTAGCACCACGCCACACACGCATTTTATTAAAATGGGCTTCTCAAGCTTCAGTATTTATATACAGATTGTTCACGTTGTGTTTTCTATTGCGTCACGCAGGTAGCTAGCTTACTTTGCCGTTATTAAGCTAGTTTGCTAAATCCAGTCATATCCTCAGACACTAGGACTGTTTTTACTACCTTCTCCCAGGTAGTACCAGAGGCGGAGTTTTGGACAAGGAAGACTTCAATAGATTTTAGAGATGATATTCTGAAGTGAGGAATTTTTTAAAGGATTCTTTAACATTGTGTGACAGGATAATTTTTGAGAGTCTGGTTCATATAGAGGATTGCTGGGCTTAGTGGAAGTTTGCACTCTCTAAGTACTCTAGTTTGAATTATCATTATTATGCAGCCATTCTGGTTACTGATTGGCCAACAGATTGCTGATAAACCTCCTAATCCTAGCATAGCAAACTAGTAAGATGTGAATCTTGCTAATCAGTTCCTCAACTGAACGGAATATCCGAGAGATGCTAATAAGACGCGATTGATTTTGCTAGGTTGAAAGGATTTATGGGAATGTATGGGTCCGCCCTGCGATGGTCTGGCGAGCTGTTCAGGATGCACCCTGCCTTTGAGATATTCTCCAACCTCAACGCGACCATAATAGGATTAATCAGTTCAAAAGTAATGGTACCCGATACATCAAGGAAAGCTGGGCAGGCCGATGTGACTGAGCCACATTAAAAAGTAAAGTCTGCGAGCCTAGTGGCTCATCATTATCCCGATTTCCGTAGCGTGACGCGACAAGGAGTTCAACCTCTCCTGGATGGGACGCTAGTCCATCGAAGGTTACCTTCCCAGTACTTTTACTGGTATCCATTTATTCTGCTGGGTGGACAGAGGCACACTTATGTTTAAGACCTCGCCCATGGAGCTTAACACGGTGGGGGTCTAACAGGGATTCAAACCCATGACCTCTCAATCATGAGCACAGCACTCTAAACACTACACCACCGGCCCCCGGAGCTATGGAGTTATGTGGGCGTGGCTTAAAGTAAATTTCGCTCTGCTAGCAATGTGAGTGCTAATTTATACGTGAGTTATTTGTGCATGAATCTTCACTATTGTTTTTGGTTTGGATATAACGTTAGCCATGTTGTAGTATGTTGATTTTGATGAAAGATCATATTATGATATTCATGATATTCATTTTAAGAAAGTGTATTTAATTAATGGTAAAGTGGCTTGACGGTGGTTTCTGTTGTTTAAAAATCCCGTGCTGGTTAAACTACTAGAAACTGTGAGATGTGTAGTAATAAATCCCCACTTAACAGCCTAAATCGGGTCCCTCTGGGTAATAAATTGTAAATATCTGATCCAAGTCATTCTGTTCTCTTCTGTTCATCTGTTACAAAAGCACCTGATGAGTAATATGGTGTCCACATGACCCTGTTCTCATCACGTAATAAAGGCACTGATGAGTCGTTCAGGGAGATGAGATGACATTTTGTGCCTGTGACAGGTGTAGTGAGCGCTGCAGGTGTCACTGAAGGCTGAAAAACATTTGAAAAGCATTTGCCTGGAAGGTTTTGGAAAGTCCTCATGCTCCAGCGTGACTAAATGTGTGACAGAGAGCTGAAGAGTGGCTACAGGCTGAACCACAGCCTGGCTGAATGAGGACGGAGGGGGCGGAGACAGAATGAACAGATGTACGGGGTGTTGAATGACAGCCATTTCCACCAATCTTACCACACAATCATCTTCCAGAAACAAAAACAGGTGTCTAGGATCTGACATGACAGAGCCACCACTGCAGTCGTCTGGCGAATATAACAGAGCAACGTCAGCTGATTTACAAATCCTTTTAAAGGTTGTGCTCTTTCTTATCACGATACTGTGCCCTTCTACTTTTTCCCCAAAAAGAAAAAAATCTTTATCTGAAGCAGCATTACAAATTTTTTTTTTTTTTTTTTTTTTTTTTTAAACCACCAAACAAGAAAATTCAACCCCAGGTGTGAAAACAAGCTCCAATTTTCTTTCAAGCTCAACTTTCAAAATGTCAAAACTACCAGGAAACAACAAACAGCTTCGACTGAATGTTCAAAAAACTTTTCGGCCTTTGTTAAAAATTTCACAAGCCGGAAAATAAAAGGTTGTAGTTACGTTGTATTAGTGTTTCGGAATGTTAGTCCAATCCGATGGTTTAAATTATGCTCATCTGACCTAAAACTGTTAGCCGGGGATGCAGTTCCTAACTGGAGTGAACTATTTATTTATAGAAATTGGATGCCAGGGCATTATGTAAGAAATAAAACACAGCTGGCATTCATTGATAGGAAAATAATCACTTATGATTACTCTTGTTTTGTTTTGGAGGTTTTTTATGCAGCATGTTAGCATGAAACCACAAAATACCACAAAGCCGCCATCCAGAAGCCTTTTTCGCTATCAAAAACTTCAACTTATAGCTTTAACTGGAACAAAGCACCGATACCGGAGACTCCTTCCATAAATGTTCTATACACGTCTCCGTAAATAAAACTTAACAAACACCTTGTTATATAACAAGAAAAAGTTTTAAATCTATTTATTATCAGATTACTTCCTGTAGCGTTTCTACAGTATGAGCTCCTTGAGTAACTGTTACTTTACAAATATTTACAATCATGGCATTTTTTTATTTTATTTTATTTTTTATACAAGTGAGCAATTGAGGGCTACTTGCCTTTCTGAAAGCCGCAACAGTGGCAACTTGTTGGTACTGAGGATTGAACCGCCAACTCTTGGAGCAGTAACCCAGGGCACCAACCACTGTGCTAGCTGTTACTGTCACTGTTACTATAGAAACCAGAACATATTGCAGCCAGCAGCTTGGACTATTATCGTTGAAAATTAATCAACCAATCAGAATGAAGAACTGCACCGCTCAGGAACCCGTCGGTGATTTTGAAACAATGCCTCAGGTGGTGATGGCGCCATGTTGGTATCGGTGCTGTGTTGATATCTGTGGCGGGGCATTCGGGACTCCCCTGCTATTTCCAATAGTCATCACCGAAGGTTTCCCGGAGAGGCTACTCTTGTTTTCTTTTATTTACCATCACGTCTGATTATTGAGTTCAATATTTTAAAACGGTAGGAAGCTGAAGTGTGTGTTAATTTTCTTTAAAGTTTAAAATGGGCGACTCGTCCGTTCAGAGTCATTGGCGCTAGATAAAGCAAAGCACCACCACCTGGAACAGTTTCATCTATAGGCATGAAGTAATCGCTAACATGAGGGTAGCTATCTCTATTCAGTCATATTAGCTGCTCCTCTGTAATATTCATTCCAGCTCATATAAAAAGTGTTCGGTGATTCTTACCTGACAGGAAGTGCTGTGTGTCCAGGAGCTTGCAGGTCTGCTCCTTCTCCATCTTGTTGGGTTTGTCCGAGTATGGCGCTAGCGGTCCTTCCCAGTACACCCTGCCCTGGCACAGGCGCTTGGCATAGAGTCCGTCAGACGTGAGCCAGAGCAGCACGCCACGCTCCAGCACGTTGGGGAGCTTATCAGCACCGCGCCGCTGTGACTGAGGGTACGGGAACGGGAAGAGCACAGGTTCGGGCCCACCGAAGAGCCTGTCCTCTACGCACGGGGATGATGGAGAGGATGGAGAGGATGGGGAGGGAGAAGACGAGATCCGGCAACCTTCAGGACTGGTGGTGGTGACCTCTTTTACCAGAGACTCACGGTAGTACAGTGACACGTGCAGGCGGAAGTCTGGGAAGAGAACCAGGTCTCGGTGAATTTGTGTGGAAACTAATCTGTAACAGCTGGAAGAAAGTGATTAAATCATGCGGCATGCATGGGCGAGTGTTTACCAGAGATGGCCATGGCCTCTGCAGATCTCATACTCGGGTCCAGTGACACGGGATGCGACTCTGAATGAGTGTACGTGTAGAAGGATCCGGATATCTGGTACCCTGAAAAATTTGCAAGAAAAAAAAGCCCTTTAAAATAAGCATTAAAAAAAATGCTTTTCAATTAATAAAAATAAAATATGCATGATAAAAAGTGAACTGAAAAAAGCAATAAAATATCCTTAATGTTAGCAAAAAAATTTGTTAAATTAGCAATTAAATATCCTTAAAGTTAGCAAAAAAATGGTAAAGAAATTAGCAATAAAAATACTCTTAAAATTAGCATTAAAAAACATACAAATTTGCAATAAAATACCCTTAAAATTATCATTTAAAAAAACATAAACTTTTGCAATAAAAATACCCTTAAAATTTGCATTTAAAACAAATATCTATAAAAAAAATACCCTTAAAATTAACATTTAAAAACCACAACATTTAGCAGTAAAAATACCCTTAAAATCGACATAAACAAACGTTAAAAATAGCAATAAAATACCCTTAAAATAAGCATAAAAACATGAAAATAAGCAATCAAAGTACCCTTAAAATTAGCATAAAAATGTAAAAATTATCAATAAAATAGCCTTAAAATTGGCATAAAAAAATTAGAATGAGCAATAACTGTGCTCATAAAATTAGCAATTTAAAAGGACACTTAAAAAAATTATTAGTAATGTTTTTGAAACCCCTTTGGTTTATTCTAAAGCAGATAACAATTATCCCAAAAAATCTTCTAATATGAGGGAAAAACACAATTATTTAAAATAAAGTAAGAAATAAATTCACATTCTGAATGGATCTTCGCTCACACACGGGGGGCTATTCCCTGGTTCTGTCAGTTGTTTTCCTGTTAAGTGTTTCCATGTGGAACTATTATGTAAAGTAGGAGCCCTTGGTTATCAAAAGAACCCGTGAACTGTTTTTCTGTTCTCCCTTAACACAGTAGGTTGTATTAAACCAGAAGAAGAACAACAACAAAAATAATCTTCCATATAATTGACCTTGAACGCTTAAAGAACCCTGGAGGAACCCAGTATCTCAGACAAACAGGGTTCCCTGAAGAACTTTTCTTTAACTTTGTTGTTTTTAGTATATGCACTCAGTTCAAGTCCCAAGTAGTTTACTGTGCATAACATCTGCTCTCTGCTCTTGAGGGTTTCTCATGAAAACATGGTTCTCTGTGTGAGAGTCACAGTTGAAGTGACATTATTATAAACTCCTGTGTGTTTATGACCAGGACAAACACCAAAAGTATAAAGTTTTCATGAAGATCAGTAGCTTTACACCACGGCGTTCCACCAGCTCGACTGTGGTCTGTGTGTATTTATGACCTTCTAAACTCAGGACTATTTGTGGAGTTATGATGTCATGTTCACGAAGCCACAGCTGAAGCATAGAAGCAGTGAAAAAAAAAGACTTCTCATCGATGGAGCAAATTACGAAAAATCAAAAACATCACACACAATATATATATATATACAGTATAGTGATGAAACTCTGCTGGATTCTTGAATCTGATTGGTCAGTATTTGGTGTTGGTGAATTTTCTATATCTGCAACTCTTGCATGTGGGTGTGAGTGTGAATGGTTGCGATGGACTGGTGAGCTGTTCAGGGTGTACCCTCTTTTTTGAGACAGGCTGCAGCCTCCCCACAACCCTCAAAGGATTGAGCAGACTGGAAGTGAGAGTGAGTGAGTGAGTGAGTGAGTGAGTGAGTGAGTGAGTGAGTGAGTGAGTGAGTGAGTGAGTGAGTGAGT